>RPOG01000839.1:0-226006 GCA_008086565.1 Thalassoma bifasciatum
CGAACACCAGTATCTTTTTCAAAAACACCCGTGTTTTCATCCCTCAGAGCTGTAAAAAGAGAAACATTAATTAGCTGTTATCTCTGCTCTCTGTAAGAATCTTCTGTCTGATTGTTTCTCATTGGTAAAGAGCAAAAATGTGACGTAAACATGGACTGATTTCATAAAAACGATGACCAACCTAAACCTTTAAATATCTGACTACCTCACTCTCTCCTCCCTTTATTTCCTGTCTCTACTGTGTTCCTTCCTATAAGAACAGATCAAAATAAGACTCTTATAAAGTTGTTAAAAACTTACATGAACAGATAAGAAGCATTTTATTGACCTGATATAAATATGTAGCCTCAATGTGAAGAGATAAATTTCTCTCTTCAACTCCAGAAGATTGAACAGTTTGTATCAAAAAACTGAACATTAACCAAAGATTTAACAGTGTCAGCTCCAACCAGACTACATGAAATAATGATGTTTTCTCACATTTAACATGAATCAACTCCAAAATAAATTCTACAAAGTTGATCCACTTCTTTATGTTGAATGTTTTTCTTTATAACTTTACACCTGATCCACAAACTCAAATTTTGCCAATGAATGACTGTAGGACAATGTTTTAACACCTGCTATTTAACAAAAACAGGTAATGTAATATGATTTTATAGATAAAAAAAGAGATATTACAAGTGTTTAGTTACTGAGAAAGAAGAAGATCCAAGTGTGAAAACTCTCATGTTGGTGTCTGTGATAGTTTCACACCTCCACCCTTTTATCTCCTCTACATCAGTGAAAGAAAGAAGGTGGTTTTTAAGAAACAGATTAATGTACCTGGAGTAGGAGACGGGGTCGGTGCTGAAGACGGTGTCAGGTTCCACGTTGGTTTGGTTGTGGTTGAAGCAGTGGTACATAATGACACCAGGAGAAAATGTGTATGAAAATGTCAATTTAAATTATTATTTGGGTTGTTTGAAACTTTCACAGCCAACAATGAAAAGTAAAAACTCACCGTCTTTGACTCTGAGCTCAAATGTGTCAAATGAATCTGAACAAAAATCTCTGTCCAACCAACAGCTGTACCATCCAGAGTCAGACTTTCTCAGGTTTGTGATGGTCACGTAGATCAGTGAAGAGGTTGGAAAACTTCCTCGCTGATATTCAATGGTGTATCTCCCACGGCGATTAAAGACATCATATGTTTCAACAAGAATATCTTTATCACCACAGTCGTCACGACAGAAGATTTTCCCGCTGCCAGAGACAGTGAAGGTGCATTTAACTGTGATGGTTTCTCCTTCTGTTCCTGTTCGAACACCAATATATTTTTCAAAAACAGCCGTGTTTCCATCCCTCAGAGCTGTAAAAAGAGAAACATTAATAAGCTGTGATCTCTGCTCTCTGTGAGAATCTCCTGTCTGATTGTTTCTCATTGGTAAAGAGCAAAAATGTGACGTAAACATGGACTGATTTCATAAAAACGATGACCAACCTAAACCTTTAAATATCTGACTACCTCACTCTCTCCTCCCTTTATTTCCTGTCTCTACTGTGTTCCTTCCTATAAGAACAGATCAAGATAAGACTCTTTTAAAGTTGTTAAAAACTTACATGAACAGATAAGAAGCATTTTATTGACCTGGTATAAAAAGTTCGCTCAAATGTTAGAGGATAAATTTCTCTCTTCAACTCCAGAAGATTGAATAGTTTGTATCAGGAAACTGAACATCAACTAAAGCAGGAGTGAAAAAATGTAACTGTTAAATTATATTTCTAATATTTAAAAGATTGAACAGTGCCAGCTTCAATCAAACTACATTAAATAATGATGTTTTCTCACATTTAACAGAAATCAATTCCAAAATAAAAGCTCTAAAGTTGATCCACTTCCGTGTGTTGAATATTTTTGTTCGTAACTTTACACCTGATCCACAAACTCAAATTTTGCCACTGAATGACTAAAACATTGTTTTAACACCTGCTGAACAAAAACAGTTGATTCAATATGACTACATAGATAAAAATAGATAATTAATAGATAATTACTTACTGAGAAAGAAGAAGATCAGACTGTACCAAACTCTCATGATGGTGTACGTGACGGTTTCAAACCTCCTCTCTTTTTTCTCCTCTACATCAGTGACTTCACTTTTAACAAATGACTGAGCTCCTCCTCTAGACATCCTTCTCTGAACTCTCCTCCTCTTTAGGTTGAGCATTAATTTAATGTATGAACTTTAAATGCCAACATTAATCCAGAAAAAGCAACAAGTTTAGAAAAAATTCCCACAAAATTATATCGACTCAGACGACCTCTTCTGCCTATGGATGAAATCTTTTGTCACATTTAGGCCTGACAAATTTTGCTGGACGATAAATTGTCCCAGAAATTATCGCGATAAATGATAATATTGCCGTATGATACCATTTTCAGCTAATATAATAATAATAATAATAATAATAATGGTATAATAATGCAGTCATTTGGCTTGAATATTATAATTTCTCCTGTAAATCACCAAATGAAACATTCAATTCGACCCTTAAATTAATAAAATGACACCAGTGTAATGATTCAAGCAAACCTTTCAGTCAGATTTATAAAATTTGCAGCCCAAAAGGGAAAAATCAAACCTTTTATTCCAAACCACACTCTTTATAGTTACATATTTTTGGTTCCAGTAAAACATTTCATTCAGATTTATTCATCTGGCTGAATTTATCACATGACTGTTTCAAGAGATTTCTAAAATTACAACCATGAAGACCAAATAAAAATTGAAAACAACATAAACTAAAGTTGGGGATGACTTAATCTAACTTTCATTTTCATAAATAACCTGGATATTGTTATATACTGTTGGTGCTGAAAGGACTCTGTTAGTGACTTCTGTCTCTGAGCCTGAGCTCTCACTGAAGTTTTGTGGTGTAATGTTAGTTTTACAGCGTGCTCTTATTTTGAAGGACACACAGGTCCATAACAGGAAGTTAGCCGAGCAACAACAGAATGAGACTTTAATGCTCCGTGAGCCGTCACTGACAATATTTAACAACAACACGACAACTTGAGGATTCCCCCCCTCCCTGTGTTTACTTTGCAGCTCAGAGTTTCATTCTGGGTCTAATATTAGACGTTTGTAACTGTTTGTGGTGACGCTGTAAAACTTAATTAGTTTTCTGAAAACATCTCAGCTTGCAGTAGTTTTGTATTCAGCCGTAGATAACGACAAATGAAGCTCATACAGAGAATCAGGCGAGGATCACACAGGCGGCAAAGCCCAAATACGAAACTACGCTTGATTAAACAAGCCCAAAAATTCACAAACTGCGACAGATGAGATGTACGTTGTTCCCTCGTCCCTCAATACAAAAACACGCATGTGCAGGAGAGTTTTCTGGATGGGCGGGGGAATGAGCTGCTGCAGAAGGAAGAGAATTACAAACTCACAGCTCGGAACCATCCTTACGAGCCAGTCGTGACGGATACAGAAAAGTTAACTCATTATCCAGTGTCTTTGGTACAACAAATTTATCGAGCCCAGCAGACTTATCCAGCTCATTCTTAGTTACCGTGCAATTAATTGATTTGTTGATTACCGCGACAGGCCTAGTCACATGGTGGTGCCGGAGTGTGAACAAGCTAACGTCGACAAACAAAGAAAAGAGTTTATATCATGAGATTTAGTCACAACAGGAGCCTTGAACCTTTAGGAATCAAAATAAACCAGGAGTTCACGAATGACTTTGAGCATTTGTTGCTTCATATGATCTCCAACTGTGATGCAAAAACAGCAACATTCACAGTTTATATGCTCCGTCTCTCGTTCTCTCCGACCTCCTCGTATACTTGATCGCCCTGAAGAACGTGATCCAGCTCCACATGAGGATCTAAAAACAAACAAAAAAAAGTCACTCACTGCAGTTTGATCAGTTTTTATTGTCACTTTACTCCACATGTGGCTCCCTCACCTTCTGGTTTGCTCGTCCTTTTCCTGCTGCAGAATGTGAGCAAAGCTGATGACGAGACGATGAAGACGACGACCAGAACCAGACGAACGTGGAAATGAGAATCTGAAGTGGTTAGAGAAGAGGATGAAGATTTACTTTGTCACTTTCTTTGTCCATGTAAAAATAATTTTCTCAAATCAGCTTCACCTGAACTCTCTTTGTGTGACTTGAAATATCTCTATAATAGTTTAAGTCTCATAGAAAACAGGTAAACATACCTGGAGCTGCAGCTGCTGCAGACGCTGTCACTGTTTGTGTTGATGCTGACGAGGTTGGTGCAGAAAACAGTTCAAGGTTCCAGGTTGGTTCTAAAGTGGTTGGAGCTGTGATACATAATGACACCAGGAGGTAAAGTTTGTATGAAAGTGTCAGATTTAATTATCAACTGGGGAATTTGAAACTTTCACAGCCAATAATGAGGAGCTAAAAACTCACTGTCTGACTTTTTTGTTCACATAACAACTCCTTTGGATAGATAATCAGTTTAAACTACGGCGGGTGTTAGAGGGCTGTGCTGGTCCAAAACAACTTAACAGAAACCAAAAAGTGAGTAGAGTTGTAACAATGTTCGGTAACACTTCAGATTAGGTAACATATTCATTCATTTGTAGTCGATAAGTAATAATTAGGAGTTAATATATGGAAAAGTCTGAATTCATGATGCAATAGAGGTAGAAGAAGGGGTTAATGCGTGTTTGATAAATACTAATTAGGGGCTAGTAAGGTACTTATATGCATATTAATAAGCACCTAGGTAATGGTGAATATGTGTTCCCTAATCTAAAGTGTTCTCCATGTTCTCCATGTTCTCTAATATGTTGGCTCTGATGAAACCGTGTCTTGTAAACAGACGCATCATGGTGACGTTGGTGGCCATGCGTAAGCCTGGTTCATGTGTTCGTAGTGTGACCGCTGGCCTAGGGGAGAGCGCCGCTTTTTAATTTTTATATTTCTACCCATTTTAAGTTAAGACTTTGAAATAAAAAGTCAAAATTTCGACTTTTTAATCTCAAAATTGTAACCTTTTTATCAAGAAATCTTGACCTTCTTCTCATAGTTTTGACTTTTATCTAAAAATTATTACTTTTTGTAGAATGAATCCATCCATCCATTTTCTTAACCGTCTATCCTGCTAATCAGGGTTGAGGTGGCTGGAGCCTATCCCAGCTGTCATTGGGCGAGAGGCGGTGTACACCCTGGATTGGTCGCCAGTCAATCGCAGGGCTGACATATAGACAAACAACCATTCATGCACACACTCACACCTACGGGCAATTTAGAATAATCAATTAACCTAACGTGGGCATGTTTTTGGTCTGTGGGAGGAAGCCGGAGAACATGCAAACTCCACACAGAAAGGCCAACCATGCCCAAATGGGGAATCGAACCGGCGACCTTCTTGCTGTGAGGCTGGAGCGCTACCCACTGCGCAACCGTGCAGCCTAGAATGAATTCACTAAAGCTAATTTGTAGTTCTGAACATTTAGGATGTGTTATATACATTTTTTGTCTCTACCACGACATCATTCCTTTCTCCTACAGCGTTCCTTACAATAACACTCCAATGCCTGATTATGCAAATTAGGTGATGACATCATCTAGAGCAGTGGTTCCCAACCTTTTCCAACTCAGGGCCCACTTTAAAGTTTCAAAAATGTTCGTGGCCCACCTGTGACCCTACAAATACCGAGGCCACGTTGCTTTTTAACAACAACTTTTCATATTTAGATATTTGAACATTTTTTTAATCCTTTTAAACAACTGCGTCATACCTTGTAAAACATCATTCCCTATATTTTTATCTTTACATAATTACAACCCCCATCCCATGACAAAAATCATACTATTTTGGAAAAAAATTGGCGGCCCACTTGGGATACTTTCACGGCCCACCAGGGGGCCGTGGACCACAGGTTGGGAATCACTGATCTAGAGACTTCTAGCGACTTTTGGGACAGCCAATAGCTACTTTCCTTACTGAGGAGTTGGCAACACTGCGTCGACGTCACCTTTTAGTATCGGCTCAGCTCGCTTGGAACCAGAGCAGAGCAGGTACGAAAAAGTGACGCGTAGTTCCGCACCTGTGGAAACGCAACACAAACCGAGTAGAGTCGAGTCGAGCAGGGCTAAGACGAGTCAGTGGAAAAGGGTCATAAGGTGGTTTTCAGACTCCGCAGAAACAGGTGAACGTACCTGAAGTAGCAGGTGGTGTCGTTTCCATCATGAAGGCCGACGGAGTTGTTGCTGAAAACAGTCCCAGTATCAGGTCCCAGTTTGGTTCAGTAGAAACTGGAGCTGTGATGAATAATGACACCAATAGAAAGAGATTAAAACATTTATTGGGATATTTGAAGCCAACGATGAAAAGTGAAAACTCACCGTCGTCAACTATTGTCTTAGACTTTTGTCATCTTAAAATTTTGACTTTAAATGAGAAAGTTTGGACTTTTTTCACATAATGGTAAATTGATTTCTTAAACTCTGGAAGTTATTAACTTTTTGTCTAAGAATTTTGTCTTTATTTCTCAAAATTTCCACTTTTCATATTGAAATATTGACAATTTATCACAAAATCAGAAACAATTCTTACCTTCAGTTTTCATTTTCATCCTCGCATTCGAGTAAAAGCTTTTGATGTTTCAATGGTTTGATGTAATTTTCTGTCAAGTTTGTAAATGTTGCTGTAAATTGTGAAAGTTTCCCTAAAGTTTGATTTAAAGAAAATTGTGAGTCAAATTGAAATCATGATATCTGCCAGAAAAATCGCAATTAGATCTTTTTCTACAACCCGTCAGCCTTAAACGACGGGGTCCTTTTGTCTTGCTAGATTGACATTGAGGAGGAAATGCTCTAAGACTGTGAAGCTGTGACTGTGAACGGACTTTACAGGAGAAATTTCACCACTTGCAAGAAAAACTTCACCTCACTTAAACAGATAAAGGATGAACTACATGAGCTCAACGATGAAAAGTGAAAACTCACCGTCGTCAACTATTATCTCGAATGTCTTGATTGAATCTGGAAACAAAGCTCTATCCAACTTACAGCTGTACCGTCCAGAGTCAGACTTTTTCAGATTTCTGATGTTCACGTAGATCATTGGAGGGGTCATATAACTCCTTTTCTGAAATTCAATTCTGTATCTCCCACGCTGTTTGGTCGCGCCAGATGTTTTAACGAGAACATGTCCCTTTCCATAGTCATCACGGCGGAAGATCGCCTCACTTCCAGGGGATTCAAAGAGACATGAAACTGTGATGCTTCCTCCTTCTGTTCCTGTTCGAACACCGATATCTTCTTCAGAAACAGACGCCCTTCCATCCCTCAGAGCTGTAAAAAGATAAACATTAGTGCGCTGTGACGTCTGCTCTCTGTGACATTCTGCAGGTTAAAACCATAAACTGTATAAAACATGGACGTAGTCTCCGTGACGTCACCAGTCTGTTACTGCAGCTCAGTTTTGAGGCTAAATGGCGGGCGCGGCCATATTGGAAATGGGACGAGTGACTAGTGCCCAAACTCACAGCTATTGGGCGCCCGTCAGTCACATGATCTGAGCTGTGGCTCTGATTGGGCAAGCTATCGATCCTAATATCTTCCAAACGGCCGAGTTAGAAAAAAATTCACCCCCCTCACAGTGTGTGCCGTCAGCGAAATTAGCGATCCAGACGGGAGACAGAGTTTGTACCAGGCTTTAAATACGCTAATTTCACCTCTGAAAATGGCCTCAAGTGAGCTGAGCTGATACTAAAAGGTGACGTGGACGGTCTGCCGGTCACTCATTGGTCAGAGAATGTCGTCTCCGCAGCTTCTGACTCTGTACAAATCACTTACAAGAGGAAAAAGGAATAAGTCAGCGACAGGTTTTTAATGACATTTAAACCCGACGGCACAGAACCAGACTGAATGAAGACAAAATACAGCCCTAAAATGCTCCTTCATGATTCCGAAATAAGTTAAAAGTCCTTTTTAAACGAAAAAGAAGTTAACAGCAAAGATAGTTTGGTTTAAAGAGTCTTTTCGATTAAATGAAAGTTCGTCTGTGCAGGAGCGATCTGTCTGCCACGAGAGTCTTTAAGCACCAATCAGTCCATTAATCCACAGGGAACCAAAAAGGAAAAACAGCTCAAAGAAGAATGATTGATCAACAACAAATCTCTGGTATACCAGGCCCAAAAATCAAAAATTAAAGGGATCTCACTGGATCCAGGGAAGAGTTGATGTCAGGAAGCAGCTCCTTCGTTTTCCTCCGCGTGCAGCAGCACCAGGCTGTTGTTTACCTCCGTTGTCATGACGACCCACATTGAGCCGCTGTATTACTTTAATGAAATCCTTTGAAAGCTTTTTTTTTTCCTTTAAAGACCACGGTGGCACATATGTTAGTACAAAATTATGTTTGTGTCGCGTTATAGATGAACATGCACGCACTTCTGCGCAGCACTTTAGCGCAGCTGTGTTATAAGATCCACGCCCACCGTGAGTCTGTAGTCAGGCTAGTGGAAAAGGTAACCAAACCGAGTAGAGTCGAGTCGAGTAGAGCTGGAACTGTATAGTGGAAAAGCGCCAAAAGTGCACTTGCTAAGGAAGAAGATCAAATTATGACTAGGCAGCTCTTTTAGTGACAGGCTTCTCCACCCACAGTGTCAGACGGACAGATACCACAGGTCCTTCCTTCCTGGTATAGTCAGACTGTTCAACCAAGTCTGCGCCCAGTAGATAACAAAAACACTCACACACACATGAAACAATGCACTCTCACCTTGTGCATGACAATATTATATTTATGTTATAGTTTATTTAGAATGACCATATTCTATCGGCATCTCAAATGTCCCTCTCTCTCTCTCCAAGTGGCTGCCATGACCCTCATTCTCTAGTAATTTCAACTCAATCCAGACTATTTAAATAACTTTTCACTTCATCTTGCTGTGAACATCTTTGTGAAATTTGAGCTTTCTAGGTAAAACTTTGTTGGAGTTGGAGAGTTTTTAGAGTTTTACTCACTGTCCACGCTCACATCCAAAGACTCTGTGCAAACAAAACCAGCTTTTTCAGTGCTCAGTGTCCTCTTTTTTAGTCAACTTTTCCGTTTTTGTGGAAAGTTTCAACAAAAATCATGAAACTGTAGCTCCTAGTTATGGACTGTACTTCTTCTTTTGTGCACATGAATCTGAATGAAGACACAGCAATAAAAAAAAAAAAGTCTCGCCAATGATCTAAATGGCTACAGCTGGCTCTGAGTGAAAGGTAAGGTGATTGGTTAACTGTATGTGTGATTGACAGCTCCGCTAACAAACAAATGCCCCTTTAATAGAGCTGACTAGTGTGTGCTATTGTCCAGTCAAGCAGGGAGGGTTTGTCTATCACAAGCTGTCCTGGGATGAAAACTCCACACAAAACAACGATAGGGCTGAACGATTTATCATTTTCTGATCAAAATCGCAATTTCAAACATCGTGATCATGTGATCGCTAAAGCTGCGATTTGTTTTGCTCCTGACTGACCCAGGATCTGTTTTATCAGCTGTTTCACACACACCTGTCTTTGAGTGTGAGACTGTTTGGAAAAAATCCTTTTTTCCTTGGAATTGTTGGATTTTTTAAAAACTGTTTTGTATTTTATTTTAATTAACTTGACACAATTAAGAATATTTTGCACTGCATTATTTTTAAAAGTTAAGAGTCAAAGATAGCTCTTTGTTCTTCAGTTTTTAAAACTAAAAATACAATTTAAAAGTCCGGTTTAGAAATAACAAGAATAAGTGTTAGACTCTGGGTTTGATAAAAGTCAAAATTAGACTATCTAAAAATCTTCTATTAATTTTTTTTTTTGCCTTCTATCCTTTAATTTTGAATTTATTTCGTATAATTTTGACTTTAACCTTAGAGTTTTGACTTTATACACCAAAATTTCAACTTTTTATCTCAAACACTGCCTTTATTTGAAAACGTAGACTTTTTAGACTTTTGTCATCTTAAAATTTTGACTTTAAATGAGAAAGTTTGGACTTTTTTCACATAATGGTAAATTGATTTCTTAAACTCTGGAAGTTATTGACTTTTTGTCTTAGAATTTTGTCTTTATTTCTCAAAATTTCCACTTTTCATATTAAAATATTGACAATTTATCACAAAATCGGAAACAATTCTTACCTTCAGTTTTCATTTTCATCCTCACATCAGAGTAAAAGCTTTTGATGTTTCAATGGTTTGATGTAATTTTCTGTCAAGTTTGTAAATGTTACTGTAAATTGTGAAAGTTTCCCTAAAGTTTGATTTAAAGAAAATCGTGAATCAAATTGAAATCGTGATATCTGCCAGAAAAATCGCAATTAGATCTTTTTCTAAAACCCGTCAGCCCTAAACGACGGTGTCCTTTTATCTTGCTAGATTGACATTGAGGAGGAAATGCTTTAAGACTGTGAAGCTGCTGTTATTGATGAGAACGGACACGACAGACAACGGACTTTACAGGAGAAATTTCACCACTTGCAAGAAAAACTTCACCTCACTTAAACAGATAAAAGATGAACTACATGAGCTCAAAAACCATTCAAATGTACAGAATTGAAGATTAAACTACTTACCACTGCAGCTGGTTTACAAAGTTATTAGAAGATGAACTTTTTTTTTCTCTCAAATGCTAAAATATTAAACATGATCATTTAAAAAACTGCAGATTAACAACAGCAGGAGTCAAAAGGTTGTAGCTTTTAAAAACATGTACATAACACACACAAACACGGCTGACAATGAAAGAGTTTCCAGACTTTAAATTCATGGATTTATACATTTAACAACCCAAAACAGCTGCGGATAAACAGTGTACACATACAAATGTAAGAGATACTATCACAGGTTACTCACTGAGGAAGAAGAGGATCAAATTGTGAGAAACTCTCATGTTTGTGTCTATNACAGAATTGAAGATTAAACTACTTACCACTGCAGCTGGTTTACAAAGTTATTAGAAGATGAACTTTTTTTTTCTCTCAAATGCTAAAATATTAAACATGATCATTTAAAAAACTGCAGATTAACAACAGCAGGAGTCAAAAGGTTGTAGCTTTTAATTTGTACATGTATTGTGTGTGTTTGTGCCGACTGTTACTTTCTCAAAGGTCTGAAATTTAAGTACCTAAATATGTAAATTGTTGGGTTTTGTCGACGCCTATTTGTCACATGTGTATGTTTACATTCTCTATGATAGTGTCCAATGAGTGACTCCTTCTTCTCCTAGTTTAACACTCTTTGAGAGTACAAACACAGATAAATGGTTTTGCTCCGCCTCTCGTCTTTCTCTACTTAATAACCACAGACTCTTTCCTGTTTTATCTGATGGACTTCCTCCTCCAAACATCACACTCTGAGCTCTCCTCCTCCTTCTTTAAAGTTAGCTGTTTACAGAGCTTTGGAAAAATGTCTAACAAAATGCTTTTCCTCCTGAATATCAAGAGATTCTAAAAGCGCAAATACAGACACAAGGGAAAATCTTGGACAGAGGATAAGACGACTCAATGCAACAAGAGTGAAAAGATTAAAATGAAGATGTTTCTCCGACCTCGTACACTTGGTCGCCCTGCAGGAGAAGAAGAACGAGGTTTATCAGCTGGTTTTAAAACATTAATATAGCTCAAACTTTCCTCAAACACTCACCTCTGTGACGTTAATGTGATCCGGCTCCACATGAGGATCTGAAAACAAACAGAAGATGAGGAAAGTTTCCATACTACAAAAAAAGAGTCACTGAATCTGGACCTAAAGTCTTGTTTTCCTACAGTTTGATCAGTTTTTGTGGTCACTTTATTCCACATGTGGCTCCCTCACCTTCTGGTTTGCTCGTCCTCTTGAAGAATTTGCAGAATATGAGCAAAGCTGATGACGAGACGATGAAGACGACGACCACAACCAGACGGACGTAGAACAGAGAGTCTGAACCTGTTCAAGCAAAGGATGGAGATTTACTTTTGGCGCTTTTCCACTATACAATTCCTGCCCTACTCAGCTCGGCTCTACTCTACTCGGTTTGTTTACCTTTTCCACTAGCCCGACTTCAGACTCACGGTGGGCGTGGATCTTATAACACAGCTGCGCTAAAGTGCTGCGCAGAAGTGCATGCATGTTCATCCATAACGCCACACAAACATAATTTTGTACTAACATATGTGCCACCGTGGTCTTTGGAGGAAAAAACAAAGCTTTCACAAGATTTCATTAAAGTAATACAGCGGCTCAATGTCGGTCGTCATGACAACGGAGGTAAACAACAGCCTGGTGCTGCTGCACGCGGAGGAAATGCTTCCTCGACGAAGGACTGTAGTTGAGAAGGGACCTAGGTCACTCTAGTGAAATTAAAAACTAAAAACCCGGACCATATCGTCTCTAAAAAACAACTAGTTAGTAACTTCTTTGAACTGGTTTTCCTTTTTGGTTCCCTGTGGATTAATGGACTGATTGGTGCTTAAAGACTCTCGTGGCAGACAGATGGCTCCTGCGCCGACGAACTTTGATTAAATTTAAAAGACTCTTTAAACCGAACTATCTTTGCTGTTAACTTCTTTTTCGTTTAAAAGGGACTTTTAACTTATTTAGGAATCATAAAGGTGTATTTTAGGGCTGTTTTTTGTGTTTATTCAGTCTGGTTCTGTGCCGTCAGGTTTAAATGTCATTAAAAACTCGTCGCTGACTTATTCGTTTGCCTCTTGTAAGTGATCGTACAGAGTCTTAAGCTTCCGTGAAGACATTCTCTGACCAATGAGTGACCGGCAGACCGTCGACGTCACGTTTTAGTATCAGCTTTACTCGCTTGGAACCAGGGTAGAGCAGGTAATAAAAACTGGTGTCTGCCGCGTAGTACCGCGCTAGTGGAAACGCAACACAAACCGGGTAGAGTCGAGTAGAGTAGGGCCAAGGTGAGTCAGTGGAAAAGGGCCATTTGTCACCTTGTTGACCACGTGTAAAACCATGTTTGTCAACTCAGCTTCACTTGAACTCACTTTATGTGACTTGTATAATTCTTGGCTAAGGCCCTTTCTCAAACCGCCCACTACACACTCCCCCTACCCACTACCCCTCCGTTTGCGCGTCCCCGTGGAGGGCTCGCCATATTTAGTCCGTCTGAAACCGATCAGCAGGTGGTGGTAGTGGGCGATAAAACCCTCCACCAGCGAGTCTGCTCTGCTGCTGACTTGCTGAACACGTGCAGCGCTAATTGTATCCGACGTATCCGTCCTGATGCTGCAGACAGGTTTATGGATCGTTTTACAAAATTATGATTGAGGAGGTTGGGTGGGGGCTGTGTTTGCTCTGCTCTCTAAGGATAAAATAAAAGTAATTTAATAAACTTAGACACATTAAATAGGCTAATTTCAGCACTTATGTGATAAAGGCTAATCATAGTCATGCCAAAGATTAGTGATGGGATTTTATCCCATTTAATATTCTTTTTGATGTATTTGTGAAATTTCAACTTAAACTTAATTTACAACGAAAAAAGAAGCTTATTGCTGCTCTGACATCCGAAAATATTGCATTGTGTTTGAAGTACAGTAAGACAACTAGTTTTATGACATAATGATGAAATTACAATAAATTGACTCAACATTGAGTTGTAAATTAAATTATAATTTATCAGTTTTACCTAACATGACTTTATTAAGCACAAAAATAGAAAAATAAAAAGTGCACACCCGTCAGTGCATCATTCGCAGGCGCACAGCGGTTTCTCACTCCCGCAAGACTCCGCTGTGAAACCATGGCAACACGCAATTCCTGTTTCCACCGGACAGAGGGGAAGTTTGTCCCAAAGCTGCCGCTGTAATTAAACCCTACAACTTGGTGAAAGGGACTTCATTCAGCTGCGAGTGTGACTTCTGACGGAGGGGGAGGGTGTAGGGTTCGGTTTGAGAAAGGGCCTAAGGGTGAATTCCACTTCCTGTCTTAACCCTCAATCTCAAAATCCGCACTCCCGCGAAGTGTAAGTGCTGTCCTGATTCTCAGAATGTTAAGGTTGAGGGGTAAGACTGAGGCTGTATCTCCCTCAATATTGAGATTCTCCGACACCACCCTTGGGACTAAGGGACATCCAGAATGCATTGCGTATTGTCGGTAAATAAACATGGCGTCCAGAGCGGCAGAGAAGGCGAGCTACGAATATAGTATTTTCTTTGTTAATGGAGATATAAATATTACGAAAACCATTGTATTATCTTAGTTTAGACCCATTTTATGGATAATTTACCTCGTTGTTGCAGAACATTTATTTTTATTTTACGATCTTTTGTCAATAGCGTCCGGTGCGGACAAGCCATGTTGCTATTGTTTAAGTTAGTTAACGTTACAAAATGGTCATTTTTCTCCGTGGTAATGTAATTGTTTATCAAGATAACAGCCTATATAACATGCTTGTGCCGATAATGGTATAAGATGACCGGGCTAATGTCATCTCCTGTAGCCGGTCTCAATACATTGCTATCAATATCGACCTGTTTACCTTTCAATAAACTATGGTTTGCTGTGACAGCTGAATATGTCCGTGGTTGTGTTATTTATACAGATATTTTTTTGATAACGCTAACCGAAGGAATAACTGACAGACAGTCCACAACAATTTAATTTGCATTTAAGGGGTGTCCCATTTCTAAGTCACAAGATAGACCTTAACACTTGGTTTTGAGGACTACTAAGATTGAGGGTTAAGAAAGGAATTAGAATTGGGCCTAAGTCTGATTAGTTGAAGAAGGTCATTAAATATCATTATTTTTCAGTCTGAGAGGAAACAGATAAACGAACCTGGAGCTGGAGCTTCTGTAGACGCTGTTGGTGGTGATGCTGACGGGGTCGGTGTTGAAAACAGTTTCAGGATCCAGTTTGGTTTGGTAATGTTGGGAGATGAGAGACACAATGATACCAGGTTGTCATTTTTGTACGAAATTGGTTATTTGAAGTGTTCACAGCCAACATTGGAAAGTAAAACCTCACCGTCTTTGACTCTGAGCTCAAATGTCGCATATGAATCTGGAAAGAAATCTCTCTCCAACCAACAGCTGTAGCGTCCAGAGTCGGACTTTTTCAGATCTGTGATGCTCACATAGATCAGTGTAAAAGTTGGAAAACTCCCTTGTTTGTACTTAATGCTGTATCTCCCACGTTGATAACTGACACCAGATGTTCCAACAAGAATGTCTTTGTTTTCACAGTCATTACGACAGAAGATCATCCTTCTTCCAAAGAAATAGAAGGCACATGTAACTGTGATGGTTTCTCCTTCTGTTCCTGTTCGAAAACCAATATCATTTTCAAAACTAACCGTGTTTCCATCCCTCAGAGCTGTAAAAAGAGAAACATTAATAAGCTGTGATCTCTGCTCTCTGTGAAGATCTAAGGTCTGATTTTTTTCATTAGCAAAGAGCAAAAACATGACGTAAACATAGACGAATTTCATAATAATCATGATTAACCTCAACCTTTAAATACCTGACTACCTCACTCTCTTCTCCCCTTATTTCCTGTTTTTCTATAGTGGTACTGTTAGTCAGAACAGATAAAAATAAGACTCCTTATATAGACATTTAACGTTAACCTGGGCAGGGGAGAAGCATTTTATTGACCTAGAATTAAATTTTACTTTAATGTTAGCAGAAAAATTTCTCTCTCCTACTCGAGAACATTGAACAGTTTGTAGTACAAAACTGAACGTTAACCAAAACTGGAGTGAACCCTTAACCCTGTAAAGCCTGAACTATCAAAAAATAGTCTGAAAATTCCAATTTTTTTGGAACCAAGATGTTTATCAACCTTTTTAACAAAATCCACCAAAAAAAAAAAATGTTGCTTTATCGTTTCATTCATTATATACAGTCCCCTCCAAAAGCATTGGAACAGCAAGTTCAATTCCCACTCTTTACAAGTGAGCAAAAGTATTGGAACATGTGACTGATGAGTGTTTCTAGTTGCTCAGGTGTTGCCTTTTAGATCGGTTGCAGAGACATTAAATGGTTTTTGTTTTTTGGATTTGGGTTTCACCTGTGAAAACTGCATTTTCTGTTTTCTGCAAACATGAAGACCAGAGAGCTGTCTATGGGAGAAAAGCAAACCATTATGAAGCTAAAAGAAGAGGGGAAATCAATCAGAGCTATTGCACAAACATTGGGCACAGCCACTACTGCAAGTAAAGGTTATGCCAACAAATATTAATTGTTATTCACTTTAAGTTAATTGAACAACAGAAATCTAAGCAAGTCATTATGTCTTATTTGTAGTAAAAATTGTCTTATTGTTCTTAATTTGTCGGTGTAAGTGGTCTGGTCCAGTATTTTTACAGAATAAAGTTCAAAAAATTCTGTTTTTACTCCACATTTAACGAACATTGTTCAGTTTTTTTAGACGGTTACCCTATTCTGCTTAAGCGGGCCCTTCAAAGAACTAATTAGAAAGATGTCTTAAAACAAGAATCTTTTATCTTATCCCATTGGCAGATTTTTTTTTTATTTGTTACAAGCAATTGATGCCTCATTTTTGTCTTTAAAAAACTTGAAATGAGACATTTTTATGACCTTGTCTAGTAAATGTGGCTCAAATCAAGAATAGTAAGACAAATTTTACTAAAAATAAGACATAATGACTTGCTTAGATTTCAGTTTTTGCAGTGCGTTTAACACATCTAGATGTCAAAACCACGAAATAAAAGCTGGAATTCTGAACTTTTGTGTCATATTCATCTTTTTATCTGAAACCCAAATGTCTTCAAACAACAAAAACAAAGGAATTAAACTTTCTGTACCAAGACTTTTGGAGGGGACTGTATTTCTTGTATCACATTTGATTTACTGGGCAATTTTGCCAACTATTTGACCTATTTTATTGAAGTTTTTTAGTAATTATGCATTTATTTCATGCAGAAAACGCCTTTTTTTAATCAAAAAGTAATCGTACAGTAAGCATTTCGGTTTTCTTGAAAATATGAGTGGATGATTTTATGAGAGCAGACATTTTGAAAAGGGCCAAAATAGAATTTCAGTCGACTGTAGTGATATGACTATCCTTAACGTGGATCGAATATGTTTTAAAACATGATTTAAACAGGTTTTAAACAAAGTATTTATGATTTTGATGAGATAAAGGTCTCTGAACTCATGTATCAAATATGATACATTTGGCTTTATAGGGTTATAAAATAACAGGTATTACATGTGACCCACTTCCTTGTGTTGAATATTTTTCTTAATAACTTAAGGCCTAATCCATACACTCAAAATATCTCAGGAAATAATCGTAAATGTGTATTTAAGCAAATGCTGACCAAATGTTATCTGATTACATAGACAACAAGAAAATTAAAGTTACTCACTGAGGAAGACGAAGATCAAACTGTGAGAAACTCTCATGTTTGTGTCTTTGATGATTTCACACCACCGCACCTTTATTCACGTCTTAATCAGTGACTTCTTTCGATAAATGATCGAGTTCCTCCTCCAAACATCCTTCCCTGAACTCTCTGCCTCTCACACCAAATAAAGGCAAGTCAAAGCACCTCATCAACTATTTTTACCAAATTTCCTCTCATCAGTGAAAAGTGTTGCTGCTGAAACTTGCACACAAATTACAACTGAGTCAGTGACACTGGGGCTTATATTTCACGATCAGTTGAAACTCTTCACGGAGCTTCTGAAGAGTTTCAACTGATTGTGAAATATAAGCCTTTCCCTGATACCTTTACACGACCTTTCCCTGCCCTTCAATGTGCCAACGCACAACGCCAGAGCATGTGGTGGGGAGAGCACACCTTCTCTCTCTCTTTCATGTTTGTACATTAAAAGCCGAGGTAGGCAGAGCAGCAGCTGTAAACCATCACTTATGGCCTTTTTCCACTGACTCGCCTTGGCTCGGCTCTACTCGGTTTGTGTTGCGTTTCCATTAGCGCGGTACTACACGTCAGACGCCAGTTTTTAGTACCTACTCTACCCTGATTCCAAGCGAGCTGAGCCGATACTAAAACGTGACGTCGACGGACTGCCGGTCACTCATTGGTCAGAGAATGTCGTCTCCACAGCTTCTGACTCTGAACAAATCACTTACAAGAGGAAAATGAATAAGTCAGCGACTGGTTTTTAATGACATTTAAACCTGACGGCACAGAACCAGACTGAATGAAGACAAAATACAGCCCTAAAATGCTCCTTCATGATTCCTAAATAAGTTTAAAGTCCTTTTTAAACGAAAAAGAAGTTAACAGCAAAGATAGTTCGGTTTAAAGAGTCTTTTCGATTAAATGAAAGTTCGTCTGTGCAGGAGCGATCTGTCTGCCACGAGAGTCTTTAAGCACCAATCAGTCCATTAATCCACAGGGAACCTTTTTCCTTTTGGTCAAGTTTCTTCTTACTAACTAGTTGTTTTTTAGAGACGATATGGTCCGGGTTTTTAGTTTTTAATTTCACTAGAGTGACCTAGGTCCCTTCTCAACTACAGTCCTTGCAGCTCCTTCGTTTTCCTCCGCGTGCAGCAGCACGAGGCTGTTGTTTACCTCCGTTGTCATGACGCCCGACATTGAGCTGCTGTATTACTTTAATGAAATCTTTTTAAAGCTTTTCTTTTTCCTTTAAAGACCACGGTGGCACATATGTTAGTACAAAATTATGTTTGTGTCGCGTTATAGATGAACATGCACTCACTTCTGTACAGCATTTTAGCGCAGCTGTTATAAAATCCATGCCCACCGTGAGTCTGTAGTCGGGCTAGTGGAAAAGGTAAACAAACCGAGTAGAGTAGAGTAGAGCTGGAACTGTATCGTGAAAAAGCGCCATTAGTAAATAAAGACGGTGTAGCATTGAAGTATCATGAGTTTTAAGTTGTACACACTAATACTCTCATGACAGCAAAACAAAAACATTCATTTAAACAAATTACTGTATAAATACATAATCCAAGTACAGTGCAAGCTTTTACATTTCTGCTTTTAACAAAAACAGCTTATGGAAACATCTTTACTTGATTTAAACCATTCTCTTTCCCAATTTGGATCATCTGAATACATTTTAAGTGCAAATTAACACATTGACACAACCTTGAGAGTTTGTGAGCAAATTTGACCAAAGTGGCATTTGGTAACTGCTTATGGGTAGAAATGATGGGGCACAAAAAAGAATGTGGTTAACTTGTCCGTGGAACTTCCATTCATTTTATTTCCAATTCTGAAGTGGATATCATGAAACAAATTATGGCAATTATTTTTTTTCCATTTCTGAAACTGACTTCTATATGATGACCATAAACACTTTTTTTTTTTTTTGCATTTTCTGACTCAAATTTCAGTTTTCAGGGAAAGGACATTTTCAGTTTTAAACTTTTATGCATTGCAGTCCATGGCCCAATCAATAAATCACCGCACAGGTTAAATCTTGGAGTGTTCAAGGTTTTGCGCAATTATTTCCCTAATTAAATTTACTGTAGGGAAGATCGAGTGGTTCAGGCAGTTGTGTATGGAAACCACTTAAAAAGAGCCTGTGACTTTCAAAATAAAACAAACTGTATCCAAACCAGGTCATATTTAGCTTGGCAACAAACAAAAAAAGGTCAAAATGAGGAAAGCGAGACGTAGCGTCACCAGGTTTGAGGTTTAAAAGCCCAACATGAGTGAAGAGAGGCTCATTAATGGAGTGGGAAGCACGGGAACTCCAGAATCATAATACAACACAGAATCCAATTTTGTGGCCACAATTTAACTGAAAACTGCTTGTTGCTTTTTCCCAAAAGCTCCTACATATAGTGAAAAAAATTGGAAACAGAATGAACAGTAGGTACACAAACCACCATCCTTTCACCATAGTAGATGTTGCCCACATTTGCTGAAGTCTAAGCTCTAACTTGTAGCGTTTCTGGCTTCACTTTGTCCCATTTTGGTCATTTTACAAGGTGTCAAACTTTGAGCCTTTTTTAATTTTGTGTGCTTGTCAGTTTCACATATACTACAGTCTGAGCGTTAACCACTTCCTGTCAGAGCTAAACCTCATTGAACAGCAATGACTTTTGAAATACTTCTGAATGAAAATGTTTGAGAGTGAAGTTATTGACCCAAATTTGCTTCCCAACAAAATATAACACTTTCAAAAAGCAAAAAACTTACATTCATAATACTTTAAATTCTTATACAAAAGAAAGCTTAACATGAGTAGAAAACTTTACCGTAACCTAAAGCGATTGCTTTACAGTGCAGATATGAGTTTATCTTTCCATCCCTGAGAAAGTAAATGCTTGTTTGATAGCATTGGAGCTAAGCTAATGTAAAGAAACAGTAGAATACAGAGCGTCTTCTGCGCTAGCGTCCACTCGAGGCACAGAGTAGATGACTCTTTCAGAGGGGGCGCTGTTGTGCGGGGCCGCTGGGGTGTTGGAGAAATCTACCGAAGAGTAGGTGAGTTTACTCGAGTCGTCTCCAGCCTGTGACAAAACAAAGAGGAGGCAGTCCATCAGATGGTTATTTTAATTTATCAAAGAATTTATCTTCAGTTTTTTCATCTGTTATTGAAGATATAAGCAGCTTTGTTTTTATTCCATGTCACACCAGACTTCTCTGTAATATTCTTTTCTTCAACTCTCGCGACAATACAATGGCACACTAAACAGTATGAATAAAATTATAAATTGCTTTGGGAGAAATTTTTTTCTGAACTTAAAAAGAAATGCTTCAATCAAAGAAGATAAACAATTATTTCTAGCAACTGTTTGCATCCCAACTGAAACGCAGATAGGTTGCGTCTCTGCCAACAACCTCTAATTTCTGAGATAAACTCTTTTAACGGTGAAATTTAACTCAGAATAAAACAGTACTCAGAATAAAAGAGAAAAAAACACAACTGCTGTGCGATTAATTATTTCATAGACCTAAAGAAATTTTATTGCTGTTGAAATAATCTTCAACCCACAAGCTCCATCCTTCAGAAACGAAGCTTACGTGTTTAAACCGCAGTTCCCTGAGTGTCCACTTGAGGCTGGATCCAGAGACACTGGAAACCACATACACATCCATTCAAAAAAGCTGATTTTCACAGCTTTAAAAAAGGGAATTAAAAAAAAGTTTAATGCCTGATTCAAAAGATGATTTAGATCTTAATATATGATTTGTTCCAAACTTTTTACTGAGGGTTCACTTTATCTGGAACTCGTCCGTTAAAAAGATATTTATGGTTTATTTAGATTTAATGGGAGGCCAGATCAGTTATGGTATAGCAGCCTGGTTTGACTGACTAAAGTGGTTGGTGAGAAAGATTACCCATCCCTTCGGACAATCTCTACAAAAAATGTTGGCAATCAGGCACAAAAAAATTAGACTTTTCTTATATTCTTTATTCAGAATATGAATTGTTACTCTAAGGAAGACGGTTAAGAGCTGGCAGGTATAAAAACAATAATTTGAAACTCTCTTTCCTCCCTACTTCCATCACACTTCTCAACAAACAACCTGCAATAACATAAAGCTCCAGTATGTTTGTTGTCTTACCTCTGCATTTATTTCATATGACATTGCTTTTTATTGCTATCATTGGTTTACCACTCTTGGACAGATTTTATTTTTGACGCCCAGCCAAGTCCCNACATGAATGTGTGGGACTTTTTGGCCTCAATATGATCTAATCAGAAGGCATATTAGTGCTCCAACTCTAAATTCTCGTGTGAAGTTGATTATTTAAACATGGGGCTCATTGGGACTTGACTCACTTCTCGATCAAGCCCAAGTGGTGATCTGGGGAACTGCAGTTTTCTTAGCTTGCTTCTCTTTTAGCACTTGGAAACAGCTGAAAGTTTTTACCTAGTGGACTTCTCTTTGAAACATATGTCTGAACACACATTTAATATGGAAAACAAACACATTATAGTGTTTTCATCATCATCAAAGCAAGTGCACCATCAGACCTCATCACATTTATAAAGAACTAAAGTACAGGAAGTTTAACCTTTTTGACAACTTAAAAGAACATACTGTTTGTGTTGTAACTTTGCACCTACTCACTCTCTGTTCACACTTTTAAAAGCTCAGGACTTCCTGCTAAAACAGCAGAAGTGTTAAGTATGAGACAAGATTAAAATCTCCCCTCAAAAAAGTGATAAAACCACAGTGAAACCTCAGAGAGAATCTCTTCTCTTTGCAAACATATTTCTCTGCTTTACTAGTGGCTGAATTTATTAAAGAAAGCTGTTTCTGAAACCGAACCCTCTATCAGTTTCTCCTCACTTTAGGATTTCTTACCTGGGGACCAACCAGGCTGTACTCGTCTGTGGTTTGAGCATCATGGGGTTGAGAAAATTTGGCGCATGTGTAAACTGTGGATATGCCCTTAGGAGGAGATTTGTTCGGGTCGTCCTCTCTGATCTCTTCGTAGATTCGATTGCTCTGGAAGAACACATAACTCTGTTTCACTTTGTTCAAGTTTCACAAACATGTCTAAAAATAAAATCACCTGAATTACTCAGACTCACCTCTGAGACTTCAGGATGCTTTGTTTTATCAGAAGGTCCTAAACACAAATCATTTTAAAAGATAAGTCCAGTCAGAGAGACACTAATGGCCCTTTTCCACTGACTCGCGTTGGCCCTACAATACTCGACTCTACTCAGCTCTACTCAGTTTGTGTTGTTTCCATTAGCGCGGTACTACGCGGCAGACGCCACTTTTTAGTACTTACTCTACCCCGGTTCTAAGCGAGTAAAGCCGATACTAAAAGGTGACGTCGACGGTCTGCCGGTCACTCATTGGTCAGAGAATGTCGTCACTGCAGCTTCTGACTCTGTACAAATCACTTACAAGAGGCAAAGGAATAAGTCAGTGACGGGTTTTTAATGACATTTAAACCTGACAGCACAGAACCAGACTGAATGAAGACAAAATACAGCCCTAAAATGCTCCTTCATGATTCCTAAATAAGTTAAAAGTCCTTTTAAAACAATAAGAAGTTAACAGCAAAGATAGTTCGGTTTAAAGAGTCTTTTAAATTAAATCAAAGTTTATCAGCACAGGAGCGATCTGTCTGCCACGAGAGTCTTTAAGCACCAATCAGTCCATTAATCCACAGGGAACCAAAAAGGAAAAACCAGTTCAAAGAAGAATGATTGATCAACAAAAAATCTCTGGTATACCAGGCCCAAAAATCAAAAATTAAAGTGATCTCACTGGATCCAGGGAAGAGTTGATGTCAGGAAGCAGCTCCTTCGTTTTCCTCCACGTGCAGCAGCACGAGGCTGTTGTTTACCTCCGTTGTCATGACGACCAACATTGAGCCGCTGTATTACTTTAGTGAAATCTTTTGAAAGCTTTTTTTTTCCTTTAAAGACCACGGTGGCACATATGTTAGTACAAAATTATGTTTGTGTCGCGTTATAGATGAACATGCACGCACTTCTGTGCAGCACTTTAGCGCAGCTGTGTTATAAGATCCACGCCCACCGTGAGTCTGTAGTCGGGCTGGTGGAAAAGGTAACCAAACCGAGTAGAGCCGAGCTGAAAAGGGCTGGAATTGTATAGTGGAAAAGCGCCATAAGAGACATTTATCACCAAAAAGTTACCAGGTAACAACAACTCAGCTAATGACTGTTTTTATGTTCTAATAACATGTTGAGTTAAGAAATTAGTATTTGGTTGAGTTCAGCTTTTTTGCACCTTTGTTCTCCACCTGTCTCTCTTGTTGTTGTTGGGTAACATTTTGCTACTCCTGACACCAAAATCCAAGGAAAGAAGTAAAAGTCTGAATAAAAACAGTGATATTCAACAGTTATCAGTTTTCTGAAGATATTTGCATCTCCTCATCAGCTTTTTTTTATCTGAGTTGTTGCTGTTTACGGGGACTTTCATCTACCTACTATGTCTCATCCTGTGTATGTTTTACCTGTAGCCTTAGCTTTGGGTTTTCGGGCTCTTTTCTTGCAGTAAATCAGCAGAATCATAGAGAATATGACGATGAGGAGAACCAAGAGCAGAGACAAATACAGAAGACGATCTGCCGTAAAAAGAAGTTTGTGTCACACTCTCTGTTTTGTTTGATTCTTGAGGTGCAAAATTAAACACATCTTAATCTCCTTGATCATTAAAAGTTAACAGTGAATTTCAGAAGTATTAACACAGCGATTCATTAATAAATACTTTTGTACCTGGACCTGAACTTGACTGCTTCTCTGTCCCGTTGGTGATCTGAGGGGAGGGTTTTGAAGTCCGGGGGCTCGTTGAAGTGGAGCTCAGGGTCGATGTCGTCCTCGTCACTGAGGTTGAGGCTGAAAAATGACCAGGAGTCCAGTTTGGTTTGGTTGTGGTTGGAGCTGTACGGTCATATTAAGTTAGTTACAGAAAAAGAGTCCAAACATCTCACATATGAGCTGCTGGGTTGAAAGTGTGTTAATCAGGTTTCATGATGATAAACAAATACGCTGCTTGCAACATAATTGTATAATAAGGAGTAAAAACTTACCGTCTTCGACCTCGAGCACAAATGTCTCATATGAATCTAGAGGAAAATCTCTGTCCAACCAACATCTGTACCGTCCAAAGTCAGACTTTTTCAGATTCGTGATGCTCACGTAGATCAGTGTAGGAGTCATTGGGTAATGTCCTTCTTTATACTTAATGCTGTATCTCCCGCTGTGATTACTGATACCAGATGTTTCAACAAGAACATCTTTATCTCCACAGTTATTATGACAGAAGACCCTCCTGCTTCCAGAGACAGTGAAGGTACATTCAACTGTGATGTTTCCTCCTTCTGTTCCTGTTCGAACACCGATATCTTTTTCAAAAAAAGCTGTGCCTCCATTTTTCACAGCTGTTAAAAAGAAAAACACAAGTTAGCTGTAATCTCTGCTCTCTGTGAAACTCTGCAGTTAATTTTTCTCACTACACTCAGCAGACACTTCAGTTATACACATTATATATTTCTCTGAGTCACACAAGGGCCTTAACTGCTGAGATCCCAAATAACAAGCATCAAAGTGCTCATACTACTGCAGGTGTTGTGGGTGATCTACAGTGATTGTGTGTCGATAAAAGATACTGAAGTGGTGATATGGAGGATTTTAAATGTGCTAACACCTGTCTCTATGGAGAGACTGAAAGAGCAGAGTGGCTGTGAGTGAAAAAATGAAGTTTGGGCCCATGGAGTTGGGGGTCTTAGTGGAGAAAATACTAAACAGAGACAGCCAATAGATACAGGTAAATTCAATAGCATTATTTTATCTTTATCTTTTAACTATAATCTATGGTTTTCTGTTCTCTGGTGTGTTTAGTTTCACTTTCGTTTGTTTAAAATCATGCCACAATATCTAAGATCATTAATAAGTTCATTCTCTTTGGCTTAATTACATTTAACCCTCTGATGCATGAATAATGAAAGTCAGCGTCAGGATTTTTGGCCTTGAGTGTTTTTATTTGTCTTAAAGCATGAAAAAAAGTTCTCCATGTTTTTTTCTTCAAATATTTGTAACTGAGCATTCAACATAAAACAGTGTGAACTTAAAGTAAATATGATTTATTTTTTGTTTGACTTCTTCTCTTTTTTTTTTTGGTAATTTCATGAATAATCTTTTTTTAATGCTTTGCGAAACATTTTAACTCTCTTTCATCCACTTTAACACTGGATAAATTATAGTTATTACGCTGTTTTACCCTCAAACGTTCGTCTTCAACTTTTTTAAAAGATATATTAATGTTTGGAAAAAAAATGGATAACATTTTTTCAGGTCCTAAGAAGAATAAAAATATCCTGACACAGGTTAATATGAATTTCCACCACATGAACCATTGAATTTAGGAGTAAATAACTTTTAAATAGGTGTCCACTGTAGTGACCATGATGCACCACAGGGTTAAAAAAAATTTTTTTTTAAAAGCTGTGTTTGGAGCCATTTACCCCTGCGTACGTGGGGACTGGATTAACTTTCCCATCCTGTGTCACACTGCATTCAACACATGGGACAGGACACCAGAAAAAGTACTCTGGGAGATGCTGGCACTGACTGTGCTGGTGTGCTGGAATGATCCAGACGATGCAGTTTTTATTACTGAAAGTCCAAATATGTCAACATGTGCACAAAAGAGTCTCTCCCCCTCGTATATTATCACATCTATTCCTCCTTCTCGTCACAATGACTGCAGCCTTTTGTGCTTAATGCTGTGACAGTTTGCACCTGCCTTTCAAACTTACTGAATATAGTTGCAAAAACACAGCAATCAGTTTCAGGTTTGATAAATCACATGCTCACAATCAATGCTAAATGATTACATTTGCATCTCTTCCTTTTAACATACTCTGATTTCATAGACTGACACAAAAAATGGATAGTGTGCTGTTTTCCTTATTTGACAGACGTAATCCTCGGTGCACCCAATTAGTGAATCAGCTTCACACGCCCACGTTTTAAGTCTCTGGCTCAAAAAAGAGCTCTAGTTACATTTTTTCATTCAACATTTTAACTTTTATCATAGTTTATATGTAACATTTAGCCATTTTTTGACATCTATATGAAACTTGAAAAAAGGTGGAGACCTCTGAGATTATTTATTTCTTATCATTTGTTACATATAATGTAATTCTGCACTGAATTCTCTACCCAAGCAGGGTTTGAACATAATTAAATATATCAGGGATTACGTGACTGAAGTTAGAGTCAACAACAGCTGGTTTACAGACGTCAGTTGACGTAAGAGCTCCTGTGGTGATAATAACTTCTGCTCGCTCTTTCGTTCTACAGTATTTTTACTTCATCCATCGCTTCCTTCTTCATTTCTTTTAACGCACAGTAAAAAGGTTTTATCAGCCTGTGTGTACACTTTACTGCATCACCAGAAATAAAACATTTGAATATGTAGATCACAGTGTATTACAGGGAAGTCTGTTTTTACAGTGAAGCTGTGACGTCATATGCAAAATAAGTACAAGCCAGATTTTTTAAAACAAAACCGAATAAATACGAGAAGATAACAGAGAAACTCAGTTTAGTTGTATTGTAGTTTCACCCCATAACATGGACCGTAAAAGTGTGTAGACCTTCAGTTTCCTCTCTTTCTATCTAAAATTAACACACAGTCTAACCACAGAAACCAACATGTCTTTTACAAACTTGATGTGAAAGAAAACTCCCTGTGATAAAACTTTCAGTGGAGCTGGAGTTTTTCTCCTACAAATATAATTAAACAGCCACTGGAAATCAAAGATGACATGAAAAAAATGTTCAGGAACAAAGATTTGGTGATAAGAGATAATAAAAGGCGATACTCACAGAGGAGGAAGAAGCAGAAGAAAGTTTGTCGGAGTCTCATGTTGGACGCTCTGATGGTTTGAATGCTGCGTCTCTTCCGCCTTCACAGAAAATGAGGAACTTCACACTCATGTCATTGATATTGTAATCTTTCCTCTCAACACTTCCTCTCAGCCAGCAGCTTTCAAAGCTGCACAGTCATAATCTTTCTCAGGAAGTGATCTATCCTCCGGTCACACAAATATAAGCACTGCAAAAAGTGAAATCTAAGCAAGTCATTATGTCTTGTTTTTAGTCAAATGTGTCTTACTATTCTTGATTTGACCCACATTTATTAGACAAGGTCGTAAAAATGTCTCATTTCAAGTTTTTTAAAGACAAAAATGAGGCATCAATTGCTTGTAACAAGTAAAAAAAAATCTGCCAATGGGACAAGATAAAAGATTCTTGTTTTAAGACATCTTTCTAATTTCAAGAAACTTACCAGGCGAATTTGTATATTTATATTACATTTCCTTCAAATCCCTACACTCTCTCACTTCTCACTTCCTTCTCTTCTCTCTTCTTTCATATCGTTATTCAAAGTCTCCCACACGATGAACATCTCTCCCGCTGTGGTTGTCACTGTGGTTGCGCTGGTTGCTGTTGTCTTGTTGCTCTTCAGCAAAACAAAGATAGGTGAGACTCTGGCTGTTTTCCAAACCGCCTACTACATACTAAATAGCGGTAAATCTGCTCACTTCATCATGAAGGAGCTGTTTACTTTTACCAAATTCATAAAAGCCCCTAAATCATTCATCACTTTATTTTTTTCAACTAACAGCCTACGTGGATACTGTGGACGCAGTTTTTCCACCAGCTGTAAAAATAAAAAGTCAGTTGGTTTCAGATTTATTTTCAATACACGATAACTTTTGGTGCAAGATAAAAAAATCAAATATGGTGATTTTGCTGTATTTTATACCTTTACAAATGTGATAAAATCGGGACTTTTATCTCTCCCTGAATTTGTTGTTTTTCTAAATGATTTAAAAATGTTCCTTGAACCACTAAAATAATAAAAAAACCATAAAAATTCTCAAAAAAATGTACAACTTCCTTCACATGCTTAATTTCATTCATTTATTTTCCTTTGTATCACATTGACATCTATTTTGACATCTACTTTTATTGCTCCTGTAACTTCACCACTGATTGAAATGGTGAATGAATGACTGAAATGCCAAATGTACTCATGGTTTATTTATGATAAAATTGAACATTAGAAAAAAAAAACCATTAGCTCCACTCCCTGAAACAGAAATCCAGAGTATTATACGACTAAACAGGTCCAACAAAACAGTCATACTACATACTACATGTGGAAGTAGTAGGTAGTAGGCAGTACTACCTACTACCTACTACTTTAGCATGTAGTATGTAGTAGGCGGTTTGGAAAACAGCCATTGAGAAATTTTCCCGGATCAGTAGAAACATCCGGGAACTTGTAGTTTACTACAGATCTACCAAGTTTTCGCAGATTGACTACTACATACTGAATTTCAGCCGAAGTAGGACGCGCTGCTAGTGTAGTAGGCGGTTTGGAAAACAGCCTCTGTCTAACCAGTCTGTGAGTCTTCATTCATATAAACAGCAAAACTAGTGGATCTATACTCTCTGTGTTCACAGGTTTGGACACCAGAGGGCAGTCACAGAACAGAAACATGGAGTTAACTTTCCTGAAAGTCTCAAAACGTTGCATGAAACCAGAACAGAAAAGCATGAAATTAACTATAAACTGGAATGTGTTAATTTCAGACTGGACTTTTTGAACTCAAATCCACACCTGGGAAACTAAAGTTGGGCTGAACAGTTGCTTCTAAATCAAATTATCATTAAACAAACAATATTATTAAAAGTGTCTCTATAAATATGTAGTTTAACAGAAAGTAGAAGTGAAGGAAACTTAAATTGTTCATATTCAGTGAATATAATTTAAAGTATACTCAATTCCTTTCATTACTGAACAAGTCAGCAAATGCAGTTGAAGATAAATTTTTATCTCTGACATACAGTTGTGCCCAAAAGTTTACACCCTGCTGCAGAATTTCTGATAACTTGGCCTTTTCTCAGAAAATATGAATGACGACACAAAATCCTTCCTATCACTCATGGTTAGTGGTTGGGTGAAGAAAAAAGTGCCCTCTGGATGCCCTTCCAACATATTCAATCCAGTGCTCTCATACCTTTCCAGTACTAAAAATACATTAAGAAATATCGCAACTGGACACTGTGGCTGTTATCATCCTCTTTATTGATTTATTTATTCACCATTATATTTCACTTATGCTGATCTTATCTTTTCTACTGTTTATGTTTGCTTTTTACTGCTTCTTACCTCTGGTCCTCATGGTCTCATCATTGGGTCTTTTTCTGCCTAGGTTCTTTTCTTTTCTCCTGTTTGGTCTGTAAGATTGTTTGTTATACATTGTTCATTTCTATATCGTTTCCTGATTTCTGACTCACTGTTTGTTGATTTTATTTGTGGACTTCTGTTGTGAACTGTTGTTTTTAAATGTGCTCTATAAATAAAGTTATTATTAGGGCTGAACGATTTATCGTTTTCTGATCGAAATCGAAATTTCAGACATCGTGATCATGTGATCGCTGAAGCTGCGATTTTTTCCTGCTCCTGACTGACCCAGGATCTGTTGTGTCAGCTGTTTCACACACACCTGTCTTTGAGTGTGAGACTGTTCCGAAAATCCTTTTTTACCTTGGGATTGTTGTTGTTTTTATTTTATTTAACTTGACACAATTAAGGATATTTTACACCACATCATTTTTAAAAGTTAACAGTTTTTGTATCCAAAAATACAATTTAAAAAGTCCGGTTAAGAAAAAACAGGAATGGGTGTTAGGTTTTGAGAACAGTCAAAATTCGACAACTTATTGTAAAATCTTTTTATTTTTTCATTTTTTTGCCTCTGTATTTATTTCTCATAATTCCGACTAAAAGCTTAGAATTTGGACTTTCTATAACAAAATTTCAACTTTTTATTTCAAAAACTGCCTTTATTTCAAAACATAGACTTTTGATCTTAAAATTTTGATCTTAAATGAGAAAGTTTGGACTTTTTTCTACATAATCTTAAACTGATTTCTTAAACTTAAGAAGTTTCATCTCAAAATCTTGTCTTTTGTCTCAGAATTTTGTCTCTTTTTCTCAAAATTTCCACTTTTTAGATTAAAATATTGACATTTTATTTAAAAAATTTGAAACGAGTCTTACCTTCAGTTTTCATTTTCATCCTGGCATCAGAGTAAAAGCTTTAGATGTTTCAATGGTTTGATGTAATTTTCTGTCAAGTTTGTAAATGTTACTGTACATTGTGGAAATTTCACTAAAGTTTGATTTAAAGAAAATCATGAATCTAATTGAAATCGCAATATCTGCCAGAAAAATCGCAATTAGATCTGTTTCTAAAACCGTTCAGCCCTAGTTATTATTATTATTCCTTGGGGGCATAAATGATAGAAAGTGCCCTCTGGATGCCCTTAACTAAATATATAGTTGTAAAGATGTAAACTCTTGATGCCTTTCCAGTGTCTTAAATTGTATAAAGTGATTCCTGGTGCATTTTCTGTGGACACAATGTCGAAAGAAAAACTATCTGGATTCATATGCATTTCATGTAACAGAAATGTGACCCCCACCCTCACTGCTCCCCCATCTTCAAGTTGTTTTCAAGGTTAGTTTCTTACTTTCAGTTTTGTTCGCTCTGAGTTATAATTAAAAGCGTTATAACATCCCTACACAACCACATCCAGCAGGTCAGAGCTGCTGAGATATAAATAGAAGCCACATATTTCCAAGAAAAAAAAAAAGAAGCTAAAAGCAGGAAGGACAAAGAGGTGATGTAGAGATTTACCTAAAACCCAACAACAAGTATCAGAACATTTCTAAAACGTTGCTGATAACATTTCAAAAAGTATATGTAGATATTATATCAGATTTTTTTGTTGCTTTGGGTATGGAAAGGAAATGTGACCCCTTGGTTCACTGCCTCACCATCTGAAAGTTGTTCCATAGTTAGCTTCATACTTTCAGTTTTCGTTCTTGCTCTGAGCTATAAATACGAGCATCAAAACACCCCAACACAACAACGACAAGCAGGTTCGAGCTGCTGCTGCTGCAATTTCCTCTCTTTGCTTCCAAGCTCCTCAAACCCAAAGATGTCAGGTAGGTAAATAACAACACCAAGAATTATTGTACACTCACCTTTCAGTGCATGGAAGACTCTGAGGAGAGATTTTTCTTTTAAATTTTAGTGATTGTAACTTAGCTTCAATAAAAGATAATTAAAAACTGTAATAGTCTGTTATCCGAATGTTTCTTGCATCATTTTAAAATTGACTTTGATGGATTTTGAATGACAAAGTTTTCTTTTTCTTTCTTTCAGACATTGCTGATGAGAGTAAGTAAATCATTTTAAGGACGGTTTGTTTTATAAGATTGTTATTTTTCACACTGGTGCTGATGGTTGTTTTAGATATCTCTTATGATTTTTGAAGAGAAGAAAAGCTTTATGTTTTTGTTTTTTTTTAATCACTAAGTTTCCTTGGCCCATTTCCTTGCACTTCTGCAGTCCCAGCCTTTTTCAAACTTTTTGTCTACAGGGATCTTACCTTTTTGCTGAGCTACGTCTTGCACTGTTGTCTGACCTACCACCTAAAACAGTCTAGGGCTGAACGATATGGATAAAAATGTTCATATCTGGATATTGATGCCAGATACCTAGATATCGATCAACAAGACCCTGAGAAAGTGTACTGACAAGAATCAATGCTGGTTTGAAAGTAAAGAGCAGTGATATCGAATACTTATTCAATACTAAATATACATTTTTGAAGGCAATTTTGGTTAACTGTGTTTTTTTGAACACTGCTAATTAGGGCTGAACAGTTTTAGAAAAAGATCTAATTGCGATTTTTCTGGCAGATACAGCGATTTCAATTCGATTCATGATTTTCTTTTAATCGAACATTAGTCAAGTTTTCACAATGTACAGTAACATTTACAAACTTGACAGAAAATTACATCAAACCATTGAAACATCAAAAGCTTTTACTCTAATACAAGGAGGAAAATGACGACTAAAGGTACGACTAGTTTCCAATTTTGAGATAAAAACTCAATATTTTAATATGAAAAGTGAGTTTAAGAAATCAATTTAACATTATGTGAAAAAAGTCCAAACTTTCTCATTTAAGGTCAAAATTTTAAGATGACAAAAGTCTGAGATAAAAAGTCTACGTTTTGATATAAAGACAGTGTTTGAGATAAAAAGTTGAAACTTTGATATAAAAAGTCAAAATTCTTAGATTTAAGTCAAAAATATACAAAATACATACAAAACTATAGAATAAAAGGCAAAAAAAAATTAAAAAGAAGATTTTTAGATAAGTAGTCCCTGAGTCTAAAACCTATTCCTGCTTTTTCTAAACCAGACTTTTTAAAATGCATTTTTAGTTATAAAAACTGAAGAACAAAAAGAGCCATCTTTGACGCTTAACTCTTAAAAATAATGTGGTGCAAAATATTCCTAATTGTGTCAAGTTAAATAAAATAAAATACAAACAAATAAAAACAAAATTTGACATTCCCAAGTAAAAAAGGATTTTGCCAACAGTCTCACACTCAAAGACAGGTGTGTGTGAAACAGCAGATACAACAGATCCTGGGTCAGTCAGGAGCAGGAAAAAATCGCAGCTTTTGCGATCACATGATCATGACGTTTGAAATTGCGATTTTGATCAGAAAACGATAAATCGTTCAGCCCGACTGCTAATTACAGTCTTTAAAACTTAACATTGCACAACAAGTTTTCAGCACTGATACAAAGCAAGCCATCGTTACGCTGTCTGTTAATGTTTGTATTTCTTTGTTAATCACCTCTGCAGTTGTTCAACAGCACCTGGAGGTTGGTTCTGGAGAACCGACTAACACCCTTGAACGACCTGCAAGAGCGTACGCTACTGATAGCTATGCTAGCGCTGGAAAATTTGATTACAAAGACAAGTCAGGAGCGTACGCTGGTGCAGGACTGGGCCATGCTCGAGGCGAATGGCGGGGGTTTGATGCTGAGGCCAAAGGACCCAATGCCAGTGCAGGGTATCAGTTTAGTGATGGGAACATCAGAGCCATGACCAAAGCAGAGCTGGCAAGTGCTTCAGCCGCAGCTGGTCCCGCCAAAGCTACAGTCGGTCTGGGACTGGATACTGGTATTGGAGTGGGGTCGTCTGGGATAGAAGCAAAGGTGCTGGGAACTGGCGTCTCCATTGGTCGCAAAACTGGCATTTCTCTGTTTGGTTCTGGGTTTGAAATTGACTTTGGAAAACTGTTTTGAAATTTTCTTTTTTCATGTTCAATCAAATTCACAACCCATCCCTCACTAAAAAAGGAATGGGTGCAGAATTCTATAATTTTACCAAGGTACCAACCAATGGCATCAAAGTAATGAGTACTGATTCACATAAAATTCAACAGCACAATGCTTTGGTACCTAAATGCATCCTTGTGCCTGTGTGAGAGTGAAAGAGTGGTTGATTTTCCATGTTGTACATGAGCGTGAGGTATATAGAGCTGGGTTTTAATTAGTGTATCATTAAGAAAAAACACTGCGTAGTTGTTTTTAAATTATTGACTTTTAGTTGATTTTAGTTAAAGGTGTTCATGTTGAAGAAATTGGTGAAACAATTGCATATTTATCCTAAATATTTAATAATAAAAATAATAACACATTTTATAATAGTTGAATGCTGTTTTGATGTATTTGTTCAAGTTTATAGAGAAATAAATATGTTGAATTGAAATATTTTGAGATTTCATTATTAAACAAATGAACATCCATTACCACATACGCACACACAAAACAACCAAAAAATGTTACTGTTGAGTGCTGATACCAAATGAAATGGTAAAAAAGTAAGAGGTGAACTGCCAGAGGTAAAGAGAGAGGACAAAGGTTATCCAAAACTGAAAAATGATGTAAATTTCACAATCATACAAAAAGGCTTTGATTTTTAGAAACAAGTGACGTAATATCTAAAACAGTATTAAAATATTCCAGTAATCTGCATTCTATCTTTATGAAGTTTCTTAGCTGGTTCAAATATGTGGCAAATAGACTTTTTTATCTTGGTTTTTCTCGTATTTAGAAAATGGAGACAATAAATTCGCTTGAGATCCCATTAAGCAAGTCACAGACCTGCTCATAAAAATTGTTCATATGTATTTGGAAGCCCCCTCGCTCTGATTTCTCTGAAATCAGGCCAAAATGCAACATTACCTTTGTATTTTTTTCTTATAATTGTTGTTGTGTAAACAGCCCTTGAGATGTATAAAGTCCTTTGTCAAAAAATAAACATCACTGTTCATTTTAATCTAGTTAAAACTCCTGAGAGGGTTTTCAGTTTACATTTCTTTTCTGTTTGGGTTGATTATCAATTTAGGGATATATAGATATATATATAATTAAAAAAAGCTTGTTTTCAAAGTAAAAACCCCATTTAACAAATCTTGATAACGTCAATGCCTGCCTCTTTCTGCATTTTGAACAGCAATAAACTGAGCTGTTGAGCTTTTACCATGAAAACACCAACTTCTGAATGTGCGCTTCATAGCTCAGTTTATAGTCGACTAGTGCTTAACATCAGTCATTTATTAAGAGCAATTAAACCTTATTTAGGTGGGTGGGAAATTTGCTTGTATTTCCATTTCCAATTTTTATAATTACTCACCTTGATGTCTGATTTAAGGATGACAATCCATCTCTCTCTTTCAGGACTCCACACATCTAAGGATTACAGGTAGGCAGTTAGTATCTCAATATCTAATGGTATGTACTCATCAGTTTAAATAAGACAGTCTACTCTTTACTATCCTGCATGATTTTCTTAATCAAAGGGAAGGTGAAAGTTGTGACTATTTGACTTCTGATATAAATATAAATGTATAATATATAAATAAAAGAGGCACTTCTGACAGCAAGTTGTAACTCATGAAAAGATTGTACCAACTTAAAAATGTCACATATGTATGAGCAGTTAACTTTCTTTTTCTTTCTTATAGATCAGGGGTTCCCAAAGTGGGGGTCAGGACCCCCAGGGGAGTCGCGAGACGCTGGAGGGGGGTCGCGAGATGATTTCAGTTTAGAGGGAATATCCGCAGCTATCCCAGACCACAACTAAGGTGCTAACGCTGTTTGGCTCAACATACCTGTGTGAAAAGACTGTCTTGGCCTTGACATTTATTCAAAATATATAAAATTATATATCTTGTATGAACGTGGAGGATGATCTCAGAGTGTCCGTCTCCAAAATTAAACCCAGAATGGAGTTGCTGTGCTCCACGCATAGTGCCCATCCATTTCATTAGGTGAGATAAACACTGAAACATATATCCCAAAAAGTTAACTTGCACTGCAACAATGTTCACGTTTACACAGAGCTACAGTTTGTGACTATTTCTTAAACTGGATTATTCTTGTTCTAATGTGGAAATGAAAGTATTGTGCCAAAATTGAGTTTGCACACTCCTGCAAAAATGTTTCTTCACAAATTACAGAGAAAAAGCTTTGACATATTCTGCTTTTATTTTACATTAAACTGTTACATGTAAAATCATAACATGGTTTTCAGGCTGTTGTTCTTTTTGGTGTTGTCATAATGCCCATGTTTGGATACACTTATTAGTGCATGTGTCCAATGTGCATGTTTTCTTATGCCTCAGTCACCTTTGGGAATAGTGGGGGGTCTCTATTCTCTGCCACCTTTGTTTTGGGGGTCACGGGCTGAAAAGTTTGGGAACCCCTGTTATAGATATTGAAGATGAGAGTATGTCCAATGTTGGATGGTTTTTTTTTTTTTTTTACCTGTGAAGCTTTTTTTTTTTTTTCAAATTGGTGTCAAGTATTGAGTCTAAAAGTCTTATTTTACCACTCAACGTAAAATAAGAACAATTTCGGAATATTTCAAAGGTTTTTTTGTGGTCGATTTCAAGCTTAAAACGAGGTGTTGCTCCCTGTTGGGGTCTGACTAATACCTGAACTGACCGTTACTACCCCATTACATTCAATTGCAATGGAAAGGTAAATACACCAGACTCTTTCTAGAAGGTTCTGGGAGATTTGTCGCAGAGAGGTAACGATAAATCTCGTACATTTTAAAACTAGACTATTTTCAGTCAACCTGTAGTAAATATAAGCTCACCATAGCTTGAAGACATATCGAGGAGTCAGGTGTAACCGTTGAAAACTTGGAAAACTTCAGGTTCCGTTTAACTTCTGATGAAAGCTTGTTGTAACCGGCGCCATCTTGTGGTCTCATGACGAAGCAGTAAAAACTAAAGAAAACGTTTGTCCCTCTAAACTTTAGTGTCTTCATATTTTAAGCTGCTTTTTACGGATGTTATCGATAAAATTAGTACCACCTTTTCATTATTAAAAATGGACCTCTAGAAGAAAAACTTAAAATGTAAACGCTGTTTTCATCTGGCTAATCAGTTGCCTGGTGGTGTCTAATGTGTGGAGTAACGGTTCATCAAAATAACGGTTTAAAACGTTAATGCACTGAAACTTACTAAACTTGAGATATTTTGAATAGAATTAAATGGCAAAAATCATTTTTCAACACCTTTAAATAACGAAAAGAAGTAAAAGTGATTCTTTCTTTGATTTAAGGGCATAATTAATAAGAAGGCAAACATTTGTGTCTATTGTTCCACTGAAAATGTATTTTGAAAGTACCTTCTTTGACCTGTTCTCCCTGAAATAGGTAAATATGCTATCCTTAACATGTCCATTTTCCAGAAGGTCATGATTAAATACATTTAATTTTCTCAGTTTCCTAAAGATAAGTTAGTTTCAGATGCTTTTCAGAAACTCAACTTGTCACTATCTCAACAAAAGTATATAATAAATCATTATCTGGAGGAAGCCAAACTTAATTTTTGCTGAAATAATTCGCCAGTTGTACCAAAATGAAATCTTTCCATTTTTCTGTGTTCAGGATCAGGTAGTCTTGGTTTTATGTCAGGTTTTCAAAGCAACATTGGATTAGATTGATCCAGATACACAGTTTTCATGTAAAATCAATGTACCTGTAGCAAACTACAGAAATAAAATGTATTAAATTATGGCCTTTTAGGCTTCTGTATCTCCCCATCTAAAGTTTCTTATTTCTTTTTACCATTAAAAGCTGTTTTGATTGGTATGCCTCCGTCAGTTCTGAAAAATGATCTCCATCTTGGCACATCGGTCGTAAAACTGGCAACTCTCTGTTAGTTACTGGGTTTGAAATTGATTTTGGGAAATGGCTCTAAAATATACTCTTTTCATGTCCAGTCACAACCCTCATGGAAAAATTAGACACCCTAAGTCAACCAACATGCTGACTGTGATTTTCTCCCGTCCCAAAAACAAAGTCTCTGTTCTACCCAGTTAAAGTTGGATATATTGGCATATGTTACTATATTTGTCTGTTAGTGGAGAAACCAACAAATTAATATGAACGAAATCTAATTTACGAAATTCTACTGTTGGCTACTGCACAAACAAACAATGCGTATATGACAAGACAAATCTGCTCGATTCTGGTGAGTTTTGTTTTCCAATCTACAATCTAAACCTGAGTCATTCTGAGTTTCCGACAAAAACTGAGAAAACGCCAAGACTGGATTTCACAGATTTTTTAATCAAACTTAAGTGGTCAAGAAGTTTTGATTTGAAATAAAATGAAAGAAGTCATATGAGCTGATCAGGAAACCAGCTGAGGTTTTATCATAATCTGCTTTAGTTACAAAACAACCAAAGGAGTGTGCAAAAAAGTACTGCGATGCACTGAATGTGTTCCAGTCTCATGTTCACATTCTCACACATTCGTATTAAAATGATGTCAGTGATTACAGAGTTTATTTACTTTCTGCAGCTTTTCTACAATGAACACGACACACAGCCGCACACAAACACACGTAAAAGTGTTCACATTGTTCAATGCAGTTCATTCTTAACTCAACACACACACACATCCACAGGAAATCTGCCTCAGGGCTGCATGCGAATGGCTCCGTCCAGTCTGATGACTTCACCGTTGATCATGGGGTTCTCCGCCAGTGATGTCACCAGGTGGGCGAACTCAGCGGGGTCTCCCAGGCGTGAAGGGAAGGGCACCTGGCGGGCGAGGAAGGAGCGGACTTTCTCTGGAAGACTGGCCAGGAGGGGAGTGGAGAAGAGGCCTGGGGGCGGGAAACGGAGAAAAGAGAGAAAAAAAAAACTAAACATGGATAGTCCTGCTGAGGATGCATCTGCTGTGTTTGACACCTGAGACTAAAAACTCTCCAAGTCTTACAAGGTTTTACTTAGAAAGCTCAAATTTCACCCAGATGTAGATGACAAGGTGTAGAAGTGATGTGGTGGATGTTTTATGTCTGACATGAAGCATCTTGAAGTTAATGATGGTGAAAAAAATGAGGAGGAAAAAAGTGTTTCAGCTGCATTTATCCTGATGTGGACTTTAGCCACATGTGAAAACATGACATTTTCTGAAACTAGAGACTTTCATCTTTCAAATGAGGTGTCACTGATGAATTTTGACTTTATGGTTCTACAGTTAAAAGCTCTGAAACATAGTATGGTTTAAAGGCCAGAATTAGTGGGGATGTAATGGGTTAAAGTTAAGCAGATTTGTGAGGAAAGGAGTAACCTTGAAATGAATTTTGAGACTTGATTTTTTTTATCATAAAGACACTGAGAGGTTTGAGAAAGTTTGAAGAGAGCTTTTTGTTTTGAAGAGAGAAAAATGAGTCTCAAACAGCAGGTGTGTAATCCTCCAATTGGATTAAATAATAGAGGAAAAAAACAGTTTCAGCTGCATTTATCCTGATGTGGACTTAAGTCACATATACAAACATGACATTTTCTGAAACTAGAGACTTTAATCTTTCTTGAGGTGTCACTGATGAATTTTGCCTTTATGTTTCTACAGTTTTAGGCTCTGAAACCTAGAACTAATGGGTTCAAGGATTGAGTTTTTGAACAAGCATTCCCATCCACACTCCCATTACAAAGTCATGTAAGTTTTTTTTTGTTTTTTACATTTTCATTGCACTATTTCATTTATATGGAAGAGGATTAGGGCCACTGAGAAAAAAAAAATCTAAAAAAAAAAAAAAGTCAGAATTCTGAGAAAAAAGTCAGAATTCTGAGATTAAAGTCAGAATTCTGACTTTTTTTTGGAATTTTTAAATCTAAAAAAAAGAAAAAAAAAGTCAGAATTCTGAGAAAAAAGTCAGAATTCTGAGATTAAAGTCAGAATTCAGACTTTTTTTTTGGAATTTTTAAATCTGAAAAAAAAGAAAAAAAAAGTCAGAATTCTCAGAAAAAAGTCAGAATTCTGAGTTTAAAGTCAGAATTCTGAGATTAAAGTCAGAATTCTGACTTTTTTCTCAGAATTCTGACTTTTTTTTTTGGAATTTTTTAATCTAAAAAAAAAAAAAAAAAAGTCAGAATTCTGAGAAAAAAGTCAGAATTCAGACTTTTTTCTCAGAATTCTGACTTTTTTTTTTCGGAATTTTTTTTTTCTCAGTGGCCCTAATCCTCTTCCGTTCATTTAAATGTGTATATATATATTTTATTTTACTTTTTCCTCTTGTACAAAGTTTCTATATTTCTAATATTTCTATATTTCTAATTTGTAGTTACTTAATATCTGTTTTTCTTACATATGTGACATTTAATGTTTATTCTCACTTGGGGTTTTTTTGTACAAGAGAGCACAGTTAAACCAAAGTCAAATGCCTTGTATGCTTCTTGAAGATACTTGGCAATAAAAGTGATTCTGATTCTGATTTATGTTCACACTTTTCAGACAGGCAGACCCACCAGGTGCTATGGTGATGACCCTGATGCCCATGGGCGCCAGGTCTCGTGCGATGGGGAGCGTCATTCCAACGATACCGCCTTTAGAAGCTGAGTACGCCGCCTGGCCGACCTGAAAACACAATAACAGAAAAATACAGACTATGAGTGACTTTGATGACTGAGATCAACACTTTTTGACTTGATGGTGGGTTTTTTCTTTAAGGACCTGTCCGTCGAAGGCCGCCACGCTGGCTGTGTTGATGATACACCCTCTGTGTCCGTCTGCGTCAGGCTCGTTTTTCCCCATCGCACCCACGGCGAGGCGAATCACATTAAAGGTTCCAGCGATGTTTACCTGCAGGAGGCACAGAGAGGAGAGTCACACAGCTGCCAGCAGCTAGTTTCAATTTATTTTTTCCTGACTCATCGGTCTCTCTGTTCTTACGTTAATAACCCTCTGGAAATCCTCCAGGCTGTGAGGTTGGTCCTTCTTAAAGTTGTAGGTTTTAAAGGCCACAGCGATGCCGGCGCAGTTCACAGCAAGATCCAGCTTCCCAAACTTCTCTCTGGCCAAGGACACGGCCGACTGCACGTCTGCCTCTGACGTCACCTGGAAAACAAAAAAGCCTCAGTGAGCCACGAGCAGGATTAACCAAAAAAACGAACTTTAAAGGTGTCATGTTATACTTTTGGAAACAGTTAAAAGTCATTTGATGCAGAAGTCTGATGTCCCAAAGTCATGAATGTGGCTGTTTTTCTGGAAAAAAACACTGGGATCATGAATGTAGTCCTGATAGATCCCTCTTTTTGCTACCAATATCATGAAATAAGAACATTAAAAGGGTTCCTACACATCCTTAAAAGTCTTCAACTCATTAAAATGTCATATTCTGGTCTTAAATAAATCACCCAGTGGTCTCTTAAATTCGTCAGAGCAGGATTTGTTAATGTTTTATTGGTTTTATTTTTGTCTTACAAGCTGCATCCCAGCTCGGCAGTCTATAACTATGGGTCACTGTTTTCACTTTTACATACAGATATTAACCAATGAGTAACTTTAAGTTCAATTAACAGTCAAAAAGTAAACTTGAATGAGCCTCATTCAGTGACACACACTATGATTTGGTTGTAATGCAGCAGGATCCCCAAACTATCAACCATATTCATGTGTTTTTGGCCTTAAATTTTTTTTCAAAGTGGCATTAAAAAGGTCTTCAAAAGTCTTAAATTTCACTTGCCAAAACCTGTGATTAATATACACAAGATATAAACTACATGAACACAAATTGTTATAATACCCAAAATATGATCTTGGGTATGACACAGCAACGTTAAAACGCTGTATTATAGTCTTTTATTAGAAAAGGTGGACGCCTGGGGACCCATATTTTGTTTAGTAACCCATGGAAAAGTGTGTTTTGCGTAATATGGCGCCTTTCAGTGATCTCATGTCGTGGACTCACGTCTGCAGGAGCGAAGGCACAGCGGTCGCCCAGGCTCTCTGCCAGAGCCGGTCCATCAGAGGAGGGCAGGTCCAGGATCACAGCCGACGCTCCGTTCTGAACCAGACGCTCCACGGTGGCTCGACCCAGACCGGAGGCTCCGCCCGTCACCAGACCGACCATCCCCTACGTCACAGAAAGAGAGAGAGAGAGAGAGAGAGAGAGAGAGAGAGAGAGAGAGAGAAGGTGAGAAGAGGAAAAACTGGATCCTTGACGTCCATGAACCAAAGAGATTAACTCCCTTTAACAACTCACTTCATCCTTTAGGAAAACAGACGGAGAGCACGCAAGGAGTATTCACCTTTTCAAGTCTTGAAACACAATCTTTTAAAAAAAAAAAAATCAAACTAAATCTACTGTAATTCTAACAGCTAAGGTGCGAAATTTTCCCAAATCTTGACATATGTATGTCTTCATCTCGTGTGTTTATGGGTATCTTTTTTTTTTTTTTTTTGACTGGAATTCAAAAAGACCTGATAACCTGTGAGAAGAGGTGACACTGAGCAAATATTAACCCCAATTAGATTTAATGACCTTGTTTTCACCCCAGGGACTTTCAATGTGAACTCTGAGGAAATCAGTCGCCTTGAACTTGTTTTAAGTTTCCATTTACTGTTAGAGATGCACTGTGTAATTCCATGAAGATAAGCAGATCACTGCAGTACATCTAAGGTAGGAAAACATGATAAATATGTTCTTATATAATCTTTTCTCATACAGCCATGAAAACATCTGGTTCACACGATAGAGGACAAAAAAAATACGAAAAAAAATTGTGATTATTTTTCCCTATATTGCAATTGTGATTTTTTTCGTGCAATTATTTCTAGGTTCCCCATTTTAAATGTATTTAAACTAATACATTGTAGGACAGAAACTTTGGCATTTGGTCCCTTTTCATTTCTTTTTTTGCCACTTTTGGACCATTTTTGCAACTAACTGACTATTTTCATGGTTGGCTCCCAATTTTCTTGCCAATTGTTATGTTTTTGCCCATTTTTGACACTTCTAACTCTTTTTCGCTAGTTTTGGACATTTTCTTTTTTTTTGTTTTATTTCCAACAGACTGACTTTTCAGTTTCATTTCAATCGTTTTGCCATTTTTGTTGACTTTGGCCCTTTCTACCACTTTTCACCGTTTTTTCATCACTTTTTTCACCATTTTTGCTACTTTATGAATTTTTAAAAGTTTCTTCATAAGTTTTCTTACAAATTTTTGTTTTGTTACGCTGTTGTTTTTGGCCATTCTTGCCACTTTTCACTCTTTTTGCCACTTTGGAAATATTTCTTTGCCATTTTTTGAGTATTCCCAGGTTTCATCCCAATTTAAATCCGAATTTTGTTGCTTATTGGCAATTTTTACCACCTCTAATTAAGTTCTATTGCTTCTTTTTGCTGTTTTTGCCACTTTTGGACCATTTTTGCAACTAACTTACTAGTTTCAGGGTTGACTCCCAATTTTCTTGCCAATTATGATGTTTTTGCCCATTTTTTGACACTTAAAAATATTTTTCACCACTTTTTGGCCATTTTCCTTTTTTTTTGCTACAGGCTGACTATTCAGTTTCTTTCCAATCTTTTTGCCATTTATTGTGGACTTTGGACATTTTTACCACTTTTCACTGGTTTTTTGTCTCTTTTTCTAACCATTTTTGCTACTTTCTGAATTTTTTAAAGTTTACTCAAAAAAAATTCTTACTCATTTTTGTTGCTTTTTGGCCATTTTAGTCACTTTTTCAATGTTTTTCCCAATTTTGGACCTTTTTTTTTTTTTTTTTTTTTTTTTTTTTTTTTTTTTTTTTTTTTTTTTTTTTTTTTTTTTTTTTTTTTTTTTTTTTTTTTTTTTTTTTTTTTTTTTTTGCTACTTTTTGAGTATTCTCAGATATCATCCCAATTTAAATGCCAATTTTTGTTGCTTTTTGGCCATTTTTTCCACCTCTAGCGAAGTTCTATCGCTTCTTTTTGCTGTTTTTGCCACTCTTAGACCATTTTTGCGACTAAATGGCTATTTACAGGGTTGACTCCCAATTTTCTTGCCAGTTATTATGTTTTTGCCCTTTTTCACCACTTTTGGGCCATTTCCTTTTTTTTGCAACAGACTGAGTATTTCAGTTTCTTTCCAATCTTTTTGCCATTGTTTGTTGACTTTGGCCATTTTGACCACATGCAACATGTTTTTGTCACTTTTTTCAACCACTACTTCCTGAATTTTTCAAAAGTTTCTTCCAAAATTTTCTTCCCAATTTGTTGTTGTTTTTGCCCATTTTAGTCTGTTTTCATTTTTTTGCCAGTTTTGGACCATTTCTTTTGCAACAAACAGGCTATCAAAATTTATACCAACTGTCTTGCCATTTTTGCTGACTTTGGCCCTTTCTACCACTTTTCACTGTTTTTTCATCACTTTTTTCACCATTTTTGCTACTTTATGAATTTTTTAAAGTTTCTTCATAACTATTCGTACTAATTTGTGTTTTGTTATGCTGTTGTTTTTGCCCATTTTACTCTTTTTGCAATGTTTGGACCTTTTTTTTTGCTACTTTTTGAGTATTTCCAGGTTTCATCCCAATTTAAACGCCAATTTTTGTTGCTTTTTGACAATTTTTTCTACCTCTAACTAACTTGTATTGCTACTCTTTGCTGTTTTTGCCACTTTTGTACCACTTAAATTGTTTCTTTTCTTTCTAAGCTCAAGGAAAGGAAACAGAGGACATGTAACCCAGGAAAAACATGCACAGCCACAGTACATCAGAGCAGCTCATGCAATAGAGGCAAAACTGGGAAAAACAGGGGACAAGAATAGACACTGAGGCCACATTTAAAGCACATGCAAGACATAAAATTATATTGACCTTATCCAAACAGTGAGTGAGTTTTACAAGGGGTGAAATCAAATGTGTATTAAAACGTGTTTGTCTGTTTAGAGTTAATGACACGATTTTTAGTTTCATTCATTTTATCTTTAGTCAATATATTGTCTCTTATCAGGTGATTTAACCAGGCAGTAAATTTTATCTGTGAGCTCCATAAGAAAACAACAACAGGCAACAATCTGGTCTCATTCTAAGTTTTGTAAAGTCTTGTTGTTGTCGTCAGCAGTGACCCAGAGGAAGTGGTTTATTTACATTAGTGTCTGTTTAAAGTCTGCACATTTGCATTAGTTCAGACAAGGGAAATGAATTGTTTACTCAGACAAGATGCAAAACCACCTGTTTATTACCAGGTTAAAACAACTCAAAAGCCTGAATCTGCTCGTGTGTCCGTTTTCTTAACTCTTTAACCCTGATGAGAAATAACTGGGGTCATTAAATGTCAACTTTTGCCTGGACATGTCCTCCTTTTTGGGTCACAAAATTATGTCCAGGGGATTTAATAAAACTCCACATGATGCACAGATTTTCTACAACATTTCTAAGCCCATTTTAAATCAAAATTATGAGCAAAAAAGCCCAAAATATGAGATAAAAACTGGAATTTTGACTTTTTATCTCAGAATTTTGTCTTAACAGGGGCAAAAATCTCATCAAAGACAGTTTCTCATTGTTAATTTTTTTAATAATAATAATAGTAATAAGTTTTATTTAAGGGCGCCTTTCATGGCACTCAAGGTCACCTTACAAGAATAAAAGTGTATTAAAAGAGGACTAAAACAGATATAAAACAAGCAATACAATACAGTGCAATATATAACAATAAATTAAAATACAAAACAGTGCAATGGTGGTAAAAGGTTTTTTAAGTGGTGGAAATGGGCTTTTATACATTACTTACATATAAATTATGTAAAATTTCCCCTTTTAAAAATTTGTGCGCGCCCCTCAGACACCCTTCCCCCTCCCACATGAGCAAGTCTTCAAGTTTTTTTTCAATGGTTTATTATGTTGGTTTATTCATTATGTTATGCTAGGGTGACCATACGTCCTCTTTTGCCCGGACATGTCCTCTTTTAAGAGGCTGTCCGGCCTGTCCGGTCGGGGTTTCTAAAATCCTTCAAATGTCCGGGTTTTTGATCTTGCCTAGCTTGAGCGCGTCACAGAACAGTGTATTTATCGTTCACGTTGAATGGTTCCTTTAGAAACACGCTCTGAGAGGTGGAGTTTGAGCCAAACCCCGGAACATGTATTCATTCATTCAAAAATCAGTACAGAGGCGCTCCACTCTCACTCACTCACTCACTCAGGCTGACAGGCAGGTAGACACACTGCCAGAGAACACTCCAACAGAAAGAAAATGCCGAAACGCAAATGTCATTTCACTGATGACATGCGAAAAAAAGTTCCCCTGTTTTCGTCCGGGTCGTGACAAATGGGAGGCAGAATGTACAGTCTGCAAAGCTGGAACTTATGTCTCTGTGGCTAATAATGGTTCCAACGATCTGCAAGCCCATATCACCACAACAAAACATTGAAAAATAGGCTACCTCTCTTTTCTTTTTGTTTCAATATTTTGAGGGACTATTTCTATTTTTACGTAATTGATAATTGGGGGGTTATTTTGAAGAATGGTTCTCTACCTCACTTTTCCTAACTAAGGTGTAAGTGTCAGACTCAAGAGAGATGATTATTTTTTATTTTGTTAAACATCTGAATACTTGTGTTCCTACAGAACTTGAGTCAATAACTATTAAAGACTAGAGCATGCCATATTTGTATGTGACTGATTATATTGTTTAGGAGAATTGCTTTAAATTGATAAATATAGTATTCATAAAGCAACTTTTTGTGAGTGTTTTGGGCTATTTCTCAGTATATCCAGGTAAAGTGTTCTTTTCTGGGGAATTCAGAATATTTGTTTAACACTTTTCAGAGAAACAGAATATAGTCACCCTATGTTATGCCCCTACAGGAGCCTGGTGTTATATTTGCTTTTTTCCCCTCTTCTTCCCTCTTGTACTCTTTTTCCTTATGTAACGAAACAGGGCGCCGCGCACAATGGGTGTCCCAGTCCTCACAATCCTCCCTTAGTTATATGTCGCTGTCTTTTCTATGTTTCTTGGACGGAATGGAGCTAAAATGTTATTTCGCAACCGTGCGATGAAACAAAGTATCTTGAAATTCTTGAATATCTTTGGGTATAGTCAGGCAGAGGGACCTCTTTTGGGGTTTTTTGACATAGAAAATACCCAGAACTACTACAGCAGCTGAGCCCTGCCTGTCAAAGTCAGCTGATCAAAAATTAAACTTTTAATCTGAGCGTTTTCATTCTTCTTTGTGGCGTTTGCAGTGATTTTAAGGAGCTTTAAAGAAAAAACTGCAGTTTCGGTCAGAAAGACTGTTTACAAACTAAATAAGCTCTAATATTCGACACTGACTGATCCTTTAAAATAATAAACTATTAACCTTTAGTCTCTTATGTCAAAATAACTGGTTGACTCCAGTTTATCAAACCTGCAGAGACACATGAACGCGCCAAACTTCAGAATTACAGCGAAAACGCACAAACCAGAGGACGTTAACGCTAAAAAAAATACCAAAATAAGAGTCTGAAGAGTTTCACACAACATATTTCTGAAGAATTAACTCCAAAACAAAGGCAGAGAGCAGTTTTTAGAGGAAAGGTATCGTTTCTTCTCACCTTGACACATCGAATATTCGCCATGTTCGCTCGGACAGAGACGGCAGTGACGTCACCACAAAGATCGTTTATTCCTACAAAATAAAAGTTTCTGTTCTTCCCCTCTGCGCAATACTGCCCCATCTGGACAGAAGTGGAACAATTGTTGATTTAGATTAATTTTAATTTAAACACCAAAATTTTCACACACACACACACACATAAAAAAAAATAAATAATAAAAATAAAAAAAATCTCGTACAAACACTAATAAGACCAATTTAATAGTTGTTTATTTGGGACAAATATCAAATAAATAATGTAATACTTTGAAATTAGCCCTGAAACAGCTAAGAGCTTATATCATGGAAACAGATATCTCAATACCCACTGAATATTACCATATTTTTATTATCATACTCTATCCAAGTTTGTTTTGTTTATCAAATTTTAGTTTATTTAAATCTATTCAGAATCAGAATCAGAATCGCCTTATTGCCAAGTATCTTCAGGTTTAACTGACTTTGGTTTAACTGTGCTCTCTTTGTGCAAAAAAAAAAGTAAGAATAAACATTAAAAATCAAATATGTAAAAGAACAGATATTAAGCAACTACAAATTAGAAATATTAGGAATAGAAATTTTGTACAAAAGGGAAAATATATATTTTTAATAATAAATAATAATATATTTTATTGAAAAAGCGCCTTTCTGGACACTCAAGGTCACTTTACAACAACAAGAGTAAAAGCATGAGTACACAACACAAATAAATAATCAAAATTATAATAATAATACTACATAATTGAAACAACAGGCACATGAGCACAATAGTGAGGGAAATGAAATGGGAATAGCTGTGATTAAAAACATTTACAATGAGCACAAAATGAACAGTAAGCACTACAGTCAATGAGTATCATAAAATAAAGCAATATCAACACAGTTCACATTATGATTGCAGCACAATGAAGTGTGTTAAACAGGTATTTCACACTAAGCAGGTGATTTTGTGCAGTTTATATAGATTTATTAACAGATTGTTCAGTCTACATGTGAATAAATATGGTAGATAAATAGACAAATATGTCTAGGTAAAAATAAAAATGCTCAGGTTAATAGTCTAGTGTCTGATTTAAAGTCTTAGATTGACAATAATTCCTGTTTTACGTGTCAATTAACTGACGTATTCCATAAACATTAAGCTGCGTTAGAAAAACTAACAGAGTGAGAGATCTTCCCCTCACTTTACTCTCTGGTCACAACGTGGGTAATTGAATGAAAGAGGTTTTTAGCCCCGCCTACTTTCTCCTGATTTGACCAATTGGGGGGCGTTCTAGAGAACTCCCCCTTCATAGTACCCACTGATTCGCTGAGCGTAAGTGACGTTGTCCAATCAGAGCGGAGCTACAGCTTCACTGAGGTCAGCTCAGGCGACAAACTGAAGCTCCATTAAAGAGGAAACATGGAATAAAATACACGTTTTAAAGGGACAATTCGATTAAATAGTGACTGATTAAGGTCTGTTTTTGAGGTATTCATTCATGGGCGATAAAAATAGATTTTATTCAGATATTTTCATGCTCATTTTGAGTTATATTTAACAAAAAATAAGCACAAATGCACAATCATTTTAAATAATGTATCACAAAAGACAAACAATGCTTAAATATGACAAATACTTTATTCATAGTAGTGTCAAGTATAAAAATACATCATTTGGAATTTTTTAAATCTCTAATATTTCTGGATTAAATCTGATTAAGAGTCTACAAGAGGATTTTGGACACAAATCAACACTTAAAGGTTTAATTAGAGTGCATTTTTAATTGCAAGTGAGTGATTAGTGCAGCAATTTCACAAAACTGGAAATATAAGTCAAGCAAAGAACATCAGATCCAACAGATATCCAAAATGTGAGTATATATTTATGGATGTAAACATGGTTGTTAAAACATAAACTCCACTCTAAGATATTTCTTCTACAATTTTAAGCACCAAAGGTTTACTAAAGCTCACTAATTAATAAATATAGATGGAATTTCTGTCAGCTGGAGTCTTTATTTGTATGTTTAGAAGCAGAAAAGGAGGCCTTGAAAACAGGAAACGATAAAAAAAAAAAAATCTGCATCAATCTGCCACACTGTGGAAGGCAGTAAGTTGTATAGTTGTATCTCCAAAATAGGGGCTGAAATATCCCACACCCCACAACAACACAACTTACTACCTCACCACAGCACAGCTACCAGCACAAAAAAACTTCATGAATATTCACGTGAGCGTTTGCAGGTCGACGTTTTCCTCCTGTGGCTGAAAAAAAAAAAAAAAAAAGAGCGACAAACATCTGCATCATGATAAAACCTGAACACAAGAAACTGAGTATAAGCAGCAAAGTGATTCCAATGTTCATGATGTAATTCAGGACCAATGTTGGTCACCAACAGCAACAGAGGCTTCAGTCACCGTAGCAACTGCACACGAGACGTGGATAGGCTGGCGGTGCTCGTCATGTATGAAGGTGACGGCTCGGTTGCTGTGAGAAAGACAGTAGGCTGTATAGTTATCTCCCAGATCTGGTGTGATCCTAAAACTATACAAACTACTACCTCATCCCACAGCGCCCATTCTTCTTCTTCTTCTTCTTCCCTGCTGTCCAAATCAACAAAAACACACTAAAAATACACCTTTAAATGTAGAAACACACACAGAAAAAAAACAAGCATTTGTGCCATTTCCACTGAATCGTGACGTTTGTGAATGACTCATCTCCGTGAGTCTCTGTGTTCACGACAGGATTCTGTATTTTTTCATATGCAGATGATAATGAGAATTACGTTTTAGCAACTCAAGGCTTTTCTAACTTTGCAACCCACAATCAAACAGTGTTTTTAAATCTATTTAAATGTCTATTTCAGCTCTGCAAATACATGACTGTTGCAGACACGTTCTCCAAAATCTGACCTCAATTTACAGTCGTTATCAGATTGACAGACAAAAAATGTGAACAACACCAAATTCTTACAAAGACGTGTTTCTTTTGTGAAGCTAAAGGTTTGATGGAAAAACACTAGATACTACAGAAGCTCAAAGCAGACAGCATCTTGTAAGATTTAAGGGTGTTTAAATGTTTGATTTCTGCTTTTACAACCCTGACGGTTACGACTGCAGTTACCACTACATACCATCTGATAGTGTTATGTACATTTTTCACCTTTATGTTGTTTATCTCGCATGTTGGTTATTCGCAATGTTTCTTGTTAAATAGTCTTGAACATATATCCTGTGGGTTCAACTTATTATATTATTCTACTCTGCACCCTCTGTGCTTATAAAGTACAAGGTGAACATTTTTCTCCAGTTATTTTTCTTTCCTTTTTAGTGATGTTGTTTCTGACACATTCACATATATATCAATTGCTTTTCTAATATATTCAGCGAGCTGAAAATCAGAATGAAATGTTATCTATACAGTGCTTAACAAATTCATTAGCCGCAGTTAGACCCGGTGTATTTTTTTTTTTTAAACCACTACTGCCCTCAACCATCAGAATATTGCTGATTTCTTTAGTATGTTTTTATGTTGCAGTGATGGTTAATCTACAAGCTTTTTAATCAAAATGAGATCTTTACTTCTAAAATATAATAACTGCTTTTATCCATAAATGTAAATATGAACTGTTTTACAACAAAGAAGAGAAAAATAAAGCTGTTTTCTGATTGAAAATTAGTTATTTAGTTTCATTCATGAGCAGAAACATCCGTGCCAGTTGTATATTATGATTCAGTAAATTATTTTATTCTGTCTATTTGTTAAAAAGGCTAGTTGATTGTGTTCTTCTTTTATTCTCTTTTTTATTGTATATTTGTATATATTCATTATTCTCATTTCTATGATTGGGCTTGCTCCAGGACCAGGGTAACCTAATTTCGTCCCACCCATGTTTTACATGGGTTGAATGACAATAAAACTCCGTGAATCCTTGAATATTATTCATGATTAATATCGATAAGTTGCTTTTTATGTAAAATGCATCAGTTTCAGACATACAATATTTCAAAACAAGCATTTTTTGTACTGCAGGGCAGCACTTTTTTTTTACATATTTCTTAAACATGAAAACATTTAACTACATCAGCTACAACTTCATTTATTCTCTGCAACTACACTGTTTTTTTCTCAATATTACAAAATTAAAAGACAGCTCTATGACTCTGTGTATCTGCCCAGGGCATTAAAAAAACATCTTCCACTCACTCATAATCACAAGGATGCGTTTAGGTACCGCAACATGGTACCGTTTGATTTTAGGTGTATTTACCTACAAAAATACCACCTTTAGTACCAATCCCAAATGTCTACACAGGGCTTCTGTAGAATTCAGTGTTCACAACATCGACATTTATATTTCAAAACATAAACATTATATAACCTGTTGGCTGTGCAGAAAGGAAAGATGAAAAATGAGGATTAATATTCCATCACTAAAGATGCCTCACATATTTCAAGGACGTCAGATACAGATTTTAAAGAGGTGAACATCCCTTAAAGTGATGCTGGAACATGAACCTGCTCCCTGTCCTTGAGGGTTTTTAAACACAAACACACATCAACACAGAGCGAGGACAGAAAATGACTTTTTCATGCAAATGTGAAGAACAAACATCAATCGATCAAGCAACAACCGCTAATATTCTCTCTCTGCTTGTGTCCTGAAACAGGTGACCAGCTGAGGCTACAATGCTAAAACCTGAGCATCATTTACCTGGAAAAACACAAAAGATCTGAGCTGAAACATTTCACCTGCTGTGAACCCGACAACAAGAATTAAAGTAAAAGGAGCAGAAACTTGTATCAATTTAGCTCAATGCAGCAACAACAACCTGCCATGAAGGGAAACAGGGAGCTAGCTGACAGTTAGCCTCTAAAGCTAGCTCACAGTTAGCCTCTAAAGCTAGCTCATAGTTAGCCTCTGGAGCTAGCTGACAGTTAGCCCTTAAAAGCTAGTCGACATTTAGCCGCTAGAGCTAGTTTTCAGTAAGCCTCTAAAGCTAGTTGACAGTTAGCCCTTACAGCCAGTTGACATTTCAATCTGCAGCTAGTTAACAATTAGCCTCTAAAGCTAGTTCATAATTACCCTCTAAAGCTAGCTGACAGTTGGCCACTAAAGCTAACTGACAGTTACCCTCTGAAGCTAGCTGACAGTTAGCCTCTGGAGCTAGCTGAAAGATAGCCCTTAAAGCTAGCTGACAGTTAGCCTCTGAAGCTAGCTGACAGTTTGCCTCTGAAGCTAGCTGGCACTTAGCCTCTGGAGCAAGTTGACAGTTACCCTCATCTTAAGCTATTTGACAATTAGTCTCTGAAGCTAGCTGACAACTAGCCTCCAAAGCTAGCTGACAGTTAGCCTCTGAAGCTAGCTGACAGTTACCCTCTGAAGCTAGCTGATAGTTCTTAAAGCTAGCTGACAGTTAGCCTCTGAAGCTAGCTGACAGTTAGCCTCTGAAGCTAGCTGACAGTTAGCCTCTGNGGACCTGGGGGGGTCACTAGGAGTGAACACCGCCGACCTTTGAGGGGAAAAGCTCCGTAGTTGATGTTTCGATGCCTCGCTTCACCACGCCAAAAATCACGTGACCGCCTCCTGCGCGAGGCCTCCCTCCCTCCCTGCCTACGTCACGAGCGTAACGGAGGATAACTGCTCTGAATGGGAGATTTAAAACACAATAAAACTAAAATACTTCGGCAATTGTTCACATTTCTCTAATATTTAACAATATATCAACCAAGGTTTAATCAGAGGAAGCAAAACTGTTTCTCTGAAGGTTCTGAACCAAAGTTTTATTCATGAATGAACACGAAGGAGTAACGGTCAAACAGCAGGTGGCGCCATTTTGTCTGTATCAAAAAATCCCGAAATGATGAATTTATCCGACATTTACTGAGCAATACCATTGTTTTATTCTCCCTTTTCGTGTTCTCTAAACACTTTTTTAAAAGTTTGACATAATTTCAGACTTTATTTTATTGATTCTTTTCATTCAACTATCATTTTACTGGGGAAAATTCCCATTAAGACGCAAAAACAATTTAGTCTTGGCCAAGACAACAAAAAATTTAAAACAGAGCAAGACAGAACAAAAGTCATGTATTTTAATCTATTCTTGTAACATATATAAGGATTGGTACTAAATTAAGTTCTGTTATAAGTACCAACCCAATTCGGTCAGTATACCAGTTCATGTAAAATCAAACATGTTTTGGAACCTAAGCGCAAGAACAGGGACTTTCAGCATGGAAAATGTAGACATGGGTTTCATTTTGTTCTTTATCAAAAAAAACCTGTGTGGTTCATATTGAGTTGAATTTTAATTAAAGGTTTTCATGTTTCATGGAGAAGTTTGTGAACTGCGACGTCACAGTACAAACAATTGAATGTTGTTTTCATATCTTTTTTTAGTTTATATCTGAGAAATAATAAGGTTAAATAGAAATACTTTTAGATTTTATTACTAAACAAATAAACATTTATTACCACATAAACACACAAAAGTACTGTAAATTGGTACTGAGTACTGGTTCCAATTCCCAGGTACTGGGTATCCCTACTGAATCTGTTCAAATGTGAAAGGTACCCGTCCATAAAGGTATGGGTCAATGACAAAAAGAGGGTCTAAAAGCATATTCTTAAAAAGTTCTTTGAAAATGGATAGAAACATATTTCTGAGTGAAGAATTAAGTTTTCTAACAGATTTCAGTAGTTGACCAACATTTCAAAGATTTTAGGTTCATTATTTTTTAGTATTTTTAAGTTGAGCACCCAAAAATGTCAGGTGGCGCAACCAAATATATGAAAATATATTTATATGTTCCTGTTATTTTTTCTGTGTGAAATTATTGGCAAGTATCTCTCATTTTGTGTGTTTCATTTCTTTTATTTGTGAATAAGATAAATAATTTGATGTTAAAATAACATTTCACATTATTACATTGGTTGTACCACCTGACATGGAAATTGTTCCAGTCACCAATGAAGTGAAAAAACGAAAAAATAGTCATAAAGTCTCTTTAGATGTTTGAAAAGGTGAACCAGTGTTTACAGTAAACCGCTCCTCTGGCTGATGCAGTTTCCTGTTTCCTGTTTTATTCTCTTCACTTTAAAATAAAAGTCTAATGTTACGGTTGCACCACCCTGACATTTGACAAGGTGAAAATTACAGGACAAAAGTTTTTTTTAAATTTCTCAACAGCTTTAAAATTCTTTTTATTTGCAAAGAATGTTTTATTTAAAAAGGTTCAAGCATAAAATAATGCCACTGTATTTTTAATTTCCATTTACAATAACTGACATTCAATTTTTAGAGTTTTTAATGACACCTATGAACAGTCCTGCCAACGTGGTGGACTGTAAAACCCCCTTTGAGGAACCAAAACACAAAAAAACATGTTTTATTTTAATAGTTTAAAGATGTGTTCAAATAACACAGGTTTCATAGAATAAAGAAATACATGTGATGAAATACTCAATTCATGATGGAAGGAAATATTACACTCGGACACAAAAAAGGGACGTCACGTCATTGACCCGTATATGGAATCTATGTTTTCATCTGTTTAAAACTATTTGATTGTGTATTTAGTTAAGACTTTTGCTTAATCCCTTATCGGAGCCCACCTTGTTGTCAAGAGGCTCCTGGGTTAGAAAGGCTCGTTAGGGCCCAATATGTAACAACGACCTGGAATGTAACAATGAAAACTGTTATATTTTCCTCATTCTATTAGTATCTTGTTTTTTATATGGGGACAATGTCTGGTTACCTAAGACTATTTTTTTTATTTTTCTGTGCGCACAACTCTAAGAATTGTAAATAAAATGGTGACTACAATATCAGAATTTTGAATAAGATTTAATCATCTTTTACTTCTTGTTCACTGGCCTCAACTTCCTTAAGAAATATTTTCAGCGGCCAAAATCCTTGTATCTTAACAGTTGCAAGATTTGGTGTGGAAGTGTTTTCTTATCTAGATGTTTTTTTTAAATTGTCCATTTGGGCTTTTATTATGGTCAATTTAACAGTTATATAAGAAAATAACAATTTGATTATTACATGAATATGAAAACTTATTTTCTTCAATGGTGACATTTTAATTTGCTTTTTGTCTGGTATTTCTAGAGCGAAGAAATAGTTTGCTTACCATAATACAAAATGAGGGAAACAAGCGAAAACTGCCTATAGAAAAATATTTTACATTTTGGTACAATTTCTTAATTTATAAATAGCATGTCACATTTTCAAACCTGAGCTGTAAAGTTTTCTGATCATATACGTAAACAAGCAAAATGCTGCGTTATGACTTTAAATTCCATAATTTCATTTCTACACATAAGGTTTTCAGTTGCTTCAAGACTTTGCAACGTTGTTCTTTTTCTCCCCCTCCCCCCTAAATCTAGAGATTGAGACACCGGACACGTGAAATACTTTTTTTACTAAAAGAATAAATTTTATTTCAGCACTGTAAGTCATTTCCCAACCAGTACAAACATGACTGCCATCTTTGTCTCTTTCTGAACCTTTCCTCCCCTCCCTCTGTGAGATCAGACCACCAACAGCCAGACAATTAAAAAAAAGCTTTCTTTTTTCTTGTCTTTCCTCAGTCTGGTGCTTCCATAATGCTAACAATGATGACAAATTATACCGACCATAATTATAACAGCAATAATGATGATGATAATATTTCTATAACAATAGTATTATGGATAAATTTTAACCCTTTTTGCTGCACAGGTAGTTTTGGGCGGCCCTGGGTGCTGAATGGTTTGAGTACATGCATTGGTACAACTTGTGGCTGACTTGAGACAACTCGAGCTCCTAACTAGGACTCAGCAACAGGGGAGGGAGGGGGATTATACTGGAGCATGGGGGGGGGGGCTTTTGAGGGGGGGAGTGGCAGTGTAGAGAGAGACAGACAGAATAGGGAACCTTTTTTTTTTTTTTTTCCTGTGAGAATCCTGCAAATACATCAGAACAGGTACAACACAACAGATGACTCCTTCCACATTCTGTATGACAGACAATAACACTGTTTGACTTCTACAACACTACATAGCACATAGTAGTTTCTATTCTGGGATCTTTTGGTTCTCTTTACATTGTCAAGCTCTTAGGAGACGCTTCCCATATGCGTAGGCAGTGAGGCAGGATGTTTTTATTATTCATCGGTCACAGCAGGAATTTTCTACAAGACACTTCAGCTGAGATTTTTGGGTTCATTTAACATTTTTCTTCTCTTTTCAGTGGATTACAAAACAGCTCTGAGCTCTAAATTATTCATATTTTTTACTTAATAGAGTCTTTTGAAGCTGCAATGATAAATTACAGAGCTTTTCTAGTTTCGTGTCATAAAAGATTCTAAGAAATAGTCAAAAATATTGAACGAAAGCGTTGTTTTGGAAAGAAAAAGCGATTTTTAGAGAGTGAATTTAGAGTTGATTGGAAGAAACAAAAAATGCAAAAGTCCGGATTGATTAAACGCGACATCTTTTGCGAAGTGTTTTGAGGAAAATCCATGTACTAACCGCTTTCGGTGCCCACACGTAAAGAGACTCAGTTACAGTACGGTGCTTCATCAGTCTGAGTCTGGGAAGTTAAAAGGCAAAGTTGGAGAGCAACAACAAGAACATGTAAAATAAAATGCAAAAGAGGGCGCCAAAACCCCAGAATGACCGTGTTTCGTCAGGTGTCGCCTTTTTTTTTTTTTCTTCTTCTTCTTCATCTTCTTCTTCCTGTGTTTGAGTGTAAATCTGAAGTCAGTGGTTCACACAGCCTGAGCTCAGTCGACGGAGAAGTAACAACCGAGCAACGAAGCGGCTCATTCGCTGTCAACGCAACAACAAAAGAAACAAAAAAAAAAAAAGAAACAAAAACACTTCCGTTCTTCTTCCCTGTCTGTCTAATCTCCACAACAACCACAGTGTACGAAAACACCGTTACCTCACAGACTTGTCAAATATATCACACGTGCTGTAATGTCATTATATATATACTCATACTCATCAGAAAACTTGTTACTCAGGGGCAAACTGTTGACATATAGGAAACTTTAGGGGGGAGGGGCTTTAAAGGGGATGTACTTTGGTTCTCAGGTGTTTACAAGAGATGTTTCGCTGCTTTGTGCAAGGGCGCAGAGTTCAGCTTAGATTGATAATAATGAGTCGACCACAAATATCGTTATCAGGGATATCATGAATCAAACATAGTGCAGACGACAGTTTTCAAATCGAACGAAATGGGCAATATTTACTTAACGTACAGAATAAACGGTGGTCTAAAGATGCCATATAAAATACAGGTAAGGAAAATCGCAATCATTACAGTTCAAATCTCTAGGTTGGCTAAGCGTATTTCAGTACTAACTGAAGCAATGGTAGAAGGATTAGATTAAAGATGTAATAACATTAAAAATAGTAAGAAAAACACATTTGCACAATTGAATAAAACCGTTTTGATTTTTTTTTTTCTGATTTTTTTTCCAGACTCTGGCTAGATACATACAGAAACTGATTATCAACGTTAATATAACCTTTACTGTTAGTCGGGTTGATTAAAGGGGGCGGGGCAGCCCAAAGAGAAACGGCCAATAGAAACGGTCCTAAGGGGCTACAGGAGAGGCAGAGAGGGGAGAGTGAAAGAGAGAACTGAAACACAGAAAGGAGAGGGCGGTTAATCTGTGTGTGTGTGTGTGTAAAATGTTTGTGTGTAGAAGTGTGTGTGTGTGTGTGTGTGTGTGGATGTACTCTAAGAGGAGGCAGAGAAGTGAATGAATGAACAGTTTTGGGAACGCAGAGGCGAGAGAAAGTGTCATAGCAGGAGGTGGGCGGGAAGTTAGGATAACAAGCATAAAAATCACTGATCAAATATCTATCGAACTAAAACAGACAAGGACAAGAGAGGGACACTACATCATGTATTGTGTTTGATTTTTTCCATACTAGCTACTGTGTAACTCAGGGTTTAACATCTATGTATCTGTGTGTGTGTGTGTGTGTGTATAAGTGTGTTTCCGTGCCGAATGCATCTCTTAAAATCTCTCGGTGCAGTCATGAAAATGCGGAATCAGTCGAATGTGTTACCGAAACGAAAACGAAACAAAAAAATAAAAAGATCCGTGATGAACCGACGACCACTCCACTGGGAACTGAAACTGCACGAAATCACTTCAGCACGAAAGCAGAGAGAACGCTGCTGGTAACAAATGCAACTGAACGCCTGTTTGTAATGTATATATGTGAGTGTGTGTGAATGTGTGCGTGTGTGTGTAACTGTTATCTGGCGAGCGAATCGAGAGAGAGGGCATGGTTATACCGAATCACACTCTGGCTCGCCGCAGAAAAAAGCCATCTTCTAACAATGTACTGTTGCAATACACATATTTGTACTAATGTCAAAAGTTGAAAGCAGTAAGTATATGACTCCTAGTAATTCTAGACTTAGTATTTTCGGCCAGTGGAGCTATAATCTCTAGCCTAGTCGTGGTGTCTGTATTACAGTCCTGTGTTAATCCTGACGCTGTTTCCTACTCTTAACCTATTAACACCTACAGCACACCGGCGTATGCTTATCCCTACCAATAACGGCTAACGAGTCCGAAAAAATCGGATTTCATTTGGTGTTGGTGTAAGAGACGGCAGCCCCGGCCCTGCGACGCCGAGCGTAGGCCTACGCTCCGGGGCCGACGGGGTGAACTATCAGCGTTTCACTGTAATGGTCTGAGTTGGTAACTGAGGGGATGTCTGACACGACTAACACTTACATATATAGTCAGGGTTTTGTCCTTCAAAGCGGCGTTTCGTAAGAGCTTTTATACCCATGTCAAGTCTGTGGCACACGATCGAGCACAAGTCATCAACAGAGTAAGAAAATAAGGTGCTTCTTGTTGACTCTTTACATAGTGAGCTCATCTCAGCCTCTTTTTTCGGTAAGTTTTTCTTTTTTCTATGTTCACGGCCAGCATCTCTCTCTCAGGCAGTTTAATCTGTCGCTCCACTGCTCCAAAAAACGTTTGTGCTAAAGTTGCATTTCCGTATAAGATGAAACCTATTGTGGGGGACACATCTCTGTCTCTACAAACATAAGTGCTCTAACAAAACAATTCGTTATCGTAGAAGTCTCAGGATTGTGAGCGGCACACTGGGGTCTGCGCCACGAGGCCTCTCTCTCTCCTGTCATGTGATCCCAGCCCCCGCGAAGAAGCCGCCGCCGCCGTGCTGGACAACGGCGAAAGCCTCGGGGGTGGGTAAGTGCTTCCTGCTGGTCTATAAAGTGACACACCTGAGCCGCGCGGGCGCAGCAGCTCTGTATGTTGGGCTATTGTCGTGGCAACTGTTGCGTAATCACCCCCTGGAGGGTGGAGGAATCTTTGAGGCTTTGTTGCCAAACCCCCTTTATTTATTTACAACCCGGATTCGGTTGAAGTTGGGAAATTGTGTAAAATGTAACTAAAAACAAAATACAAAGATTTGAAAATCCTTTTCAACCTATATTCAATTGACTACACTACAAAGAAAACATTTAATGCTCAAACTGAAAAACTTCATTTTTCAAATAGTAATTAACTTAGAATTTCGTGGCTGCAACACGTGTAGTAGAAGTCGGGAAAGGGCATGTTTACCACTTCTTTACATCACCATTCCTTTTAATAACACTCAATAAACGTTTTGGAAGAGAGGAGATTAAGTCTCTTAGCTTCTCATGTGGAATTCTTTCCCATTCTTGCTTGATGAACTGCTTCACTTGTTCAACAGTTCGGGCTCTTCTCTGTCGTATTTTACGCTTCATAATGCGCCAAACATTTTCAATGGGAGACAGGTCTGGACTGCAAGCGGGCCAGAGGAGAGCCTGGACTCTTTTACTTCAAAGCCACGCTGTTGTAACACGTGCAGAATGTGGTTTGGCATTATCTTGCTGAAATAAGCAGCGGCGTCCATGAAAAAGACGTCGCTTGGATGGCAGCAGATGTTGCTCCAAAATCTGTTTGTACTTTTCAGCATTTATGTTGCCTTCACAGAAATGTAAGTCACCCCCATACCATCACAGATGCTGCTTTTGAACTTTGCGTTGATAACAGTCCGGATGGTCCGCTTCCTCTTTGGTCTTTTCCATTGTGCATCAGTCCATTTTACATGAGCTCGGGTCCAGAGAACCCGGCGGCGTTTCTGGATGTTGTTCATAAACGGCTTTTGCTTTGCATGGTAGAGTTTTAACCCACACTTACTGATGTAGTGACGAACTGTATTTACTGACAGTGGTTTTCTGAAGTTTTCCTGAGCCCATTTGGTGATGTCCTTTACACACTCATGTCGGTTTTTAAGGCAGCGCCGTCTGAGGGATCGAAGGTCACGGTCATTCAGTCTTGGTTTTGGGCCTTGCTGCTTACGTGAAGTGATTTCACCAGATTCTCTGAACCTTTTGATGATATTATGGACCGTTGATGTTGAAATTCCTTGCAATGCTGCCTTGAGAAATGTTGTTCTAACACTGTTGAACTATTCTCTCACGCAGTTGTTGACAAAGTGGTGAACCTCACCCCATCCTTGCTTGTGAATAACTGAGCACGTTTGGGGAGGCTCCTTTTACCCAATCATGGTTCCCACCTGTTCCCAATTAGCCTGATCACATGTGGGATGTTCCAAATAGGTGTTTGATGAGCTTTTCTCAGCTTTCTCAGTATTTTTTGCCACCTTTCCCAACTTCTACTGGACGTGTTGCAGCCATGAAATTCCAAGTCAATTATTATTTGTCAAAAAATTAAGTTTATCAGTTTGAACATTAAATATGTTGTCTTTGTGGTGTATTCAATTGAATATGGGTTATGAAGGATTTTCAAATCGTTGTATTTTGTTTTTATTTACATTTTACACAATTTCCCAACTTCAACCGAATCCGGGTTGTATATATATATATATATATATCACCGGCTGCCTGAGCGGTCAGCCGTTTTAAAATACACTTTGGAAAAAACTTTTTTAGAAATCTGAAATGATTTCCTGGGACTCAGGACTCGTTTCAGCTTCATTTCAAGGTTCTTGCTGAACGTGTGAGGCCAGTCTGAGGGGACGCCGCCAGGCAGCCGTCGCCCAAACCCTCACCATTCATTTCCATCTTTTTGCCGGGCAGCATCTCTCTTTTCTTTTTGGCCTTTAACTCCAGAAGGTGCTTCGAGAGTTGATCGTTTCTTTATCACCGGGTAGAGGACAGTCCAGTGTGGTTAAACGTTTTTTAAAACAAAGTGCTTCTTTGTCTGAAACCACTCTGTTCACATTCTGACGTCTCTCAAATAGATCTCTACCTTTAAATGTAGCTCTACACGTTATAAGGATTCATTTATGCGCGGGGGGAGGGGGAGAAAAACCCCTCACACGCGGTCAATTCGCCTGTACAGGGGCTTGTTCAAATTCCTTTTTCTTTAAATACAACATTAAGTGCTTTCTGTTGGGAGAATACAATCAAAGCTTTTGGAGAACGGGGCGAGGGGAAGGGGAGGATCATAAAATAATGCACTTTTCTTTTGAGGAGGAGCGGGGAACATCTTGCATACTTTGGGGCTTAAGGTGCATAAATTCATGGGGTTTCTTAGCACAGCTTAGCTCTAGGCTTTGCTACATAGGTCAAAGTAAGATAGCACACTAATACCTTGGTGGTGCGGAAGTGCTCCTGTTGTAGATAATCAATCAACCAATCAATCAATCAATCAAAAAGGGGGGAAGTGCTAACACTGCGTGCAGCTCGCCTGCACAGTTTAGGGGGGGACGAGGGTCACTGCACAGAAAAAAAAAAATAAAACGGCACATCACTCGCATCCAGAGTCGAACTTTGACCTCGTCTCCGGGTTAAGACGAAGCTCTCAGGTGAAGGCTATGGCAACAAACCGTATCAACGCACGACCAAAAAAACGTGGCGACCAGAGCGAGAAGCTGCAGCCATGGAAACCACATCCATCCGTCACCGTAACCACAAGCTTTCACAGCGTCTGTGTGCAGAGGCTCAAACAAAGGGACCATCAACAACACAACAACAATTCAAACTGTACAGATACCCATACTTAAGGGGGAGGGGCTCTTCGAGTGGCGGGTCGTCATGGAAGGGGGCGGGGCTTCAAGCTTATTTTACTCTGAGTGCGGGAGGATTTTTTTTTTTTTTCAGGAAAGGGGCGCTTACAGACTCATGGAGAAAACCTCTCTTCATAAAACAATGTAAAACCACATGAGAAACTAAAAAGGAAGTAACAGCTAACTGCTGGAGCGGATCACATGGAGCAGCCAGGAGGCGAGGAGGCGTCACTTCCTGCTCCATGTGATGACGTCACAGCTAGCAGGCAGGGCTACAAAAACAGGGAAAGGCAGTCGAACACAGAACTCTCTCAGAGCAGTGCATCCTGGGAGGGACGCCATCACTCCTCCTTCTGTAGTGCTCCGTCTGACGGGCAGTCGTCAAGGCAACAGGGGTCCTCCACTTCCACCCCCTCTGATTGGTTGTCTCTGCTGGCTAAGGCACACGGGATTGGCTGGGCCAGGGGGGCCAGCTCCAAAGGCTGACCGATGGCGGACGCTGCTGAGCTGCCGTTCAGCTGCTGAGTGGCAACCTCTGGCGTGGAGCCCGCCTCCTCTGACGGCTTTGGGGGGCTGCTGGATGTGGGGGAGGACGACGACTGCGGGGGGGAGACGGACACATCGGTTAACGAGGACACGAAAAGAGCGAGAGGTCAGAATCAGAGAATATTAAATAGTCGCAGCTAGGGGTGAGTATTGATCAGAATTTACAGGTTTCTCTTTGTCAGCAACCTTTTATAACGTGTATAAGTTGATAAGTCTTAAATTGGTCACTGGATCTAGATATTTCAAGACATGAATAAATAAAAAATAAAAAAAAAATCACACACATGACATAATGTATTATTTCGTTTCATGTTATTGACTGAAGAAAGATCAGAAGCTGGGTTTCCATGACAGTTTTTCGCAAAATAAAAGCGATATTATCCTAAAATTTCGACAAAGTATATTTGCGCTTTGAACGTGTTTCCATTGAAGGTTGTTCTAGGCAGGAGCGCCGTAACTCTCGTCAAATATCATCCCGCGAGATTTCACTGTCCAACCCTTTCTCCCTCATTTCAGTTTCTATCTCCTTATAACACTCTGCGTTCCTCTGTTGTTTGCTGTCTGGTATGGTCGTTATGTTTTTCTCGAAAATAATTAAGAGAAAAGTCTCCGTCTCCTCCTCTGTCCAAACGTAACGCGCTATGTTTACTCACAGAGAAGTGATCATGTGACCGGGTAATTCCTGAAAAAGTGTTTCCATTGCGCTTTTGCGATATATTTGAATGTCAAAACGTCTGAAAAACCACCTCATGCAAACTTTTTAGCGATATTTTAGTGCTTTTTTTCCCAAATTCAGGTGTTTCCATTACCAGTTTTTTATAGCGCTGTTTAAATTTTGCGCATATCCAACGGTAATGGAAACGCACCTTGAGATGTAAAAAAAAAAAAAAAAGCACTTTTCAGTTTTCTGAGAGACAAAAATGATGAGCAGAATCTAAAGGTGGGGACATGATGTTGTGCACTCTTGTACAGTAGGTGGCGGTATGAACTTGAACGTTATTTGCGACCTGCCATTAAATGACAGAAGAAGAAGAAGAGTCTGAAAGTAGCTGTTCTTTAATCCTCTGGTTGAAAAACGTCTGCCTGTTCGTATTTGGACCTTCACAGTTCTCAGTGTTGTTCTTAAAGAGGAATTGTGACATGTTTCTGTGATGAAAGTTGAAATTCTGTTTTGAAACCTAAGTTATATCGATGTATGCTAACCGCGAGCATGTCAATGGGATTTCCCATATCTTGATAGCATCGAGCTAACGCTATGTTTACTTTGTTGTTTTTGGTACATGTTAAATGTATTGAATATGAATCTTTTGTGGTTCTACATCTCTACTCGTACCTGTGATCTGTTGGCAGGTGTCTTTTTCACCGCCTTCACCTTCGCTGGAATCTCTTTTCCCCTCCTGCGACAAACAAACACACAGGTTAAGATGAGACACACGCTACGTTTACATCCTGGCAAGTTTCAGGATAAATATTTCTTCTCGCTCACCCTTTCCCTGCTCCCACTGACACCACCTGCATGTTGAACCCCCCTCTCCCACGGATTGGTTTGTTCCCGGCCCACTGGCCCACAACCATGCCGGCGATCTCCAGTTTCCCTCCCTGAGGAGGGATGGACTGAATACCTGAGGAGAGGAGACGAGAGGTGAATACAGAGAAACTACACAGCAAGAAGTTCTCTGGATTTATTTCCAACTCTTCCTCCTCAAGGGATTTTTTTCTGCACTTAGTAAAGAAAAGGTCAAGGTACAAACTGTTTTTACTGACAGGAAGTTAAATGTGTATGGATCTTGTGCATCAAAGATCTAGAAAAACTACAATTATGGCTCTTTTCCACTACAATGCCAGCCCTACTCTACTCGGCTCTACTTGGTTTGGTTACCTTTTCCACCAGCCCGACTACAGACTCACGTTGGGCGTGGATCTTATAACACAGCTGCGCTAAAGTGCTGGGCTCATACTATTCAACAGTCAAAGTTAAATATTCACTGATGATTCAAACAGTTAGTTCTCAATATGATCTAAATGTTTGTTCTGGTTCCACTGAGCAAACTCTGCACTTCACCTCATTTTCCTGGCACTGAAATCGTCTGTTGTTCTCAATCTCACAAAGCTGCACCTGTTTCACTGCCATCTGGCACCGACGCACTCACTTATTTTCGATGTTTTATGTTTTTTTTTTTCGTTTATTATGGAAGGTTTTGTCATGTCGTGGCAAAAAGAAAACAGCTTTCAGATACTCTACGGCTGCCATCTGGCAGTTCTATCACATTACAACCAGGGGCTGATGAAAACACTTGAAAAATTACACTTTTAAGATCTGAGACAGGGGAGCAAAGAGGTGAAACACTTCTAGTAAATTTCAGAAAAGTTCCCTGTAAAGTTTCATGGTAATTTCAGCTCAGGGATGTTAGGAAATGTCAGGGTTTTGTTGCTGCGGACATTTAACTTCATCTAACAAATGCTCATCAAAATGTGTCCACAACAAATACTTACATCTCTATTCATTGCAATTAGACTTAATTAGGAAAAATTACAGTTAATTCCTTGAAAGGTCATTCATAATGTCATTTAAAATATAGTTTAAGACTTGTCTGCATGCATGTCTGCTCATAAGGAACTAAAATGTTTAATACTTATACATGTTTGAGACCAGGTAAATAATAATTCTAGAGGCACAAATCTCAGCTCATACATCCCTCAATTAGACACATTATCATACACTATAGTAGGGCTGGGCGACATGGGAAAAAAATGCATGCAATATATTTTTTTTTACATAATTTGATCTTGATTATCATGATTTTTTATATTGTTTGTAAACTGCCAGTTTTAAAGCATCTGTACTGACAGCTAAAGAAACTAGAGATTAGTTCAACATTTTATAAACATAAAAAGCAACTTATGGTGCAGGAAAAGGTCGACTCTGATTGGCTGTTATTGATCACATTTCCACTAAGACTGCTCGATTAAATATTCCTACAGTTGATCACCTTAATTAAAGTTAAATTCATAGGGGTAAACCAACACCACATTTTTCCAAAACGAGTATTTGCATTTGAGTAATCACCAATACTGAGTACCAATGCCACTACACAAAGTAACTTTGATTTTTTTTGTTTTTTTTTTGTAAATATTGTCTGTTATTCAAACAACTCACCTCATGTGGTGCTTGTACATGTTGAATTAAGTTGCTAGTGTTGTAAGCAGCAGATTTTGTCCATCCTCTCAAGACTTTGCTGGATGTAATTTTTATTTTGCTTTGTTTTAGTTGCTCTCATTCACCTGAGAACATCAGTGGTATCGATGTTGTGATAATTTTATGAGTGCGAGTAGTCACGCCCCGTATCGGACCATCCCGAGAAATTTATAAATAATATGATTCACAATCACATAATCACCCAGGCCTTACTTTACAGTATTAGTTTTAAATCCTGTCACACTCTAAGAAAAACGCAGTAATTAAACGCTGGAATTAAAAACAACATGACCTCACACAGTCGGTGCCATTTAAACCTGACAAACACTGAAGTTTTCTTTTTGTGTTCCTTCAACTGTTTCATCATCTTAGTCAGCTCATTCCAAGTTTAGCCCGGACACTATGTAAACACCATAGACTGTATAATGAGTGGACGTAACGACGTTCGGCTCAAACTGAAGCCTCCAGCAGATGCCCCGCCCCCTGGTGTCTGGCTGCAGTATAGGTCATAAGCCCCGCCTCCCCATGTATTCCAGATATGAGCCGGGAAAACTTTAAAAAATTACGATACCTCGTAGAAACGTTTCTCTCATCTTTACGCTAAGGTAGTATGACGATGTCATCTGGCTGCATGGTGTTCAGGTGTTTTTTTTTCTGAGAAGTTAGTTTCTCATTAGTTATTGTACGTTACAAACCGCGATATAAGTTTCGTTTTACGATAGTTGACAGCTGCCGTTCGTGAGTAGTTTTTATCGGGGATATAAGAAACTTCGGGAAAGAGCCAAAAGGAGACTAAACCTTCTGAAGAAGAAGAAATAAATATTTTTATTTCTCTTTTTTACTCGGCTCCACCGGAAATTCTCTACTGCGCAAACTCTAGCTGCACAATGGCGGCTAGAGAAACGGGGTTTTTTGGCTTCAAAAACGTAGAACAGTGACAGGCGGAAGCACGCTGTCCATTCTATATACAGTCAGTGGTAAACACACACACACACACACACACAAAAGTCGTGTCTTCGTACCTGGGAAGGCTCTGGGTCTGTGCTGGGCGGGGTGATGTGGATGGTGCGGGTGGTGATGAGGAGGCATGCCGCCCATGGGGCGAGGCGGGTAGAGCGGAGGCATCGGGTAGAAAGGGGGCACCATGGGCGGGGGGAGGAAGGCGGGAGGTGGGAGAGGAGGGGGAGGAGGAGGAGGGCGGGAGAGGTTGATGCCTTCGAGGATTGCTTGACGCATCTTCTCCACCTTGGACACCAGCTCCTCCTGTGGAGCAGAAACACACGAGAGTCAAACTCTTCTCCAGAACATCCCAAAGACTCTCAATGGGGTTAAAGTCTGGACTCTGAAAAAGACGTCTCATGCTCCCTGAACCACTCGTTCACTACTTGAGCCCCATGAATCCTGACATTGTCATCTTGGAATATGAAGAAAAAATCCATTGATGGAATAACCTGGTCATTCAGTATATTCAGGTAGTCAGCTGACCTCATTCTTTGAGCACATACTGTTGCTGAACCTGAGCAACTGCAGCAACCCCAGATCATAACACTGCCCCCACAGGCTTGTACAGTAGGCACTAGGCATGATGGGTGCATCACTTCACCTGCCTCTCTTCTTACCCTGATGCGCCCATCACTCTGGAACAGGGTAAATCTGGACTCATCAGACCACATGACCTTCTTCTATTGCTCCAGAGTCCAATCTTTATGCTCCCTAACAAACTGAAGCCTTTTTTTCCAGTTAGCCTCACTGATTAGTGGTTTTCCTTAAAGCTACACAGCTGTTCAGTCCCAATCCCTTGAGTTCCCTTCGCATTGTGCTGGTGGAAATGCTCTTACTTTCACTATTAAACATAGCCTTGAGTTCTACTGTTGTTTCTCCTCTATTTGATTTGGCCTAACACTTTTTTTTCCCGACCACATTTCTCCCTGGAAAACATTGGTTCTCCACCATCCTTCCAGTTTTTGATAATTTGTTGGACAGTTCTTAACCCCATTTTAGTCGTTTCTGCATCAATCTCCTTAGATGTTTTCTCTGATTGATGCCAATGATTTCAGAATCAGAATACTTTATTGATCCCTTAGGGGAAATTGCTTTTTTAGTATACAGTTACTCCCCATTCAGAAAGTGTTAGAAATATAAGACAGTACAAGTATAAGCATAAGTGTCTTACCCAAAAACTGAAATCAAAGCATAAAATATAGAATAGAATATTAAGTATGTACAGTCTACTTAAAATGTGTGGTATATGGGTCAATGACAAAAAGAGGGTCTAAAAATGTATTTTTAAAAAGTTCTTTGAAAATGGATAAAAAACATATTTCTGAGAGAAGAATTATGTTTTCTAACAGATTTCAGTAGTTGACCAACATTTCAAAGTTTTTAGGTTCATTATTTTTTAGTATTTTTAATTTGAGCACCCAAAAATGTCAGGTGGCGCAACCAAATATATGAAAATATATTTATATGTTCCTGTTATTTTTTCTGTGTGAAATTATTGGCAAGTATCTCTCAAGTGTCTGTAGTGACTCATACATTTTCATTTTGTGTGTTTCATTTNTCACATTATTACATTGGTTGTACCACCTGACATGGAAATTGTTCCAGTCACCAATGAAGTGAAAAAACCTTTTTTATCAGTATTTCAGAGAAATCTACAAACTTTTCCACTTGGTCACAAATGTCATTTGGGCTCCTCTGGCTGATGCAGTTTCCTGTTTCCTGTTTTATTCTCTTCACTTTAAAATAAAAGTCTAATGTTACGGTTGCACCACCCTGACATTTGACAAGGTGAAAATTACGGGACAAAAGTTTTTTACATTTCTCAACAGCTTTAAAATTCTTTTTATTAGCAAAGAATGTTTTATTTAAAAAGGTTCAAGCATAAAATAATGCAACCGTATTTTTAATTTCCATTTACAATAACTGACATTCATAAAAATCTCAAATTAATGACACCTATGAACAGTCCTGCCAACGTGGTGGACTATAAAACCCCCAAACTCCTTGGTTTTGTGTTTTTTTGTACAATATAAAATTATCAAATTTCTACACAAGTTTATTGTGTCCAAAGTATCTTATTTCTTTATGTACACTACAAATACTCAATTCATGATGGAAGGAAATATTGCACTGGGACACAAAAAAAGGGACGTCACGTCATTGACCCACGAACATCTTTTCAACAACCACAGGATGTGTCTTTCTCCATGGTTGTTTAAGAAATGAGAAGTTACTTGTTACATCAGCTGGGTTAAATAACTTGTTACCAGCTAAAAGATAATCACTCATGCAGTAATTATCCAATAGGAGGCTTGTACCTATTTGCTTAGTTAAATCCAGGTGGCGACTTTTTTCTGGCTAGGCAGTGAACATCAAACTACGTAGCTAAACTCAAAACCCTAAAACCATGTGGATCACAGAGACTAGCTGAGGTAGATCAAGAGAAACATGAACATCCACAATAATAATACTAATAATCCTGGATTTACTGCACATGCTCAGACGGTTTCGTACCTGCCCCTCACACATGTCCAGCAGGGCGGCGCGGTCTCGAGCGGCCCGGGCCAGTTTACTCTGGAACAGTTTGCCGTCAAAGAAGCCCCAGGGACAGCAGTGCTCCCATGGCAACGGCTGACCACACACGTCGTTAATGAACAGCGCCGTGTCCACGCCGGCCATGAAGAGAGACGCCAGCTGTACTCCCCGGGCGTCCACCTTCTCCACCTGACGGCAGAAACAGAGAGAGAGAGAGAGAGCGGAGTCAGCGAAGAAGAAGAAGGCAGCGGAGAGGAGCATGAATAAGAGTTGTGAATAATGATGCCTCAGACACATGGTACGTGGGCGCACACGTTCAACATGTCCAAGTTTATTTTGATTGTAACACAAAATGATTTAAATTAGTCTGAGTGTAAAAAAGATCAGCTGTAGCGCTGAGTTTGAAGAAGCTGTAATCCAGCTCCTGTTTCTGTGCAGAAGCTCTGATCTGACGCTGAATTTAGATTCCGAACACTGGAACCTGTTACGCACTCGTTTTATTATTCGCACCATGAATTAAAAGACGCCTGAGAACATCAGCTGTAACAGCGAAACGTCTTTGACCGTGTGGTCTGAGCTTTTCCGACGATACAGACTCAAGACTGAAGATAAATGTTAATGATTTTCATGTTGGGGGGGAAACTAATCTTTTAAAAAAAGCGCATTTACTGTCTTAAGCCTTGATTAAATTATTCGCACGCACATGGCGTATGGGAATCAGACGCGCAGACTCATTACTAGAGTACGCGTGTGGCATTTATACTTAATTATCACTTCATGTGGCGTCAGTTGGTGTCCACTCCCAAACTGCAGGACGCGGCGTATCGCATACAGTTACTCTTAAAACCTGCAGATGCTCATATTCTTTTTGATTGGAGCGAAGGTTGTTAAGAAAATTACGAATTTGTCACCAAAATCGACTCTTCTGGGGGTTTTTTTCCGTTCCAAGTGAAAGAAGAAATCATTAAAGGATTTATGAAAAAATTCTGATCTGGGAGAAATTATTTCACAAGCAAGAATCCTTTCACACTCTGAATGAAGCTCTGGAATAATGAATCATATGAAGCCTCTGCTCCTCGCTGCAGGAGCAAATAAAAATGAGAGTGTTGATTTGACTGAAAAAGGACACTGAGGTTCTGATTTAGTCCTGTACATCTGTTTTTTTTTTTTGTTTTATTCTGGGGGGATCATGTCCAGAACATGTTCACATGGATCAACAGTTATAAAACCATGTGGTGCAGACGATGGCGTCTCACTTTGAGCTCCTGTAGCTGGTCGGGTTCATAGAGTTGACTAGAAACGGCCTGAGCCAGAAAGGCGTCCAGCTCGTGTCTGTGAAGGATTCTTCCACCAGGCCACTGCATCATATACCTGAGAGAAAGAGAGAGAGAGAAGAAAAGTGAGGTTAAACACTGCAGCTGACAAAAATCACTTCTAAATTAGTACAAAACAAAACAAACCACTGACTGGTTTAGAAATGGGCAGCATTAATTAATAAATACTCATAATAATACATTTTATTTCAAAGCGCCTTTCAAGACACCCAAGGTCGCTTTACAAAGGGTGAAAACACAAAACAGAGTTGAAAACAGCAACATAACGACAGTAAAGTAATAAAGTGAGGACCATATGGAGGAAAAATTCTCTTTGATCTCAAAATCGGACTTTTTTTCTGATCTCAAATTTTTCACTCTTTTTTCATAATTTCGACTTTTTATCTAAAATTTTTCCTAATTACCTCATATATTTTTTGTCATCTCATAAATTTGACCTGGTCTCAGAAGTTGAAATTTTTATCTCAAAATTTCCCCTTTATTTCAAAGATTTTACTTTATAATCTCAAAGTTTTAACTTTCTATTCTCAAATTTAAACTTGCTATAATGCAATTGTTACTTTATGTCTCAAAATTTCAACTTTCTATCTCAAAATTTTGACGTACTTCCTCATAATTTTTTTCCCTACGTCATTAATTTGAATTTTAACTAATAATTTTGACTGTATCTTAACTTTGCAACTTTATGATCTCAAAATTTGACTTTTCATTCCCAAAATTTCAATTTCATCATTTTGACACAATGTATCAAATATTAAACTCTTTATCTCAAAAGTTTGACTCAATGAGAGCAAAAAGAAATTCTCAACAAAGCCAAGTTTTGTTGTTTTTTTTCAACCGGAGGAAATTGGCTTCCACAAAGGCCTAAATAGAAACTAGGTTACTTTTACTTTTTTTGAGGTCAATGCAAATTTTCAAGTGATTTTAGCATCTTGAATTGCTTTGAAGGAGACGCATAACTGTGCATGACCTCTGGCTTGGCTTCAATTCAAAAAGACAGACCTGGTTGCTCACCTGGTGGAGTTTTTTCCAACATGGCTGGACCCTTGGTGCAGCTTCCTGACTCTTAGCTAAATGTTGCCCTGTCTCCCTCTCTACTAACAGTTATCACCATTGACTGTATATAGAATGGACAGCGTGCTTCCGACTGTCACCGTTCTACGATTTTGAAGCCAAAAAACCCTGTTTCTCTAGCCGCCATTGTGCAGCCTGAGTCTGCGCAGTAGAGAATTTCCGGTGGAGCCAAGTAAAAAAGAGAAATAAAAATATTTATTTCTTCTTCTTCAGAAGGTTTAGTCTCCTTTTGGCTCTTTCCCGAAGTTTCTTATATCCCCGATAAAAACTACTCACGAACGGCAGCTGTCAACTATCGTAAAACGAAACTTATATCGCGGTTTTTAACGTCCAATAACTAATGAGAAACTAACTTCTCAGAAAAAAAANAAAAAAAACACCTGAACACCATGCAGCCAGATGACATCGTCATACTACCTTAGCGTAAAGATGAGAGAAACGTTTCTACGAGGTATCGTAATTTTTTAAAGTTTTCCCGGCTCATATCTGGAATACATGGGGAGGCGGGGCTTATGACCTATACTGCAGCCAGACACCAGGGGGCGGGGCATCTGCTGGAGGCTTCAGTTTGAGCCGAACGTCGTTACGTCCACTCATTATACAGTCTATGGTTATCACCTGATAAAGGGGAATAATCTCCTAACTTTGTATTGAGAAGACCTACACTGATTTTCTTCTTCTGTAACTAAACCAAACCGCTGGTGTCTTAAAAGTGTGTTTTACCTGAGCACGCAGCACATGAGCAGCAGATGCTGTGGGACCTGAGCTGGGTTGAGGAGGGCTGGGCAGTCGGAGCGTAGGCAGGCCAGGAAGGCCCTGGTTCTCCTGGAGCGGTCCTCGCTGGCTCGACCTAACCACAGCCGCCGCAGGTTGGGGCAGGTCCACTCTCGGAAACACAAGGCCGGAACCAGCTCCGGTGTCAGGGCCGACTTGGCTTTACCGCTGCTCCACTCTTTGACGATCACCGGAGGAACTGAGCCACACAACAGAGGGAGAGAACACAGTGAACATGTGCAAAAGTTTCAGGATCTGATGCAATGAATTAGGGCTGAACGATTTACAAAATAATCTGATTGTGATGATTATTTCGTCTATCCCAATTGTGAAATTCTGTGCCATTATTTCTAGGTTCTCATCTTAAATGTTTTTAAACACACACATTGTAGGACATGAACAGTTACATTAATTACAGCACAACAACAACAACAACCCTCTTTCACTATGACTACGGCTGGTTTTGGTCCATTTTACTCACTTTTACCTTCTTTTTCTTGCCAATTTTTGTTGTTTTTGCCCATTTTTGACACTTATTACTCTTTTTTTGCCACTTTTGGGCCAATTTTGCAACAAACTGACAATTTTCCAAGTTTAATCCAAACTTTCTAGCTGTTTTTGTTGACTCTGGCCATTTTTACCACTTGTCTCTTTCATCACTTTTTTCAAAATTTTTGCTACTTTCTGAATTTGCTAAATTTCTTGCTAATTTTTGACCATTTCAGTCACTTTTTCACTTTTTTTGCCACTTTTTCACTTTTTTTGATACCTCCTCACTATTTACCAGGTTCACCCCGAAGTTTTCTTGCCAATTTTTGTTGTTTTTGCCCATTTTTTGCACTTTTTACCCTTTTTTTTTTGCAACAAACTGACAATTTTCCAAGCTTAATCCCAACTTTCTTGCCATTTTTACCACTAACCACTATTTTTCAACACTTACTTTACCATTTTTGCTACTTTCTGGTTTTTTTTTTTAAGTTTCTTGCAAACTGTTGCTGCTTTTTGACCATTTCAGTCACTTTTCACTCTTTTTTTTAACCACTTTTTGTTACTTTTTGAGTATTTCTAGGTTCTATCCCAATTTAAATGCCAATTTTTGTTGCTTTTTACTACCTCAATCAAAGTTTTATCGCTACTCTTTGCTGTTTTGCCTCTTTTCACCACTTAGAAGGGCAAAAAAACATCTGCTGCAAAAATGTAGCTGATATTTTGACACTTTACAAGTTATAGAAACATTGCACTGTCTGCGACTAAACCATCATTTCAAAAGCGATGACTCTAAAGGTGTTTAGGTGTCTCAGAAACATGCTGGAGGATGTTTATTTGTCACATGCTTGAGGTAAAAGCTGAGATTCTTCTTATTCCCCCTAAACGTGACATCTTTCCTTTTCCCACCAGCTCCATAACAGCCTGCAGAAGTTTGGACTCATTTCTTCCTCAAATATCACATTTCCAGACAGTCTGCGGAGGTAAAAGTTTGCACCCTTGTCTAAGTCCAGTCATAAACCTGTGGTGCACCGCAGAGCGTCTGCTCCGGCATCGCTCTGTAAACACAGCTCAGAAAAAAGTACAGTGATTCAACTTCAGCTGGCAGCGCTATCATTTACTGATGCAACGTTCTGGTCAAGTACCTTCTTCAAGAGCTGAGCCTTAGTCGTGGTTTTGAAACCAGCAGCTTTGAGTTTTCAGAACAGTTTCCAAAAGCTGAAAAAATGCTGAGAGCCATCTTAGACCAAACGCACGTCATTTCAAAGTCTTCAATCAACAGCTCTGGCCTAAAGCTGATTTTCTGGTTACAATCCTGGAATAAACGTGACGATGATTGCGAGTGAGCATCCCATCCAAACACTGACCTTCCAGAGGGGCTCTCTTTCGGAGAGCGAGCCTCTCCAGGCGTCGGTGTGTTTCAGCCAAACTGAAGAGGACGCCGTACGCGTACTGTCTGGCAGCACGGAACAGCAGAGAGGCAGGCGGCAGCTCGGAGTTACACTCATCCTCTATACACACTGGCATCTTCATCTCTCCCTGAGGAGGAGGAGGAGAAAGGTGAGGGTGAGGTAAACAAGACTTCATTTTGAGACTTCTACAAATATAATGAGCCACATCCAAACATCTGGGTTTAACAAACATCTAAATGCTCAGTGTTTAAGCGTCATGACTGACTCACTTAGTTTCCACCAACGCAAACTTTCTGATTTAAACGACTGGTGGAACAACAAACTTTTAATCTCAGGTTGTTAACTAACCATCACCCAGGTCTGTAGTGAGCTGATGTTGTGTTGGAGGAAATTTTGGATGATTAAAGCTGGAGTGGGTTGTCTGCTGTGGAAAAATGTTGGTGTAAAATGATGAACTATATTTGGATTTTTGACCAATATCTGATTATGCCAATGTTTTACCACTCACTTAGCCGATTACTAACAAAGATATTTTTTTCCCACTCATGTTATGGCAGAGATCATCAACTCTCTTCTGTATTGGAATAAACGTTAAGTAATATGGTGTAAACTCTCATCACATTTGTTACATAATGTTCATTTTCAGTGCCAAATAATAAAAAATACTTGATGACTTAGTGCTCTCCCTGAGTCAATCATAACAAAACCAACAACCAGGAACAATTTGGCTAATTTTACAATTGACAGGAGGTAGAAAGTTTGGGCATTTAATCAAGTAAGCAGCAGCTCACTATACTGGCAAATATTGGTGCGTTGGCCAACAGTTTATTTTTAAGCCAATATTAGTATTGGACGATAAAGTACAGATAATATCAGACATCTCTGACCAACAATACTCAAACAATGAAGCTCAAAGTATCTGGTTTCTGTGGTTTCTGTAAGATGTCAGATTCTATCTGTGCACATTCCAGAATTTCTCTTTTTTTTTTTTTCAACATTCCAGAACATCTCTATCTTCTTATTCTAGAATCATCTTGTCATCATCACATTCCAGGATCTCTCTTTCTTAACATTGTGGAATCTCTGGCCCAATTTCAATTCCTTTCTTATCCCTCAATCTTAGTAGCCCTCAAAACCAAGTGTTAAGGTCTATCTTGTGACTTAGAAATGGGACACCCCTTAAATGCTAATGAAATTGTTGTGGACTGTCTGTAAGTTATTCCTTCGGTTAGTGTTATCAAAAAAATATCTGTATAAATAACACAACCACGGACATATTCAGCTGTCACAGCATACCATAGTTTATTGAAAGGTAAACACCAGCTATAACTATCGTTACATAACTCTGCGGCTACAGGAGATGACATTAGCCCGGTCATCTTATACCATTATCGGCACAAGCATGTTATATAGGCTGTTATCTTGATAAAACAATTACATTACCACTGAGAAAAATGACCATTTTGTAACGTTAACTAACTTAAACGATAGCAACATGGCTTGTCCGCACCGGCCGCTATTGACAAAAGATTGTAAAATAAAAATAAATGTTATGCAACAACGAGGTAAATAATCCATAAAATGGGTCTAAACTAAGATAATACAATGGTTTTCCTAATATTTATATCTCCATTAACAAAGAAAATACTATATTTGTAGCTCGCCTTCTCTGCCGCTTTGGACGCCATGTTTATTCACTGAAAATACGCAATGCATTCTGGATGTCCCTTAGTCCCAAGGGTGGTGTCGAAGAATCTCAGTATTGAGGGAGATACAGCCTCAGTCTTAACCCTCAACCTTAACATTCTGAGAATCAGGACAGCACTTACACTTCACGGGAGCGAAGTGTAAGTGCAATTTGACAAGAAATCGTTTGCTTTAGGAAATGTGTAAAGTTATGTCAAACGTTTTGAGTAATGTTGGGATGTCTTCACACTAATAATTGTTATTATTATTGTTATCGTTTTTTGTTTTGTCATTCTAAATATAGTGTTTATATTTGTCAATCAGACAGGGTCAAAAATGTAAATATTGAATCAGTTTTTCCCCACAAAGTATGCGTTCCATAAAAACGCTGTTTTCCGGGCTTTTTGTCTGGAATGTTGCTTTTTCTAGAAAATGGCCGATATTCAAATCGTGATAACTCAAAAACTAATGGAGATACAATAAATCTGTTTTCTGAATTTAAAAGCTGAAACCCCCCTCTTTCTTTTTATGTATTCAACATCCACAGAAACCAAACACAACATTTTATATGGGCTTTCAAAGATTAGTCAGAATGATCAAAAACGCTGGCGCTGGCTGGCAACTAATCATCAGAATGCTGGCGGGGAAAGAGTTAAAGGCGCCTCAGATGCTCTTTGGACACCTTGAAAGATTATAAAATGTGTAAAAAAAAAAAGAGGACATGAGGAGGATGGAGAGTTTGTACCTTGGTCAATATGTGGAAAATCTGTGGGTACATCAGTCCTCTTCTGTGTCTGTGCTCGGCTACACGAAGAACCTCCGCACTGACCTGCGATAAGAAACACGAGAAGCGCTGTGAGAGAATGAAACTCCCTCACATGACGGAGGGTTTTCACCTGGTGTCTCTTTACCTGAGGCAGAGGGGGCGTGGTTATGTCCATGTGACTCCGCGTCGCCATAGACAACAGTGACGGAATGTTTGACCCACCCCCGTTGCCTTGGGAACCGTCTCCAGAGGCGGAGCCCGTTCTTCCAGCGGGGTCTTCCCACCGCGAGGGCTTGTCCGTCAAATGGCTGCAAAAGAGGAATGAGGGAGTTAGAGATTCCTCACTTTTACAGCAGTTTAAGAAAAACACCAAAATTAGCCTCTTAAGAACTTAATTCCGTTTACAGAAACTCTTCGATTCGATTATTAAACCTCTTGTTTCAGATATCAAGACGAGCACTCATTCTCAGAAAATTGTTTTTCCTGCCGCTCAGCCTTCTTTCTCAGTAGCTGTAATCCCTGACACGCTAAGCTGCAGCTGGCTGCTTCACACTGTAAGCTTGTTGACAAAAAGTCAGACAGTCTCCAGGTGAGAGGAGCTGATACAGATGCACTGATTGTGGAAAGAGCTAATCTGTGAAATCGAACCACCTACAGGAGTCAAATTGAGCGCACTCTGATTTTCATTCCTATCTCCACATCTACCTGAACGAACCGTTTTAACGGTGATGGTGTGACTCCTTAACTCCACCTTTTTAACCTCAGATAATTACAGGTCAACCACACTGAGCCAACTCCGTCCTGTTTGTCTTCCTGTTCAGCTCTGAGTGTTTGATATGTTTGTGAAGCTGGAGGCTGAGCGGTTTCTATTCTTCGTCAGGTGAAATGAGCACGTTGAAATGTTTGCTTTGTGGTTTATATCACTCAGACAGTTGCCTTACAGCTCATGACTGGAGCCTTATGGGAAGAGACGACTCCAGCAGTGAGTTAAAAATCAAAGCCCTGTTTCCAAACAGAGGAGGAAAAGTGTTTGTTGCTCTAAAGCTGCAGCACTGATCATCGATAAGTCCTCTTGAAGAGCATATTGCAGGTAAAAAAAAAATTTGGATTAGCACTTAATATGGTCTGATAGTGGTCGTAGAATAAGTCAAACACTGATTTTTTAAATTATTCCTGACAAAAAGGCACAAATTTAGAGGATGAAGTAGCTATTTTCAGTGTCGCTGTTCAAAAAACTATTTTTTCCATCGTCGTGTCATTTGACGTCATCCAGGGGACGAGCGTTCTCAGCTCTGATCCAATGTGTTTGACAGGAGAAAGTGAGTGAGAGCGGGGATTTCGAGTCGTGTTTCTACAAGTTTTTTATTTGATTTGATCGTTCATTGGGATGGTTCAATGATGCATTCTTACGCTGGATGCAAAAATAGCGACTTAGCAGGACGAGTCGATCTTTTCCCTAAAAGGAGGAAAGAGTCAACTTCTATGCTCAGGTTCGTTTCGTGCATCTGAAGAAACGGGACTTTGGGTGAATTCCAATTCCTGTCTTAACCCTCAATCTCAAAATGCTCACTCCCGCGAAGTGTAAGTGCTGTCCCGATTCTCAGAAAGTTAAGGTTGAGGGGTAAGACTGAGGCTGTATCTTCCTCAATACTGAGATTCTCCAACACCACCCTTGGGATTAAGGGACATCCAGAATGCATTGCGTATTTTCAGTAAATAAACATGGCGTCCAAAGCGGCAGAGAAGGCGAGCTACAAATATAGTATTTTCTTTGTTAATGGAGATATAAATATTACAAAAACCATTGTATTATCTTAGTTTAGACCCATTTTATGGATTATTTACCTCGTTGTTGCATAACAATTATTTTTATTTTACGATCTTTTGTCAATAGTGTCCGGTGCGGACAAGCCATGTAACTATCGTTTAAGTTAGTAAACGTTACAAAATGGTCATTTTTCTCTGTGGTAATGTAATTGTTTATCAAGATAACAGCCTATATAACATGCTTGTGCTGATAATGGTATAAGATGACCGGGCTGATGTCATCTCCTGTAGCTGCAGAGTTATGTAACGATAGTTAAAGCTGGTGTTTACCTTTCAATAAACTATGGTTTGCTGTGACAGCTGAATATGTCCGTGGTTGTGTTATTTATACAGATATTTTTTTGATAACGCTAACCGAAGGAATAACTGACAGACAGTCCACAACAATTTCATTTGCATTTAAGGGGTGTCCCATTTCTAAGTCACAAGATAGACCTTAACACTTGGTTTTGAGGGCTACTAAGATTGAGGGTTGAGCTTGAGGGTTAAGAAAGGAATTGGAATTGGGCCTTTATCTCTACATCGATCACAGAAAAAAAAAAGCGATCGTTTGTGGCGACAGGGAGACTGTGTTCCTGGTTTTATATTGGAGTTCAGGATCAGATACTGGAGCCAGGACCAGGTGAGATGATGGAGGTGAAGCCGTAGACAGCGACAGGTTCAGCAGCAGCAGCAGCCACAGCCCGGCTCACAGTGTCGGATGTAAACAAGGATTTGTCAGAGATTCATCCCGAAAAAAAAACGTCATCTGAGCACTGTAAGTCTCGATTCAATTATTTCCCGACCCTGGATTAGTGGAAATACGAATTTTAACGGGTAGAAAAAGTGTTTGTTGAATACACAATATCGCCGAAGCAGGTGCTGCGTCTCTTTTCTCACACTGGTGTAAAACCGTAGTTCAAATTTGGTGTTTCTACAAGTTTTACCCTTCCAACGGACTGATTCGTGATCAGCTCCAAACGCACTACTGACTTTTTAAGTTCCTGTTTGTGAGTTTAAACTTTAAATACGCTGATGTGAACAGCATCAGGCTCCATGTCTGTAGCTAACGCCGTCACTCACCAGGACTCGCGCTCTTCTCCTCTGGTCCTCCTCACTCCTCAGCTCCCTGCTCTCCTTTACCCATAATTCCTCCTCATCCTGCCCTGTTCCTGCTCTTCATTTTGTCTAAAAGTCCCATCATTTTAATCCTGAGGACCCTCATATGTATAGGAAGGCAGATTTTCTCCTTTTCATTGACAGTAGTGTCAGTCTGATCCATGTTCACGTTAAACTGAGGAGTTTTCAGCAGTTTCTCCCCTGGATGACGTAACAGCCCGATGCCGGTTTTTAATGCGGAAGTTAAAAAAAGTGAACTAAAACGTCTCCAGCAAACTCTGTGGTTCACTAATTTCAAAAAATTCTTCGGAACATTGTTTTTGAGCATCTTTCCTATGATTTTAGTCAAAGTTGTGTTTAATCTGCAATATGCTCTTTAAGTCTTTGGCCCTTTTTACACCAACTTCTGACTTTTTCAGGTAATTTCAGGACATTCAGGAGCAGAGATTTTCAAACGCAGCGTCTTACTTTGCGTTGCTGTCGTTTGGTTCGTCTCCATCCGATGACGAGGAAGGAGACGGAGAAGGACCGGACTGAGCACCGGTGTGATGGTTGGGTAGTCGACTTCCTCCCTGAGTGGAATCGTACGGAGCCGACCAATCAGTGAAGCCCATCTTTCCCGTCAGTGAGTCGTTGCAGTCTTGGGACGGTGGCGGGTTCTGGAACAGAGGGGTGGAGCCGGGTCCGTATGGAGCATTTTGAAAGGGTGGCTTAAACCCTGGAACCTGGTGAGGAGGGAACTGTGAGGGGGGAAAGGAAATAGTTTAGTTTATCATGATTATTTCATAGCGTCTCAACTGAGGTTGTCACGATTTCAATTATTTGAATCACGATTATTGTGAGAGGAAATATTGCGATTTAAAAATTATTCACGATTATTGACAGTATATTAAAAAAACTGAGATTTTAAGTTTTTGTCTTTAAAAAGTCTTAAATGATGCTTAACTTTTAAACATCCACTGTCCTTTAAAGTAAGATGCTTCAGTACTCCTTTATATTAAATTAAATAGTATAAAACAAAACAACAAACTTAAGGAGCTGTGGGCACTTTTAAGATTAACTTCACACAATTTCTTTTTAAAAATACGTTTTTAGACCCTCTTTTTGTCATTGACCCTTATGTCGAAATGCTGAGCATCAGTGTTGAAATGAGATGCTCAGCATTTCAACATCCTGTATTTGCTGGATGAAAATGCGGGGCCATCCTCTAGTTTGAGTTTAATCTCTGTTTGTCTTTAATCTCCATGTACTGCACCAACAGAAAACCGTATTTATCAGACTTTAAAGGTCATTTCAGTCCCTGCGATAAGGACTATTTTGTTTGTGTACAGCAGGGTGGCTACATTTGACTCACCCACTCGAACACTAATTGCTGTTTGCTTAATTTCAGTGATTAAATCATTAATATAAAGTACAAACAGTGTAGGAGAAAGCACATCAGCCTGTTCTGAACCAACCTGATCTGTACTCATTTACCTGTACACAAGATACTGAGTTTTGATAGAAAGCTTTTACAGAGGAGTCAAATTTACCATCAATACTTGGGTCAATGACGTGACGTCCCTTATTTGTGTCCGAGTGCAATATTTCCTTCCATCATGAATTGAGTATTTCATCACATGTATTTCTTTATTCTATGAAACCTGTCTTATTTGATTACATCTTTAAACTATTAAAATATAACATGTTTTTTATGTTTTGGTTCCTCAAACCCCCAAAATATCAGGTGGTGCAACCGTCCTGACAAGTATCCACAGTAATTAAACTCTAAAAGTTGAATGTCAGTTATTGTAAATTGAAATAAAAAATAAAGTGGCATTATTTTATGCTTGAACCTTTTTAAATAAAACATTCTTTGCAAATAAAAAGAATTTTAAAGCTGTTGAGAAATTGAAAAAACTTTTGTCTCGTAATTTTCACCTTGTCAAATGTCAGGGTGGTGCAACCGTAACATTAGACTTTTATTTTAAAGTGAAGAGAATAAAACAGGAAACAGGAAACTGCATCAGCCAGAGGAGCCCAAATGACATTTGTGACCAAGTGGAAAAGTTTGTAGATTTCTTTGAAATACTGATAAAAAAGGTTTTTTCACTTCATTGGTGACTGGAACAATTTCCATGTCAGGTGGTACAACCAATGTAATAATGTGAAATGTTATTTTAACATCAAATTATTTATCTTATTCACAAATAAAAGAAATGAAACACACAAAATNAAAATGTATGAGTCACTACAGACACTTGAGAGATACTTGCCAATAATTTCACACAGAAAAAATAACAGGAACATATAAATATATTTTCATATATTTGGTTGCACCACCTGACATTTTTGGGTGCTCAAATTAAAAATACTAAAAAATAATGAACCTAAAATCTTTGAAATGTTGGTCAACTACTGAAATCTGTTAGAAAACTTAATTCTTCTCTCAGAAATATGTTTTTTATCCATTTTCAAAGAACTTTTTAAAAATACGTTTTTAGACCCTCTTTTTGTCATTGACCCACTTACATTCAATAATTTTGAATCAAGAGGCTCATGATTAATACAGTCAACCGTCTAAATAAGCGCACGCCACTCAAGAGTTTGTGAGAAAGGGTAAAAGAAACTCACCTGATTCTTTCCAGGCTGCATCGGTCCCATGTGGCCAGGTGGTCCCCCGAAAGGATTGGGTCCAAACCCAGGTACTGCAGCAGGCGCAGAGAGCAGAGATTTAAATCGACTTGTAAAATGATTACATAAGAGCGTGGGCGGACGGTTCGGTTTCCTTCTACTCACAGATGAAAGGCGAGGGCCCCATGTTGGGCGAGCGTGGTTTGGAGGCAGCAGAGAAATACTCCACAGCTTTCTTGAATCGCTCCACCTTGTCCTCCATGCGGGACTGTACAGGAAGGAAACAGAGTGATTCAATGACATGCTGGATTTTACGCCTGCTGCCTGAGTAACTGCTCCTTTAGACCCAAAACAGAAACCCCAGGAAACATCACTGCTCCTCTGGAAACAATAAATAACAGGCTGAACCACAGATCTGTGACAAAATCCACCTGCTGATTCTCATCTAAGGCTGAGGACGATGTTAAAACCTGAACATTCATTTAAAACCAGGCCTGGATCAGAGGAAAAATCTGCTTTTTAATTTTCATACATTCAATTTTCAGCCAATAAAGCCCAGATGTTGTAGATATCAACTGCTATATCGTCAGGGATAAGATCTGTTTTTTTTTGTTATACTTGCTTTGAATGAGATTAACACAAACATGCGGGAGAGAAGAAGGATTTAAGATAATTCCACCAAAGAAACTCTGTTTGCAGATAAAGATGCATGAACAATAAAATGAGATAATCATGATGAGGTTTGACACTTTCAGTCCCTTATTTCAGAAAGTGAAACCAAGATATTACATAGACATATTATACATAGAGTGAATTATTTCAAGCCTTTATTTCTTGAAATGTTTATGATAATGACTTACTGATAATGAAAACTCAAAATTCAGAGTCTCAGAAAATAAGAATGTTACATAAGATCAATAAAAAAAAAACAGACATTGTAAACTGAGATATCAGACCAATGAAAAGTGTTGCTACTTTCCGACCATTTTGCAAGTTTTCACTCAATTTGCACCCCTTTATGCCACCTGAAACCTCAATTTTTGCTGCATTTTAACCAATTTGGCCACCTCAAACCTCAATCATTGCTGCATTTTAACCGATTTTGCCACCTGAAACCCCAATTTTTGCTGCTATTAAACCATTTTTGCCACATGAAACCTCAATTTTTGCTGCTTTTTAACCATTATTTTCCACCAGAAACCTCAATTTTTGCTGCTGTCAAACCATTTTGTCCCCCTGAAACCTCAATTTATGCTGCTTTTTAAGCATTTTTTCCACCAGAAACCTCAATTTTTGCTGCTTTTTAACCATTTTTTCCACCTGAAACCTCAATTTTTGCTGCTTTTTAACCATTTCTGCCACCTGAAACCTCAATTTTTTGCTGCATTTTAACCATTTTTGCCACCTGAAACCTCAATTTATGCTGCTTTTTAACCATTTTTGCCACCTGAAACCTCAATTTTTGCTGCTTTTTAACCATTTTTGCCACCTAAAACCTCAATTTTTGCTGCTTTTTAACCATTTTTGCCATCTGAAACCTCAATTTTTGCTGCATTTTAACCGATTCTGCCACCTGAAACCTCAATTTATGCTGCATTTTAATCATTTTTGGTACCTGCAACTCAAGTCAACAACCCATGACATTTTTTGTTGCTGCTCATGACTGCTTTTTGCCAATTTAGGACCACTTTTTGCCACTTTCTGACTGATTTTCAAGTTTTCTTCTGGTTTACTTACCAATTTTTGCTGCTTTTGTGACCATTTTTTCCACCTTTCACTTAGTTTTAATGCTACCTCTTACTGTTTTTCCCACTTTTCCCCACTTTGATTGTTTCTCTTGCAAATGTGGTTTGGTATTTTTGGTTAATCAGGGTTGAGAAACACTGGTGTATAACATAAAACATGTACTGCAAAACAAAATACATTAATTACAGCATGACAACAACTTTTTGGTGTATTTTGGTAACTTTATCCTCCTTTTTTGTCATTTTTGGACCATGTTTTGCTACTTTATGAATATTTTCCAAGTGTTCTGCAAATTTTCTTGCCAATTTTTGCTGCTTTTTCACAATTTTTTCCACCTTTCCACCTTTTAATGCTACCTCTTGCTGTTTTTCCCACTTTTCCCCACTTTTATTGTTTCTCTCGCAAATGTGGTTTGGTTGTTTTGGTTAATCAGGGTAGAGTAACACTGGTGTAGAGCTAAAAACATCTACTGCAAAAAATACATTAATTACAGCATAACAACAACTTTTTGGTGTATTGTGGTCACTTTATCCTCCTTTTTTGCAACTTCTGGACCATTTTTTTTCGCTTCTTTCTGACTAATTTCTAAGTTTTCTTCCAATTTTGTTGCCAATTTTTGCTGCTTTTTGACCATTTTTGCCACCTTTCACTTAGTTTTAATGTTACCTCCTGCTGTTTTCCCCACTTTTCCCCACTTTTATTGTTTCTCTTGCAAATGTTGTTTGTTTTTTTTGTTTGATCAGGGTGGTGTAGAGTATAAAACATCTACTGCAAAAAAAATGTAACTGTTATTCAGACACATTTCAGATTAAAGGAATATTACTTGGTGCAATTAGAATATTGCACCTATAATTTATGATCAATTTCCCTCTATGAAATCCATCAATTCCTGCAGTTGGACATTGAGAAACATTGTTCTTTAACTGTTGGACTATTTGCTCACGCAGTTGTTGACAAAGTGGTGAACCTGGCCCCATCTTTGCTTGTGAAGGACTGAGCCTTGAATGAGACTAAATGAACCTGTTCACCTGTGGAATGACTCAAACATGTTTTTTCAGCATTTCTGAACTTATTATTCCCAGTAATTTTGGTTCTCCTCTCAGTAAATAACATGAAATAATCCCTTATAAGGCCGTGTGATGATGCAGCTGACAGTCAGTGAGCACAGAGTCCCTAAAGATCGGAACATCGTGAGTGTAAAACCACGTCCTCTATCAAACAATAGGAGCCGCTTAATCATCTGTGACTCATGTTTGAACGACTTTCTTCTCCCCTTTTGTGGAAACATCAGATTTCAGCATCGAGGGAGAAAGTAAAAGCTGCTTTCTGCCTCTGTTTAAAAACATTTTCCTTTTCGAAAATGTTACCTCCGAGGTTTTTAGATGTTCTGCAGTTGTTACGATTTCAGTCCCACTTCTTTAATGAATAATAACCGAGTGAACGTTGAAGCTTGATAACATGAAACTGGATAATCTGGTTGGACTCATGGATTTTTATAAGGTGTGGTGTAATTGTATAGCTCAACGTTGAGACGAAAGGAAGTGCTGACACGAGTCTTTGTCTGTTTAACCATCAACAACAGCCCGTGGGATGATGAAACGCACGCTCGCATACCTGTGACTGTTTGAAGACATCTCTGGCGATGGCGTCGAGGTTTCCCAGGTCTTTGATGGAGGAGACGTACTCTGAGACGGCCTTGATCACCACCTCGCACGGCGGCAGCACCAGCTGATGAGCTCGCACCTGAGACAGAAACGACACACAGGTGTTTAATCCACGTTGACTCAAGTGTGTGAAAGAGAAACAGACATTCATCTGCAGTTCAAAGTCATTTAATGTGAGTCAATGGAACTGTTGATACACAAAACACTGGATTCAAAAATAAAGCTCAAATATTCTCTAAAAAAAAAGAAGAAGATGCCTCACACTTCACTTCTCTAAGCTGCTTCTGCTCCAAACACTGCAAACATTTAATTTATCTCTTAGCTCTTCTTAGAGGACGCACCAAATTCCCTGTGTTGTTACACGCCATCGCTTCTGTTCACAGAGGTCAGCGCTGACAATTAAATTAAGCTCCTCACCTCAGACACAACATGTGTCTTTGTGAGGCCACGGAGCTGCAACTCCAGGACTTTTAACACAAACAACAGAGCGTTCACGTATCTGATGATAACAAAGAGTGAAGGCCGTGAACGTTGGAGCTACATGTGAAGTTTCCTCTGCTCAGATCACACCAACTCTACATCTGAACAAGGATTAAAGCCCAAAAAAATGTAACTGAAAATTGTCAAGGCTTAAAACAACAGAGGTGCTTTTTTTTGGCCATTTTGTGCCAGTTGTTTCTCTTGACTGGGTCTTTTATTCCCTGTTAGTTCGCTGACTTTTGTTGTTGTTGTTTCCACTGTAAAAGCACTTTGTGAACCAATGTTTTTAAAAATGCTGTATAAATAAAGTTATTATTATTTTGTGTATTTTTAGGAATAAAACTGACTCATTTTTCTTTTTTGAAGCTTAATATCCAGCCTGACATATGAGCTTGCCTCCTTTTAACAGATTTGACCGATAATGAATTGAATTTTACGCTTATATAGAGTAACAGATGCAACAAGTGTTTGATACAAAACATGGGCTACATTCAAGTGTAAAAAAACAAAGTTAAGGGAAGCTGGGGGAATGTCAACCTGGGGAAAAATCTTTCTTTATAACATTAAGTGAAGCTTTTTAGGGCATTTTGAGATTACAAAATGATAAATGAGGACCTTGTTTTATGCATTGACTGTATATAGAATGGACAGCCTGCTTCCGCCTGTCACCGTTCTACGATTTTGAAGCCAAAAAACCCCGTTTCTCGAGCCGCCATTGTGCAGCCAGAGTCTGCGCAGTAGAGAATTTCTGGTGGAGCCAAGTAAAAAAGAGAAATAAAAATATTTATTTCTTCTTCTTCAGAAGGTTTAGTCTCCTTTTGGCTCTTTCCCAAAGTTTCTTATATCCCCGATAAAAACTAATCACGAACGGCAGCTGTCAACTATCGTAACACGGAACTTATAAAATGGTTTTTAACGTCCAATAACTAATGAGAAACCAACTTCTCAGAAAAAAAAACACCTGAACACCATGCAGCCAGATGACATCGTCATACTACCTTAGCGTAAGGATGAGAGAAACGTTTCTACGAGGTATCATAATTTTTTAAAGTTTTCCCGGCTCATATCTGGAATACATGGGGAGGCGGGGCTTATGACCTATACTGCAGCCAGACACCAGGGGGCGGGGCATCTGCTGGAGGCTTCAGTTAGAGTCGAACGTCGTTACGTCCACTCATTATACAGTCTATGGTTTTATGTACTAATTAAGACAGAAAAGAAGAAGCCTCTTCTATTTTTGACCTTGAAGTACCTGTGAAGATTTTCTAGCGATAAAGACTCTGCTTCCCATGAGCCATTGCACCCCAGTGTTGTGATAAACCAAGATATTTTGTTTCATTTTGCTTCTTTGTAACACTACTTTTCTTTTTTCAAGACAACTTTTTTACTGAATACAAGACTAAGAGGTAATGTATTTACCAACAGTTACGTAGCGCTGTTGTTTGAAACTTGACAACAATCAAACTTTGTAACTTTGTAGCAAAGTTTAGTAGCCGGCTACATTTAGTACTACTCACAGCTTGGTGCTCTGATACATGTCTGTAACGTTAGTGAATCCTGGTTGTGTCCTACCAGTGCTCATCTACCAACTCCAACCTCACCAAGCAGAGCAAACGTAACCTGGCTCTTCATTTTATTGATAGACTCTCAGGTTTGAACAGATCACTGCAGAATAACTGCTGCATGTGGACAGGAATCAACGTTAGCACGAACCACCCAACCTGTGTTTTGGCCTTTAGCTCATGCTCTATCGCTCTCTTGTTTATCTTTCTCCTGCTCTTCTGTCCCTTTTCTGTTTCCACCATAATTACTAAATAAATCCAAGAAATCGTTTTCAGCACAGAAAAAAACCCAGATCTCTTTTCTCATTGCTAAACTCTTTGGTGTTGCCATAGAAACTTATGTATGCTGTAATAAAACCAGCCCAGTCCCGATTGGGAAGCTGAGAAATAGCTTTTAGAAACAACCTATTTTTGCGCTGATACTCCTATTTTAAGGTGGGAACAGAGATCAGGCATTTATCTTGATATCAGACTTTTTCAAGATCACTTAGAAAGTCTCTTCAACCAAGGAAATCAAAACTCAGAAAAAAAGCAGAAGTGCCTTTCTAATGTAACTCTGAAGGCAATGCCCTTGATTTTATTTTGTAGTATTTTATTTCATATCCTGATGTCACTTCCTTTTGACGGTGGAGAGGATCTCAGGGTGAGTGAGTGACTCCAAGAGAGATTGAAGAGAGTGGAAATCTGCAGCCGTGTTTTTCTTTTTTTGAAGCTAAAGATGTTGGCTGACAGATATGAGTTTGTCTCTTTTAACAAACTGGACCAACAGTGAATTGATTTACTCATGAATTAAATACTGACATTAAAATTGACAAAGACATCACACCAACTCTGGAGAAATGACCATAGATTCAATAGTTGTAGATGTGAAATTCTTAATTTTTCATACTCTCCTTGTTTGCAGACTGGTGTTGATGCTGTGCAGAATTAAAAACACCAAAAAAAAATCTTTATACATCTGATGAGGCTGATTTCTTCTTACTTCATGACACCTACTAAATGATTTGTGACAGGAAAAGAAAAAATTGCAGATCTAACTCATGAGAAATGTTGGCAGAAGAAGTAGGTGAGAATCCAAAACTACAAAAATGACTACACTAAATAAACTTCCTGCATGCAAACTTTTGCAGGAGTCTTTTTTTTTTTTACAGAAACTGTTAATAAGTCAATATTTTCTGCAGATGATTAACAACCTCTTGAAAGGATTTTATTGTGAAACAGCTCCTCTTTAAAATCGATTCTTAATGAAACACAGAGTGGTTCTCTTTACATGTAAGGTAAATCAAGGCCCCTGTCGTTATTGGACAAAGTCCAGCGTTAAGAGGCTAATTCTTTGGACGAAGAAGCTGCGGTTTGTGGAGGACTTTGGCGTTTTGAGCATATGTTACCTTGAGAGAAGCTAGTGGGTGTTCTGGTCCCAGCAGACTCCAGTGGAAGGCAGCCAGGTCCTCATCAGGCAGAATATGATTTCCTACAGAAGAGAGGGAGAGAGACTTTTATTAGTGTTTGTCCTGTTAATGAGCAAGGACCACACACACACACGGATGTCAAAAATCAGCTCTGAAGGAGTGTACGTGTGTCAGTAAGTGTTGTTGATGTGCAGACAGCTCCTAACTAGGGCTGTACAAATAGATTAAATTGCAATATGTCCTGTTGCAATATTCTAATGGCTCTCAGTGCAATATTTCTATACCCTGAAATGTGTCACGATAACATATACATTTTTAGCAGCACATGTTTTCTGTTCAACACCAGAGTTACTCAACCAAAGTGTGAAAAACTACCTTTGCAAAAGAAACAATCTAAGTGGTAAAAAGAGGCAAAAAAAAGCAAAGTGAAGCAATAAAACTTAGTTTGAGGAGGAATAAATTACCAAAAAAAGCAACAAAAATTGGCATTTTAATTCGGATTTAACCTGAAAATACCCAAAAAGTAGCAAAAAACTGGTCCAAAAGTGGCAAAAATGAGCAAATACAACAAAATCTGTCAAGAAAATTGGAAGTGAACCTGGAAAGAAGTGAGAAGGTATCAAGAAAATGGTTTAAAAGTGACAAAAAAAAGAGAGTGAAGTGACTGAAAAGGCCAAAAAGTAACAAAATTAGCAAGAAAAATATTCTAGAAAACTTACAAAAATTCAGAAAGTAGCATAAATGGTGGCTCAAAGCGACCAAAAACAGTGAAAACTGGTAAAAAATTGCCAAAGTCAACAAAAATGGCAAAAACGTTTGGATTATACTCGAACATGGGCAGTTTTGTTGTAAAAAAAGGCCCCAAAGCGTCAAAATAGAGTGAAAAATGTCAAAAACGGGCAAAACTGTCAAGAAAATTGGGAGTAAACCCGGAAAATAGTGAGAAAGTATGAAAACAGTGCAAAAAAGGGCCAAAAAAAGAGTGAAAAGTTACTAAATTGGACAAAAATTAATTAAATTACCAAGAAAAAATGTGGCGCAAACCTATAAAAATTCAGAAAGAAGCAAAAAGGTGGAAAAAAGTGAAGTAAAAACAAAAGAGTGGTTAAATGGCCAAAGTCAACAAAAATGGCAAGAAAGTTGGGGTTCAACTTAGAAAATAATCAGTTTGTTTCAAGAAATGGTCCAAAGTGGCAAAAATGAGCAAAAACAACAAAAACTGTCAAGAAATTGAAAGAGACCCTGAACAATAAGTGAGAAACTGTGAAAAAAAGGTCCATAACTGGCATAAAAGAAGTGAAAAGTGACTACAATGGCCAAAGCAACAAAAGTAGCAAAGATAATTTTTGAAGAAAATTTTAAATAATTCAGAAAGCAGCAAAAATGGTGTAAAAAAGAGACGGAAAACAGTGAAAAGAGCTAAAAATGGCCAAAAATCAACAAAAATGGCAAGAAAGTCTGGATCAAACTTAGAAAATGGTCAGTTTGTTGCTGAAAATGGTCCAAACGTGGAAAAAATGGGCAAATACAACAAAATCTGTCAAGAAAATTGGAAGTGAACCTGGAAAATAGTGAGGGAGAATCAAAAATGGTCCAAAAATGGCAAAAAAGAAGAAGAAAGTTACTAAATTTGACAAAAATCAATTGAATTAGCAAGAAATAATTTATGTGAAACTTAGAAAAATTCAGAAAGAAGCACAAATGGTGAAAAAATGCAACACAAAAGGGTAAAAATGGCCAAAGTCAACAAAAATGGCAAGAAAGTTTGGATCAAACTGAGAAAATAGTCAGTTGTGTTGCAAAACATGGTCCAAAAGTGTCAAAAATGGGCAACAAAACACAACAAAAACTGTCAAGAAAATTGGGGATGAAGCTGTAAAGTAGTGAGAAGGAATAAAAAGATGGACTAAAATGGACAAAATCAACAAAATTAGCAAGAAACATTTTAAAGAAAACTTTAAAAAATTCAGAAAGTAGCAAAAATGGTGGGAAAAAAAGCAACGAAAAAGAGTGAAATTTGGTAAAAATGGCCAAAGTCCACAAGAATGGTAAGAAAGTTTGGATTAAACTTGGAAAATAATCAGTTTGTTGCAAAATATTGTCCAGCAGTGGCAAAAAGGAGTGAAAAGTGTCAAAATTGGGTCAAAACTGTCAAGAAAACTAGGAGTGAATCTGGAAAGTACAGTGAGAAGCCGTCAAAAATGGCCCAAAAGTGGCCAAAAAGAAGTGAAAAGTGAGTAAAATGTCTAAAAATCAGACACAGTTGTTGTGGTAGTGGGTGGTTGTTGTTGTGCTGTAATTAATGTAACTGTTCATGTCCTACAATGTGGGTTTTTTTCAATATATAAGATGGGAACCTAGAAATACTCACACAAAAAAATCACTTTTGCAATATAGGAAATTATAATTGAAATGAGATTATTTTTGTGATTATTGTTCCTCACCCAGCAGAGCAGCAAAGCAGGGCAGGTGCTGTGTCTTGAGCCCGAGCTGCCGGGCGGCCTCAGACAGCAGGTACTGGTGTGTGGTCAGGTTCTTTCCGTTCCAGCTCAGTTTGAGCGCGTGCGAGGAGAAGTAGGCGGGTACGTTGCAGAGGGCGAACTCAGAATCCTGAGCGATGAGGCCGGCGAATCCAAAGTCCCTGTACAGAGACAGCACTTCCTGGTGGTGGTCCTCCAAAGTCTGTACAACCTGTGGAGGCAGAGAAGAAGAAAATCAGGCTCACGGCTCTGCTCCAAACTTTGAAACGGTTTTAATAAATGCCAAAATAATTTCTTTAGGTGTTTTGATTTTTCAGTTCTCAGGCTTGGTTTCTCTCAATTTCAATTTTCAGTTTCAACCATCGACTGTATAATGAGTGGACGTAACGACGTTCGGCTCAAACTGAAGCCTCCAGCAGATGCCCCGCCCCCTGGTGTCTGGCTGCAGTATAGGTCATAAGCCCCGCCTCCCCATGTATTCCAGATATGAGCCGGGAAAACTTTAAAAATTACGATACCTCGTAGAAACGTTTCTCTCATCTTTACGCTAAGGTAGTATGATGATGTCATCTGGCTGCATGGTGTTCAGGTGGTTTTTTTCTGAGAAGTTAGTTTCTCATTAGTTATTGGACGTTAAAAACCGCGATATAAGTTTCGTTTTACGATAGTTGACAGCTGCCGTTTGTGAGTAGTTTTTATCGGGGATATAAGAAACTTCAGGAAAGAGCCAAAAGGAGACTAAACCTTCTGAAGAAGAAATAAATATTTTTATTTCTCTTTTTTACTCTGCTCCACTGGAAATTCTCTACTGCGCAGACTCTGGCTGCACAATGGCGGCTAGAGAAACGGGTTTTTTTGGCTTCAAAAACGTAGAACGGTGACAGGCGGACACACGCTGTCCATTCTATATACAGTCAATGGTTTCAACAGAGGATTTCCAATTTCGAGCATCCTCAATAAAAGCAAAAATATTCCAAAGCTGCTTTTCTAAACTTGTTGTTTCTGTACAAAATTCAACACACATTTTTTACAAACATCATCATTTTATACCTGATTTTATTCCTCCTTGCTATCTGGGATAAGTAAGACCCAATAAGTCTAAAACTTAAACTTTGGCTTTGTACTTGTACTAATGTTTTTAGTGTTCTTAGTTAGTTTTTAGTTATAAGTGTTCTTGTACAGAACTTCAGTTTTTTATCACTGAAATGGGTGAGAAGTTGTGAAATCACCAAAAGACAACGTGGGAAGTGTCTCTAAAAGTGGCCAAAAGATCAAAGTTTAAAAAGATGAAGTTTCATGGGTCTGAGAGACAGAAATGTACCGTCCACATAAGCGAACAAAAAGAGTCGTCAAGTGCACAAAAACTTTAACTAATATTCTGTTTGTGACAAATTTCTGGAGCTGAAGTTGTTTTTCTCCGAGACTTGCAGAGGACAAAACTGAAATCTGACTGAACAATTTGCAAAAATAATCTCATTGCGACAACTATACTCTATATTACAATTGCAGTTTTTTTGTGCAATAACTTTTAAGTCTTGCATCTTATGTTTTTAAACAAACACATTGTAGGAAATGAGCATTGGCATTGATAACAGCGCAACAACAACCAATGACATTTCTTTTTGCTCATTTAAGTCATTTTTCACTCTTCCCTGTCACATTGAGCCCATCTTTTTACTTTTTTTCTGACAATCTTTTACATTTTATCCCAACTTTCTTGCACTTTTTGCTGTTTCTGTCACTTTCTTATCACCAATTTTACTCCCTTCTGACTTTTTTCCAAGTTTTCGCCAACTTTTCTTGCCAATTTTTGTCCATTTTAATGACTTTGCACGCTTTCTTTGCCACTTTTAGACCATTTTGTTTACTTCCTTTAGACTATTTTTGAAGTTTTATCCCATTTTTCTCACCTGTTTTGTTGCATTTTGGTAATATTTGATGTTTTTTCCCTTTCTTTACCACTTAATTTACCATATTTTGCTTCCTTTAAACTATTTTAGAAGTTTTATCCCATTTTTTTTTGCTTCCTTTAGACTATTTTTGAAGTTTTATCCCATTTTTTTGCTTCCTTTAGACTATTTTTGAAGTTTTATCCCATTTTTTTGCTTCCTTTAGACTATTTTTGAAGTTTTATCCCATTTTTCTCACCTGTTTTGTTACATTTTGGTAATATTTGATGTTTTTTCCCCTCACTTACCACTTTATTTACCATTTCTTTGCTTCCTTTAGACTATTTTTGAAGTTTTATCCCATTTTTTTGCTTTCTTTAGACTATTTTTGAAGTTTTATCCCATTTTTCTCACCTGTTTTGTTACATTTTGGTAATATTTTATGTTTTTTCCCTTTATTACCACTTTATTTACCATTTTTTTGCTTCCTTTAGACTATTTTTGAAGTTTTATCCCATTTTCTCACCTGTTTTGTTGCATTTTGGTAATATTTGATGTTTTTTCCCTTTATTTACTACTTTGGATGTTGATTTCAGGTTATATAAATATTGCACTGTTTGCAGTTAGAATAGTGCAGCAGGTTATATTGCAATTTAATCTAGTTTGGGATTACTTGCCCAGCCCTAAATCTAAGCAAGTCATTCTGTGTTATTTTTAGTAACAATTGTCCTATAATTCTTGATATGAGCCACATTTAAATGACAAGTCTGGGAAATAGTTTCATTTCAGGTTATTTAAAGACAAAAATGAGGTCTGAATTCTTTGTAACAAGTCAAAAAAATCCACTCACAAAGATTCTTGTAGAAAGAAAGTTCCTTAAATGCAGGAAACTTTTTTCTTATTCCATTGGGGTTTTTTTTTTTAAATTTTACTCCTTTTAAAGCAATTCAGACCTCATTTTTGTCTTCAAATAACCTAAAATAAGACAATTTCCTGGACTTATCAGTTGAATGTGGCTCACTTTAAGAATAATAGGACATTTTTTTACTAAAAATAAGACAGAATGACTTGCTTAGATTTCTATTTTTTTGCAGCGTAGCTTTAGAGAGCACTCGCACAGAAGTTAATTTACGGTTGAGGCTCGTGTTTGTGACACTAAAGCAGAATTTTTGAGTGGCAGTAAATGTTCAAAAAGGAAACTTAATAACTACATTCAGTTACTTAATTAAAATCTTTTTCATTAGCTGGTAATCTGCTGCCGAATAAACACACACTGCAGGGAAGGAGGAGAGGCTGATTGAAGAGAGAGCTTAATTTGTTACTCATATAAAGTGAAACTAAATAATCAATTTGAGGATAAAATATCTGCAATCAGTTAGAAAACTTAAGAAGTGAGCAGCAGATGTGAGCCTCAGCAGGATTACTGCGCGGCGTGTAAGTAAACAGTGTAATTCAAACTGAAGTGAGACACTTAAAGCTGCAGAAATAGTCCCGCTGCTCAGGATGCACACGGAGAAAACGAGCAGGTACACACGGGAACTGTGAGTAACGGCGCTGCACATGCTCAAGGAGAAGCAGAATGTGCTGTACTGAAATGTGGGTGGTGTGTGTGTTTTTTTTTCTCTTCCTATTCTAACAGCATTCACTACCAGTTGCATTGTGTGTTTTTTTAAATACTAGCATGCGAGCAGATTGGAGGGAGATAAAGAGGCAGCTGGAGAGAGAAGTGAAAGAGGCAATCATCGGGTTAGCGGTGTGTTTAAGGGAGGCCTTTAACGAAACATGATGAGTCATATTTCCTTTTTCTGACATCTTATGATATCCTCTGCTCAAAGATGCTCCTCCTGATGCTTTGACCTCAGCTTTCTTTATAAACTAATAACAGAGCGAGGAGCATTTTAATGTGAGAGCTAAAGCACTAATCAAATGGACTACAGCTAAGTGCACTCATTATTCGGTTATTCTCCACAGATTTCTACTCATTACAAATGCACCACTGTCAGGCACCAGAGGCCTATAAATAGTCCATCCACTCAGCAGTTGTTCAACAATGTATGAAAGGTTCACTGAGTTCATGTTATGTAATATATAGGCTAAACCAGATCCTCATGTTGTACAGTACATGTTTCTCACTCCAGCTGGCTCAGAAGCAGGAAGCTCTCACTTCATACATTTTTAAAAAATCTGTTGCGCCGAATACATCCGCTCTCCCTGCAGACCACCTTTCCCAAATACGTCCACGAGAGCGGAGCGAGCCGGCGAGAGGCAGAAATCTATGAAGTGCTGCAAAGAAACAGCCTGTTTTTGTAGATAAAAGGCTGCACAAAGCAAGAACTACAAGCCCAGGCTTTGAGTTAATTAATGTTTTTCTTTCACTTCATGCCTCCTGGTAACGTCCTACAACTCTCAGACAACTGGGCAGAATAAAGCTGCTAGAAAGGACGTGCATAAGAATACAGTTTTTGTCAGCTAATCATTTTATAATGTCTGTTTAATCTGCTATATTTCATTTACAGCACACATTTTAGAATTTTGAGAAAACTGTAGGGGGATATATTAATTTATTTATAGCATCATTTTACATTTTTTCACTTATTTGATTATTTATTGCCTATTTTTATAAGGAAATCTGGCGACATTTTTGTTGTTTAAATGTGGATTGCATTAGGTTTGATTTGATTCTCTTCTTATTGACATTATTCATGAAAATAACTGTGACGTGACGCCACGTTTCATTCACTTTGAGCCGTTGCATGAATAATATGACACTAAAATACAATAAATTAACGTATATTCCAGTGGTTCCCAACCTTCTTCGGACCCCATTTCTACATTTTAAGATTTCCCAGCGACCCCTAAGACATCTCCTTTCTTGAATTAATGTCTCAGCAATGACCGCTCAGGACGCTTTCAGTGCTCGCTCACTAACAGTCACAACCAGTGGCGTGCACAAAAGACAAATACAGCGCTTCTTTTGGCTCCCAGGAAGCCATTTTATCATGTTTTAACCAGCAAAAGGGGCAGAATAGTGTGGTTTTCCAGCCAGAAAGTCACTTCAGCATTTGTTTTGGCTCCCAAAAAGGAAGTTTCGCGCACATTTTGTCTCCAAAGACGCCATTTGAGAGCAAATCGACCATCAACTGCCCCCCTCTGTGCACACCACTGGTTACAAATGTCATTTTTATGTTGTCACTGGGAAAAATAGAGCCAATCATTTGTTGTTTGAGCTTGAAAATTTAGAGGTTTTTTATTTTCTTATGTGGCTGTAAGACACCGTCGTAATATTATTATATTTGGGTTGGAACTGTCTTTATGAGACATTTGTTTTTCTGTTTTTCTCAACTGACTGCAAGTTTGTGTTTATCCAGGTAGAAGTGATAACTGTGCAGTCACATGATAGAGACAGTTTTATATGCTGCATTTTATCTGGACTAGATTTATATTTGAGGAAGTGAAAGTGTAGAATACAGCTGTTTAAAGTTAAACTGAGGAGTTTTTGTGTGAAGTGGATTGACCTTTATAATGCCACTTTAAATGAAATTTAAGACCAAAAACACTACAAATATGGTTCATGGTTGGAGGATCCAGCTGTAATACAACCATATCATAATGTGTGTCACTCAATGAGACTCATTCAAGTTCACTTTCTGTCTGTACATTGAATACAAAGGGCTCCTCAGTGATCTTTGGTTAACGGCTGGATGTAAAAGTGTAAACGGCAACTGCCTTGAAAAGTTAAGACCTGTGAGTAATTCATTTAAGACCTGAACACAAAATTTTAGTTAATTTAAGACTTTTTAAGGATGTGTAGGAACCCTGTCAAGATCACTTAGAAAGTCCTCACCGTCCCTTTAATAAACATATGTTTGATCGCATTTAAACTATGTTAAGTGTTCGAGTTTGTATTTTTTGTAATTTTGATGCCAGTATTTTCGCTTTGACTGCAAATGAATATGGGCTCCCAATATCGGTCATCGACCTACCTGGTTCTGGTTTCATTGAGTCAAATTTAAGACTTTTTAATGCCGCTTTGAATGAAATTAAAGACCAAAAACACAAAAATATAGTCAATTGTTTGGGGATCCTGCTGTATTACAACTAAATCATAGCGTGTGTCACTTAATGAGACTCATTCAAGTTGACTTTTTGACTGTTTATTGAACATACAGTTGCTTATTGGTTATTATCTGTATGTAAAAGTGAAAACAGTGGACCATAGTTATAGGCTGATTAGCGAGGATGCAGATAAATTATATCAGCAGCTTGTAAGACAGTTTTCACTCTAAATCGGCTTCTCAAAAAGTCACGTTACGAAAAAATTACATCAAAAAACGTTAACATATTCTGCCCTGACAAATTTACGACCTTTGAGTAATTTATTTAAGAACAGGATATAACATATGAATGAGTTTCAGACTTTTTAAGGCCTTAGTTTTAAATAAATAAAGTTAAGACTTTTTAAGGATGTGTAGGAAACCTATCACAGTCCCTTTAATGAGCATATGCTTCAAAGCAATTAGAGAAAGTTAAGTGTTGGAGTTTGTATCATTCAAAATTTTGATGCCAGTATTTTCGCTTTGACTGCAAATGAATATCGGCTCCCAATATCAGTAATCGACCTACCTGGTTCTGGTTTCATTGAGTCAAATTTAAGACTTTTCAATGCCACTTTGAATCAAATTTAAGACCAAAAACACAAAAATATAGTCAATTGTTTGGGGATCCTGCTGTATTACAACTAAATCATAGCGTGTGTCACTTAATGAGACTCATTCAAGTTGACTTTTTGACTGTTTATTGAACATACAGTTGCTTATTGGTTATTATCTGTATGTAAAAGTGAAAACAGTGGATCATAGTTATAGACTGATTAGCGAGGATGCAGATAAATTATATCAGCAGCTTGTAAAACAGTTTTCACTCTAAATCGGCTTCTCAAAAAGTCACGCTAAAAAAAAATTAAATCAAAAACGTTAACATATTCTGCCCTGACAGATTTAAGACCTTTGAGTAATTTATTTAAGAACAGGATATAACATATGAATGAGTTTCAGACTTTTTAAGGCCTTATTTTTCAATAAATAAAGTTAAGACTTTTTAAGGATGTGTAGGAAACCTATCACAGTCCCTTTAATGAGCATATGCTTCAAAGCAATTAGAGAAAGTTAAGTGTTGGAGTTTGTATCATTCAAAATTTTGATGCCAGTGTTTTAATTTCAACTGCAAATGAATATCAGCCCCCAATATCGGTTGTTAGCCTCCCTGATTGGTATGATAATTAGTCTCAGCCCTGTAAAAAACATTTTGGTCTATGTCTAGTGATCATGCATAAATACAGTTGGCTCCTTTCAGTGTGAGTCTGCAGCTGCTCTCCCTGGAAGGAGTTAAACTGCATGATGTAAGCTGCTAAGGGGCGTGCAGAACCAAATGGAAAGTGTTGAATTAACAGCACAGAACATGACAACAACACAACTTCAGAGTACAAAGCCATGATCACATTGCTCACCCGCACTCGGAAGCGGAACATGGCGAGGCGGACGCAGTGGCTGAGGCAGGCCGGGGGCAGAAACCATGCCCGTGGGGGCGGGGTGGCCTTGCTGCCGACGTGGTTGACTATCAGCTGCGCGGTCTGTCGCTGGCCCTGAGCTCGCCGCGCCCACTCGGGCCAGCGCTCCTTCCCCAGGGTGCCGTTGAAAACCACGACCAGCTCCAGGCCGCCCTGGTACAGACACGCCTGCGACAGGGCGGCCAGGTAGCCCAGCATGGCGTTCCACTCGCCCCCGCAGACCCAGTCCGTCTGGTAGCCGCCGTAGAGGCGCTGCAGGCCGGAGTCAGCGTCGATTAGGATCCTGGTAGGCGGGGGCGGGGGAGGCATGGGCCCGGGGTGATGTGGGTGGTGGTGTGGGTGATGGTGGTGAGGGGGCTGGCGGGCCGCGGTGCGGGCAAGCTTCAGGAGGTCCACCGGGACTGCGGCCCCGGGACACCGCTTCTCTAAGTACTCTTGGAAGCCCTGAACTCCCATGACTGTGTTGTTGAGCCTGTGCGTCTGGCCGGGAGCAGGCTCTGAATACGTTCTGTACGCCGTGTTTGTGATGTGATGTGGGGCGAGACAGGAGCTAGCTGTGCACTGCAGGCAAAGCTAACTAGTCTCAAATGTAGTGACTGAGGTTAAAGTGAACCCTGCAAAACAACTTCTCTGTCACTCACACTCGTGAAATGAGTCACCATGCACTGCTGCACCACTCTGTCTCAGCTATCCTTACCTATTCCAATGTTAATTTCTCACTTTTGGTCGTGGCTGCTTAGTTTAGTGTCCATCCCTGTGGATTTTTGGTTAGATGCCAGCAAGGCCAGTGTAGCTACCTACAGCCAAAAAAAGTTCAACATTTTTCCTGCTCCCATAATTTGGCTTCAACATAACCAGCTTCACAAATGGCAGTGAATAACGGAAATGCAGAAAGAAAGGTGAAGGATATTGTTGAAAAATGTCTACAAAATTATCTTGCTCCTGGTTTGTGCACATTAAACAGATGCAGTACTGCGTATTATAGCCTGTCCGCGGACATGTTTTCGCATTCGTTAGCAACACATAGGCTGGATGGCCAGTCCGCGGACATGTTTTAAACGAGCAGTATTCTCACTTGACAGCTAAAATATTTGACATTAATTTCACGCAAGCGCAAGAGAATTTGATCAGGTGTGCAGCAGTGGCTTCTTGGCTCTCAGGTGTTTGAAAATCAATTAAAAAAAAAAAAAAAACAAACTAAGAAGCTCTGTCTGTCTGTGTGGCTAACTGTTAGCTGCTGGCAGGTCCCCGGCGTGATTTGACGCGTCAACTCCCGAAGACAAGTCCGGGGCCGACACGACGCGGAATGAGATGGATGTTTGACGAAATAAAAGAAAAGTAACTAAAAGAAAATAAAAATAAAAGCCCGATGGTGCCTCCCTCGCTTTCTTCCACACTCACGGCTTCATGTTGCAGAGGGGAACATTACTTCCAAGCGACATCAGCCATCTTGCGACTTCCTCGCGGCCCAGTGGAGTGGGAGGGAAGGTGGAGGGACTGGAGGGAGGAGGCGCGGCGCTGGGGTCGCTGGGAAATGTAGTCCTACCACTGCATCACGTACAATCTAACCGCATTGAACCGGCGATGTAGGTGGAACTACAACTACCAGTGTGAGGACACTAACGGTTGAACGGGGATGAAAAACTGTAGAGAAGAATTTCTCCAAGTGGCCCACAAGTGATACGAGTCTTAAAACGTCGTTATTTGACTCATTAATAAAACAAACGTAATCTCTCAACCGTCACATAAATATTGTCAAAGTAACAGGCAAGTATTTGAAAAGAAATTCAAGCTAACGGTTGTCGCGTGGGGCCAATACGTCTCAGCGTCACAGAATTACCGTTACACCCTGCGGTGATGTGTGCAGTAAAAACAAACACATTTTAACTCCAACATGAATATTTTGTCACCAGTATAACGTGAAATGTACAGAGAGGTGTAACAGGTAGAATGGCCCCGTCCCGTTCGTGTTAAATCTGTGTATATGTCGCCTCCCTGTGGTTAGTTTCACAGTGATTCAGAGAAAATGGGAACAGGGTTGCCAGATCTGACCAACAATTTCCAGCCCAAACATAATGTAATCCTGCCCAACTCACTAAACACCACCCTAGAAACTCTAGTTGTTCCTTTGGTACCTTTTATCTCTCTAAATCTACTATTTCAATGGAACTATTTTTAAAATGATATCCAAGTTCATTTCATTCATGGTTGGTGGAACAGTACTTTTCAATGTTTCTAGTCAAGGAGGCTTTGGTTAATATCTTAAAGCAGTGGTTCCCAACCTTTTCCAAATCAGGGCCCACTTTTAAAGCTCAAAAATGTTTGAGGCCCACCTCCAACCCAATACATACTGCTATACGTTTTTTTAGAACCCCATTTGTAACAATGACCCAAAATTTAATTAAAAAAAATGTAATAAAACCCCAAATGTGATATCTGGTAGATAATGAAACAGATGTTAAGCCGAAAACGTAGTAACTTTTTGCCCAAATTATGACAACTTGTTATATTCTGGTGCAATTATTATATTTTGGGTTTCAGGCTCAGCACTCCGGTTACAGTTTTGACAATTTTTGAAAATTTGGGATTTATTACATTCTTTTTCAATGACATTTCAGATTGTTGTTATTTTTCAGGTCATGCTATCTTCTTTCGGGGACTTTTTTCATATATTAAAATCAGAACTGTTTTAATTTCCTTTAAAACTTAACCGAGTTAAACATTTTGAATGTTATTATTTGTATTTTTATCTTAATTTTTCTATTTGTACCTTGTATCTTTATATAATTACACTCCAATGAAATACTTGTTTGGAAATGATTTCGCGGCCCACTTGCTGTACCTTCGCGGCCCACCAGGGGGCCACGGACCACAGGTTGGGAATCGCTGTCTTAAAGCATATATTCATTAAAGGGACAGCAAGGACTTTCTGAGTGATGTTCAAAAAGTCACATATCTACCTATATGTCTGACCACAATCTACAATTTAAAATGAGATTATCAACACTAAAATGTTATTTCTTAATGCTACTTCAATTATCAGACATTGGATTAAAACAATTATTCCACCGAATTTTGCTTATCGTATCTGGAGGGTAAGCTCAGTAGCACTCAGTATGTTTCAGTAGCGCATCAATTCTGAATGTATGGTTTTGTGTCTGAATGTTTAGTGACTAAATGTCAAAGTGGATGTCATCATCTTGTTGTAAAACAAATTTACCTGCTGGAACAAATAAAGCAACCTCACCTATTTTAACCAAACCTAACTTAGCCCGTGTCAGTTCCCAAATGGCCAAAGACTTGACTCTTTGTACAAGATCTATGTTATTTTGTGGCAACCAGTTTTTTTGTATCAGGCATGGATTTCTGTGTAACAATACTTGCAATGAGCCTTGAAGATATACCGTGGGACAGGGTGACCTAAGATTTCTCCGGATCAGTCTCCCATTACTTTCTATATACTTTTTGTATTTTCCAGACTTTGACATGATGCAGCCTCTAAACGTCACATCCAAGCTTGAGCGAAAAGAAGTGGTGGGCGTATCAATCCAAAGTGTCAACACCAGTGTTGGTATCAGTACTGATCAAAACTTGATTGATGAGATTGTTACTCAAAATTATATTGCTGATTTCCTAAATATCATGTTTCTGTTAATTTACCAGTATATGGAAGCTGTTTGGTCAAAATGACAAATTTAATGCTGGAATACAATAACTTTTGATATCCATTAACATTGAAATATGCATTTTTACATTAAAGCAAACAAGATTGAAGCTCATGCTTATTTTGTGGTTGGAAAATAAGTTATTTACTATCATTGATGAACAGAAATATTGGTTTAAGTGGTTGTGTTGGGTGGTTGTGTGGTGGGTGGGGGGGGGGTGAGATTGTGCTACATGTTACTGTATGAAAAGTGCTTTATAAATAAAGTTTTGATTGATTGATTGAGTGAGTGTGTTGTTCTTGATTACTTTCAACAATCTGCTTTTATAAATATATTAAGTCAGTATTGATTTTGGCGACACTGGCCCTATATTTATTTGGTATCAGATCAACGCCAAATTTTGCAGCATTGCACACCACTTTCAGGCCAACCCACCTCACTTACAAGTTGCAGTGACCAGTGCTATATCAGAGTGACTCTTATTTAAACTATGACTATTACAAATCGATGATTATAATAATAATAGTAATACATTTTATTTAAAGGCACCTTTCATGGCACTCAAGGTCACCGTACTAGAATAAAAGTGCATTAAAAAATGACTAAAACAGATATAGAACAAGCAATACAATACAGTGCAATATTAAAAATTAAATTAAAATACAAAACAGTGCAATGATGATGATGTTGAGTTGGACTGATTCTCTAGCTGTCAAAAAAAACTGATGCTAAGAGTGAAACAATTCACTGAAAAGTCAAAGTTAAATTTTTCTAATGGCAATTTTCCTCAGAATACTTCCTATAAACCTGATTAATGTTGTGAAAAGCTGCCCGAATTATTACAAACTTCCCAACGTGTTTAAAAGAAGCAAATTTGGGCGGAAACCTGCCCAACCTGGCAACACTGAATGTGAACCAAAGTAAGTAGGCCACCGGGTCCTCGAGGCTGTTAGAGTTGCCATGACGACAAGAAGCTCACTTCAACTTCTCTGTTTCTTTCTTTTTGGCCTCACAAACTCTGAGTTTAATCAAAAGAATCAAAAGAAAAGTGTGAATGAAGGTTTTCTTTGTGGATGAGTAAATATGTAGCCAGTGTGTGAGTGTGTGTGTGCGTGTGTGAGAGATTAAGCGTGAACGCGCGGCGCGCTCCCGTACCCGTCCATCAATGATCCAGAGAGGAAACATGACGGTCCGGTGTTTGCGCTCCCTGTCCGGGGCTCTGAAACCAGCCTTCAACTGCTATTTCACCCGGGTAGGAACAGTCCACACATAATTATTCCTCTAAAAAAAAATCTGTTTTATGATATTTATATAAAATAAAGTGATTTAGTGGTTACTTTCCCTGACGTGTAGTTAAGCAGCTTAACCAGGTTGACTGGTTAATGTCGCTGTCCTTTCAGCACCACTTTCTACTATTCTGTCAATCAGAGGTCACTGCAGGAAAAAATACTGCATACCCCTTTTTTTTTTTTAAATTCAATTTCCAAGTGAGATAAGAGTGTTAATGCATTCTGCAACTGCTCCCTGCAGTCATAAATTATGCAAAGAGTTGTGGTTTCCAGGTTACAACAGGTACTGCGAGTGAATTCTGCAACATAATGTGTAAAAATAAAGTAGGAATGTGATGTGGTTAATAAAAAGTTCAGCAGACAACAGGGTAGACCACTACATTAAAAACAGGCCAATATTTTTTTCTTTTTCAATACCAAGACCAAATATCTTTAAGCATATATTTATTAAAGGGACAGCAAGGACTTTCTGAGTGATGTTAAAAAAGTCACATATCTACCTATATGTCTGATCACAATCTACAATTTAAAATGAGATTATCAGCACTAAAATGTTATTTCTTAATGCTACTTCTCTAATCAGACATTGGATTAAAATAATTATTCTACTGATTCCACTGAATTTTTCTTAACTGGTAAGCTGTGGAGAAAAAACTTGACATTCTAGAAAAAAAATTGACTGCACTTTTGGAATCAGCGTGCCAATTTTTGCTTTAATTGCCATAAAAATCTAATTGAACAGAGAATATTTTTCAAATTTTTTTAAGAAAATGGGGATCCTATAGTTCAAAGACTTGACGTGATCGAGAAAATTTGTACAGTTTTGGATTTCACACCCAGTTGTCAGACCTAACTCAACAAAAAATGTGTTTCCCAGTGTAATCAGACAAAAAAACATTATATGCAAAACAAAAATAAATACTGTATTATAGTGGTTTGCAAAGTGGGGTGGGGACCATCATGCAAGTGCAGTTGCAAAATTTCATTGTATTCATATTGTAAAAATATAAATTTTAATAGGGGTTAAGGTTAATTTAATAATGCACACAGAAAATCTTGTTCTGTTTTCTATATTTCTTTGGTGTAGACCCCAGAGGTTAAAGCCAGGGTTAAAACAGTATCCCCATAAAATGCACTTAAACTCCTTGAATCCTTATAGTTCATGAACCCATGCTTTAACATGTTCATTAATTCAGACAACAGAACCAAAACTCCTCAGACTTAAATATTAAAAGATCGACAATAACAAAATAAGGAACCTTAAAGTCAATTTAAGTAGGGAAACATCCAGTTTTGACTAAACTAAACTGATTAAATTTCTTGATTTCAATCATGCAAATAAATCACATCACATAAATATGAAAGAAAAATAACAATTAAAGCTGCAAGCGGCAATAAGCGGGCCCTTGCTGCTCAAGTTCCAACTGACTAAAACACTATTGACCACACATGCGCTGCAAAAACTTGCCTCAGCAAAAAGCCATGACTTCATGTTGCCAGTAGGGGGCGCTTCACTTTGACAGAAAAGAAGTCATATACAGATGGGTTCAAGCACTGAATTAAAAAACATCCTGTAACAACTTAAGTAGCTACATATATTCAATTTGAAGATGATCTAAAAAAAAAAAGGAGAACTAGTTCATTCAAATTTGACCCTGTAAAATCGTCATAATTGGCCGTTAACCCAAAATTTGGAACTTTCTGTTTGGAATTCACGATGGCTGTAAGAGACTTTTTTATAAGTCTAATCATGATAATTTTGCCCAGAAATTGTCAGACCTGTAGCTAAAAGTAGCAGGGGGGGCTGCTTTTTTTTTATAGTTAGGGGGCGCCATAAAGCAGGTATCAGCACAAAAATACAAGTTTTGTCACAAGTTTAAGCATGTGGAAGGGAGGAAAAAGAAGAAATAATCCTCAAGTTTCCGAGGAGAGTGGCCTTTTTTTTGTGTCCATGTTTCGGCCGTGTCACTTAAGTCCAACCATTGACTGTATATAGAATGGACAGCGTGCTTCCGCCTGTCACCGTTCTACGTTTTTGAAGCCAAAAAAACCCGTTTCTCTAGCCGACATTGTGCAGCCAGAGTCTGCGCAGTAGAGAATTTCCGGTGGAGCAGAGTAAAAAAGAGAAATAAAATTTTTTATTTCTTCTTCTTCAGAAGGTTTAGTCTCCTTTTGGCTCTTTCCCGAAGTTTTTTATATCCCCGATAAAAACTACTCATGAACGGCAGCTGTCAACTATCGTAAAACGAAACTTATATCGTAGTTTTTAACGTCCAATAACTAATGAGAAACTAACTTCTCAGGAATAAAACACCCGAGCACCATGCAGCCAAATGACATCGTCATACCACCTTAGCGTAAAGATGAGAGAAACGTTTCTACCAGGTATCGTAATTCTTTAAAGTTTTCCCGGCTCATATCTGGAATACATGGGGAGGCGGGGCTTATGACCTATACTGCAGCCAGACACCAGGGGGCGGGGCATCTGCTGGAGGCTTCAGTTTGAGCCGAACGTCGTTGCGTCCACTCATTATACAGTCTATGAGTCCAACAAGATCCTCACTGAATCCGGTCATCTGGCTCAGGCTCTGATAAATTTCACCAGCAAGCACTGGATTAAATATGACTTACATCTGGGAAAAAGAGTAGAACCTACATCATTTCATCAATCACTATTTTCTATATAGATATGCGTCACACATATTCTCTTCTATTGTGAATTCTTTTGTAACACTTTCCAAATATCCTGAAGTTCGGAACTGATTGTTATACAACTTCAATAATTTGACAGCCGTGATGTGATAATAAATTCTGACTGAGTGATAAAACTGTATTTATGGGGGAGATTGACCCCGTATTTGATGCATCATCTTTGCTGAAACATCTTTCTATTTTCACAGATTTATGGTGCATCTGCCTGTAATCAGAGACACAAGTCGACTTACACAGTGAGTTAACAGGAGGAAACTCACTCTTGATTCTTCTCACCTGATTTCCCTGCTGTTATACCCACCAGGAGACCCACCCGCTCCCTCACCCCCCTCCCTCCTCCTCCTCCTCCTCCTCGAACATGTCATTGTGTCTCTTCTGCATGTGCACATGAATACCAATGTTGTTTTGGTCTCATCAATATGCTTGTGATGCCACCAGGAAGCTGCTGGGATCTGTGTGTCCCCTTCCTCTCTGTCCTACTAACTTCCCTGTTTTCTCTCCTCCACTCTGAACCTTCCCTCCATCCCTCCATCCGTCCACAAACCCACACCAGATCATCGTAAGTAAGGCTGCCAGGACGTTTAAAAAAGTCTAGTTAGAAATTATTAGAGAGTTCAGATAAGTAAAGTAGTCTAAAGAATTGTTTTGTTGTCTGTATTGCTGTGTTTGTGTATTCATTACAGCCTCCACCTGCGAGGTACGGAGGACGACACACCGTGACTCTGATTCCTGGAGATGGCATTGGACCAGAGCTCGCCAACCACGTGCGTGAACTTTTCCGGTGAGATTACACACACATAAACAGACAGGACATTATTGCTAAAACTTTACCAAACAGAAGTGACAAAAAAGAGCAACAAATACGGGAGAGACACAAAAGTATAGTCTGATATTAAAGCTCCTGTGAGGATGGTGTTTGTGTTGAGTTAGGCGCCCCCTTGTGGACAGAGTGATAAATTATTCCTGAGTGTTTTCTAATGGCGCCTTTCCACTATACAATTCCAGCCCTACTTGACTCTACTCGGTTTGGTTAGCTTTTCCACCAGCTCGACTACAGACTCACGGTGGGTGGATCTTAACACAGCTGCGCTAAAGTGCTGCGCAGAAGTGCGTGCATGTTCATCTATAACGCGACACAAACATAATTTTGTACTAACATATGTGCCACCGTGGTCTTTAAAGGAAAAAAAAACGCTTTAAAAAGATTTCATTAAAGTAATACAGCGGCTCAATGTCGGGCGTCATGACAACGGAGGTAAACAACAGCCTTGTGCTGCTGCACGCAGAGGAAAACGAAGGAGCTGCTTCCTGACATCAACTCTTCCCTGGATCCAGTGAGATCGCTTTAATTTTTGATTTTTGGGCCTGGTATACCAGAGATTTTTTGTTGATCAATCATTCTTCTTTGAACTGGTTTTCCTTTTTGGTTCCCTGTAGATTAATGGACTGATTGGTGCTTAAAGACTCTCGTGGCAGACAGATCGCTCCTGCGCCAACAAACTTTGATTTAATCAAAAAGACTCTTTAAACCAAACTATCTTTGCTGTTAACTTCTTTTTAGTTTAAAAAGCACTTTAAACTTATTTAGGAATCACGCAGGAGCATTTTAGGGCTGTATTTTGTCTTCATTCAGTCTGGTTCTGTGCCGTCAGGTTTAAATGTCATTAAAAACCCGTCGCTGACTTATTCGTTTGCCTCTTGTAAGTGATTTGTTCAGAGTCAGAAGCTGCAGAGACGACATTCTCTGACCAATGAGTGACCGGCAGTCCGTCCACGTCACCTTTTAGTATCGGATTTACTCGCTTGGAACCAGAGCAGAGCTGGTACTAAAACCTGGCGTCTGACCCGTAGTACCGCGCCTGTGTAAACACAACACAAACCGAGTAGAGGCGAGTAGAGTGGGGCTAAGACGGGTCAGTGGAAAAGGGCCATAAATCTTCCCTAGTTGTATTTATTTATACTCAAAAGTGCCACTCATCGCAAATCATTACCACAGGAAATGTAAAAAAAAGACCAACACCTACCCCCTGCTGGTGGTTTTGGATGTTACAAAAAACTTTTTAGAAGTTTTCAACCCTAACACTGAAAGTGTGGTTTGCTTTTGCAGGCAATAAAGGGGCAGTAGTATTATTTTGGTAGGTTTCAGAATAAGCTAAATCATGCAGGAACTTGAAGCCATAAATGTATAAATCAAAGTATGATGAGGTGATATGAAAAGTAGTAACACACAAAAATACAGCTCAGATGGCTTTTTAATACAATTTAACCAAATTTCAGATGCATTTCAGTAAAATTTGAATCATATTTTAATATTTGAATTAGTATTTTGGTTCAATTTTAGTGTAATTTCTTGCTGCAACCACACGTAACAATGTCTCTTAAACCTTGACTTTTGCACACAGAATCAAAAGTGTCACGACCTTAGGCTTTATATTGAAATTCTGTTGGCAGTTTCTCTGTAACCCACACACTCAGTCACAGAATGACTCAGCTCTGACACACAGGGTAGACGTGATCTCCTGTTTTTCTTCACCAGGTTCTGCTGCGTGCCAGTGGATTTCGAAGTCGTGAACGTGGACTCGTCCATGGCATCAGAGGACGATATTAACAATGCAATCATGGCGATCAGACGCAATGGTGTCGCACTGAAGGGTACGTCTCTGAAATGTGAAGTGAACATGTTCCTGTGAGGGTTAAAGCGACCTTTAAAATGAGTCAGCAAATAACCAGAATGTACCTCAATCTGTGCAGATAAAACTAACATCTCAAACTTCAGCATATCAGCCGATCGATCTTCTTTTATTAAAGGGACTGTGAGGACTTTCTAAGAGATAATGACAAAGTTTGATATCAACATAGACTGATTTACGGCAAGTCAAAGGCCCAATTCCAATTCCTTTCTTAACCCTCAATCTTAGTCGCCCTCAAAACCAAGTGTTCAGGTCTATCTTGTGACTTAGAAATGGGACACCCCTTAAATGCAAATGAAATTGTTGTGGACTGTCTGTCAGTTATTCCTTCGGTTAGCGTTATAAAAAAAATTATCTGTATAAATAACACAACCAGGAACATATTCAGCTGTCACAGCAAACCATAGTTTATTGAAAGGTAAACACCAGCTATAACTATCGTTACATAACTCTGCGGCTACAGGAGATGACATTAGCCCGGTCATCTTAAACCATTATCGGCACAAGCATGTTATATAGGCTGTTATCTTGATAAAACAATTACATTACCACGGAGAAAAATGACCATTTTGTAACGTTCACTAACTTAAACGATAGCAACATGGCTTGTCCGCACCGGACGCTATTGACAAAAGATCGTAAAATAAAAATAAATGTTATGCAACAACGAGGTAAATAATCCATAAAATGGGTCTAAACTAAGATAATACAATGGTTTTCGTAATATTTATATCTCCATTAACAAAGAAAATGATATATTTGTAGCTCGCCTTCTCTGCTTCTTTGGACGCCATGTTTATTTACTGAAAATACGCAATGCATTCTGGATGTCCCTTAGTCCCAAGGGTGGTGTCGGAGAATCTCAGTATTGAGGGAGATACAGCCTCAGTCTTACCCCTCAACCTTAACTTTCTGAGAATCGGGACAGCACTTATACTTCACGGGAGTGCGCATTTTGAGACTGAGGGTTAAGACAGGAATTGGAATTCACCCAAAGTCTCTATGACAACACCACGCCAGCTGACGAAGTTTAGCAGTGAGAAAAGAGATCTGTGTTTCTCTCTATTGTAACTGAAACAATCTAACTGTTAGATATTTGGACTGTCTGACAGCAAAGGGACAGAAGAGCAGTAGAAAGCTGAACAGGAGAGTGATAGAGCATGAGCTAAAGGCTAAAACATGAGCTAGAAGCTAAAACAGGAGTTAAGCCGTTTCCGCAAATGTTGATTCCCGTCCACATGCAGTAGTTATTCTGCAGTGATCTGTTCAAACCTGAGAGTCTATCAATAAAATGAAGAGCCAGGTTACGTTTGCTCTGCTTGGTGAGGTTGGAGTTGGTAGATGAGCACTGGTAGGACATAACCAGGATTCACTAACGTTACAGACATGTATCAGAGCACCGAGCTGTGAGTAGCTGAGCTAAATGTAGCCGGCTACTAAACTACGGTACAAACTTACAAAGTTTACTCCTTGTCATGTTCAAACAACAGTGCTACGTAACTGTTGATAGACACATTACCTCAAAACCAAAATTAAAATGGCAAAAACAAACTTCAGGGACTGTGACTTTGGCATAAAATTGAACATGACAAACATGTAAGACAATTCATGTTTAAATGTTACACATTTCAGGTAGCTTTAAAAAATATATAACAGTGTGATTGTTTGTTTATTCAGGTAACATTGAGACCAACCACAACCTACCGCCATCTTATAAATCTAGAAACAACCTGCTCCGGTAAGTCTGCCATCCTCATCTATCTGCTCCATTTAGTGTCCTCTTCTTGCTTTAATTCCCCTCTAACTTCTCTGTAGCACCTCTCTGGATCTGTACGCCAACGTCATGCACTGTCAGTCTCTGCCCGGGGTCAGGACACGCCACAAAAACATCGACATCATGATCATCAGGGAGAACACGGAGGGCGAGTACAGCAGCCTGGAGCACGAGGTGAACGAGCGAGAGCTAGCGACGGTGAAACAAATCGACTATTCATCGCCACTCATTCGCTTTCTGTCTCTGCAGAACGTTCCGGGCGTCGTCGAATGTCTCAAGATCATCACAAGGACGAAATCTTTACGCATCGCCGACTACGCGTTCAGGACGGCTCGGGCCATGGGACGGCGACACGTCACGGCTGTTCACAAAGCGAACATCATGTCAGTTTCTTTCTTTGATTAGGTTCATTGTTTCTCTGTGAAAATGTTTTAACCAATGACTGTATATAGAATGGACAGCGTGGCTCCGCCTGTCACCGTTCTATGTTTTTGAAGCCAAAAAACCCCGTTTCTCTAGCCGCCATTGTGCAGCCAGAGTCTGCACAATAGAGAATTTCCGGTGGAGCCAAGTAAAAAAGAGAAATAAAAATATTTATTTCTTCTTCTTCAGAAGGTTTCGTCTCCCGAAGTTTCTTATATCCCTGACAAAAACTACTCACGAACGGCAGCTGTCAACTATCAGAAAACGAAACTTATATCGCGGTTTTTAACGTCCAATAACTAATGAGAAACTAACTTTTCAGAAAAAAAAATCACCCGAACTCCATGCAGCCAGATGACATCGTCATACTACCTTAGCGTAAGGATGAGAGAAACGTTTCCACGAGGTATCGTAATTTTTTAAAGTTTTCCCGGCTCATATCTGGAATACATGGGGGGGCGGGGCTTATGACCTATACTGCAGCCAGACACCAGGGGGCGGGGCATCTGCTGGAGGCTTCAGTTTGAGCCGAACGTCGTTACGTCCACTCATTATACAGTCTATGGTTTTAACGTGTGTTTGTCTGAGCAGGAAGCTCGGTGACGGCCTCTTCCTGGAGTGCTGTAATGAAGTCGCAAGTGGTTACCCGGAAATCAGCTTCAACAGCATGATTGTGGACAACACCTCCATGCAGGTGACCCACGCTGCTTGTTTTCACCATCAGCGTTTTTAAGTGAAACTGTTCCTGATGATGTTTCAATCATGTGTTTTAACAGCTTGTGTCCAGGCCTCAGCAGTTTGACGTGATGGTGATGCCGAACCTGTACGGCAACATCGTGAGCAACGTGTGCGCCGGGCTGGTGGGTGGACCGGGTCTGGTGCCAGGAGCCAACTATGGAGAAGATTACGCCGTGTTTGAGACGGTGAGACTTTTTTTTTGCCCTTGAAACAGTCAAAAAAACGTCCTGTGAGTTAGTGCTTAGGCCCATTATTTCTGAAATACTTAAAACTTTCAATATCTGGAGTTATTTCCAGTTTGTTGCCATCATACGACAGAAAAACACAAACACATAATTGGGTTTTAGAGGTTCAGCGAAGGAAAAAAAGCTCCAATAAATCCAATACTGACACTCTGAACATTAAATAAGTACAGGAACAATAACATTTATGAGTCTTTTTCTCTAAAAAAAAGTCTCTGACAGCATCACCAGAACCTCCAGCATCCCACAGCTTCTCCTTCTCTTTGCACACAAGCCACTTGAAGATGTCTGCTCCTCATCATGAGACAAAAAGTGAAAGTGAAAGTAGAGGAGAGACACTGTACAGCACAAACAAGGCATGGTACATTGTTTTACACAGGTTAGCAACACTACAAGCCTCAAATAAGGTTCACACAGGACAAAGAAGACTTGAAAACACTTTTCTGAAACAGCAGAATAAACACAAGTGTTATAATACAAGCTGCACGACGCACACAGAAATACACAAACAGTACAAACACAGCCCGTTTCTCGGTTCTAAAAAGGTTAAAACATATTGTCAACATCAAAATACGCACATATCGGACAAATAAGACTTGGAGAAGAGTCTTCTTTTTGGTGTTTTTGGAAAAACTCCACTCTAGTTTCTCTGTGCGTCAGTTTCATCTCTGCATCGTGGTCTGTGATTTTTTGCAGGCTTCCTTAAATGTCTGAGTGAAATTACCACAAAAATTGCAAATAGGCTGAAAAGGCAAAGTCTAAGCCAGGGGTGTCCAAACTAAGGCCCGTGGGCCAACTGTGGCCCGCCGTCTATTTTCATGCGGCCCCCAGCTGTCATTTTGATATGTATTAATTTTGTGACTTAAATCAATCATGTTCTAATTGTGTACATTTACAGTTTCCGTCAGATGCTTGAAAAAAAAGAAACTAAATTTATCTGGTAACATCTCAAAAAATTTGGACTGTGCATAGGTGACTTAAAAATAAACAAAAAAAAAACCACACACATGAGAGGACAAAAGACTGAATTTTAGTTATGAAATGGTGAAGAAAAGACAAAAGTTGATGCATAAAATGGTTCAGGATGCAGGATCAGAAATATTAAGGGTTGAAAATGTTCTTATCACTGTCTCATAAACAAACGTGATAAATTCCAGATCCTGATCCTGCCACAAAAAAATGACATAATTTCCCCAGGTTTGGTTTTATCTCATAGCTCTGTGATAATAACACTAACATGTTTGACTAAACTTGAGGACAGTTTTTTGTTTAGCTGTTTGTTTGCTTTTTACAGAAACTACCAAAACAAAACAGTTTTCAAATTGAGCACTTGTTTGTTACTTTCACTGTTAATAAACATGTTTGTAAGAACCGTCGGCCCTCGGTCGTTCTCACAGTATGCGATACGGCCCTTTTGGAAAAAAGTTTGGACACCCCTGCTCTAAGCTTTCAGAAAGAGTCATCATTTTTCCAATTGTGCAAACTTTATTGGAGTAAAGGACGTTCAAAGTGTGGACATTAGTTGCGCAACAGATCTGGTGTCAATTAAAAGAATTAAGGAAACTGTTCATATGTTGTTCTCTGAGCAGGGAACCAGGAACACGGGGAAGAGCATCGCTAACCGTAACACAGCGAACCCCACCGCCATGCTGTTGGCCTCCTGCCTGCTCCTGGATCACCTGAAGCTCCACGCTTACGCCAGCATGATCCGCAGAGCCGTCCTGTCCACGGTCACAGAGACACGGGTACGACTCCACCACATGACCTCCTCATTGTTATTTTTGTATGAGAATCAGATTATTCTGCTCACTCTGCTTCTCTCTGTCCGTCTCCAGCTGCACACCGCTGACCTGGGAGGCAAAGGCTCCACCTCTGAAGTGGTCCAGGCTGTCATGAACGCCATCCAGAGCATGGGGCCGCGGACGCTGAGCATGTAGAACAAACACTCTGAAGAGATGTGTGGACTCACACGCCTCTTTAGTGAATCCTCTATGCAATCTAACTGTAAAACTGTAAACAGTTAATTTATCTATGCAATAGTCTTTCATTGTATCTCAGATTATTTATCTTGTTTACTGTCAAGAAAAACTATGACACCTAAAACTTCTCTGTTTTTGATAGTTTGGTTTATATTTATGCTGAATGTAGTGAAATCTGTGTCTGGTTGATAATCAGACACCTTCACCTTTAATAAAAGTCACTTCATGTGTCTGACGTCAGAGTTTTATCTGAGAGAAATTACAAACCCCAATTCCAATGAAGTTTGGATGTTGTGAAAAAAGCTGGTTTCCCACTGTTTTACATCACCTTTCCTTGAACGACACTCAATAATTAAGTGTTTGTGAATTGTTGATTCTAGTCTAGTAGCTGCACTCTTCTACTACAGAGCCACGCTGTTGTAACAGGAGCAGAATGTGTCTTGGTTTCATCGTCTTACTGAAATAATCAGGGACGTCCCTGAAAAAGACAAAGTGTCTTGGATGGCAGCAGATGTTGCTCCAAAACCTGTTTGTACCTTTCAGCATTAATGCTGCCTTCACAGATACTGGGACAGTTACCCATGATGCCATGGGCACTAACACACCCCCATACCATCACAGATGCTGCTTTTGAACTTTGCACTGAGAACAACCTGGATTGTTCTTTTCCTCTTTGACCACGTCCATGATTTCCAAAAAGAGTTTAAATGTGGACTCGTCAGACCACAGCAGACTTTTCCTCTTTGCCTCAGTCCATCTCAGACGAGCTCGGGCCCAGAGAAGCCGGCGGCGGCGTTTGTGTGTGTTGTTGATGTCTGACTTTGTCTTTGCATGGTAGAGTTTGAACTGTCACTTGTAGATGTAGTGATGAACTGTGTTAACTGACAATGGTTTTCTGAAGTGTTCCTGAGCCCACGTGCTAATATCCTTTACACAATGATGTGGGTTATTAATGCAGCGCCGCCTGAGGGGTCAAAGGTCACGGCCATTCAATGTTGGTTTTGGGCCTTGCTGCTTACGTGCAGAGATTTCTCCAGATTCTCTGAATCTTTTGATGATATTATGGACTGAAGATGATGAAATCCATCAATTCCTGCAGTTGAGAAACATTGTTCTTAAACTGTTGGACTATTTGCTCACGCAGTTGTTGACAAAGTGGTGAACCTGGCTCCATCTTTGCTTGTTAAGGTCTGAGCCTTTTGGGGATGCTCCTGGTACCTGTTTCTAATGAACCTGTTCACCTGTGGAATGATCCAAACAGCTGTTTTTTCAGCATTTGTTGCCCCTGTCCCACCTTTTTAGAAACGTGTTGCAGCCATCAAATTCAAAATGAGTGAATATTAAAACAAACAAACCTATAAAGTCTGTCAGTTTGAACAGTAAATATCTTGTCTTTGTAGTGTAATAAATTGAATATAGGTTAAACACGATTTGAAAATCATTATTTTCTGTTTTTATTTATGTGTCGCATCATGTCAGTAAAGATACTAAACTTCTTCTAGTGTTTAGTTAGTTTTTTTTCCTGAGAGTTTTTTTCATACATATGTATGTTAGTAAAAAGAAATGTGTATTAATCCAGTTTGGCTCAGCTGAAGTTCACATCATCTGCATGAATGAATCCAGCAGTTTCCAGTCCAGACCACAGGGAGGCCCCGTCGTCCTGTTAAACCACCACGGTTTGTTGTGACTCAGATAATCATCACTTTCTATCATCGCTGTGCTGCTTTAACTAGTTGTGTTGTTCAAGCATGTAAACTTGATTTTTTTATGATCATATTTGGAAATGTTGCAGCAGCAGCAGAGAGTTCTGTCAGCAACTACACTCAGACAGAAATCTGAGGAGTGATGAGATAATATTATAAACCAGCCTGTGGGAGGTTTTATCTGGATACTGAGGAGTCTTTTTTTTTTTTTCCATCTTGTGTGAAATCAGAAGAACTTGCAGGGCCTTCCCTCAGTTGTGTCACGTCTTTTCTTGTGGAAACTTAAAGATCAAAAGTGATATCAGGGTCAGTTTAGTTTGGTGGAAAGTGCTGGTGAGTCACACGCTCCATGTAAAGTCTTTTACGAGGGCAAACAGGGTTCAACTCCAACCCCCTCCCTCCTCTAGTTTTCTGCTCTATCTGCTCTTATCCTCTAAATACAGGCATGAAAAGTCAAAAATGAACAAAAAAAATACATAATATTAAATAAAATACTAGGGGAGTGGAGGCGCATATCCTTTCAGCTAATGCTTAATGCTGAAATGGAGCTTAGCATTTCAACCCAATTAGAATATGATATAATAAAATAGTATTCCACGTTACATCCTTTATAAATTCAACCCGTATATTGTAAGGAATGATTCTGTATGCTGTTTGAAATTCATGCTCCATGTGCTCCCTTTTAACTTTGAGCACCTGCACCCTTAAAGGTCAGTGCATGGCCCTTTAAATTATTAAATAAGAAGTCAAGCTCCTCGATAGAAAATCATATCAACGTGATAGAGGTAAAAATCAAGAGATATCGAGAAAAAAATACGGTCGAGAGAACAGTTCAAGACAAAAAATATGGCATAAAAGTCAAAAAATGGAAGAAGTAGGTCATGTTTTTATATAAGAAGTTCTGAGGGAAAAAGTATGATGTGATAAAAGGTCATGACTTGAAATTTTTGGTCATGTTTTCCTGAAGAAAAAGCTTAAATTGTGAGGGAGAAAAAATAAAAAATGAAAATAGCAGGTCATAGCAGATAAAAAGAGGAAATTATGATTCAAAATTTTCCATTCTCATCATTCTGAGATCAGACTGAAATCAGACTTATAGGAGAAAAAGCCAATATTTAACTCCATTAAAAAAACAAATAATTATAAGGGGATACTTTGGATGAGAAAAATAAACTATGAAATCAGAAAATACCAACCGAGGGAAAGAGAGAGAGTCAAATTAAGTTGAAATAAAAAGTCAGAAAACTATGAATTGCAAATCATAAGATAATTCTTAATGTCAGTTTTCCTGTTCACGGGTTAAAACTGAGGGGCTAACTTGAAATTCTTGGTCATTTTTTCTGGAACACAAGGCTAAGTTGACCTGTTGTTGACTACAGCAGAATAAAGGGAAGGTTCTGGAGTGGCCATCTCAGTCTCCTGACCTCAATCTCATTGAGCCACTCTGGGGAGATCTCAAACCTGCAGTTCATGCAAAAACAGACCAAGAATTTACAGGAAGAGAAGAATGGGCAGTTTTACCATCTGAGAAAATAAAGACCCTCATCCACAACGAGCACAAAAGACTTCAAGCTGTTATTGATGTTAAAGGGGGAAATAGATGGTATAAAGAACTGGGGTATGGAAACTTTTGATCAGGAAGTTTCTGTTGTCATTATGATTTAACACAGTGGTTCCCAACCTTTTCCAATTCAGGGCCCACTTTTAAGTCTCAAAAGTTTTTCGCAGCCCACCTCTGACCATATAATTATGGGGGCTGTATAGTGACTTGTTAGCGCTTGATTTGTAACAAAGACCCAAAATGTGATAACTGATCAATGATGTAACAGATGCTGAGCCCAGAAGGTGATAGTAATTTGCCCACGATATAACAACTTGTTAAATGTTGGGTCAGTGATCATAGTCTTGGGATATACAACATTTGTTTCATCAGATTTCAGGGTTTTGTTAAATTTGGGGTCATGTTACATGTTCAAGGACTTTTCTTATATACAAAAGTTTGAACATGTTGAATATCCTTACAAATGTAACCAAGTTTTAATATTTAAACATTATTCTGTACACTTGTATCTTTATATAATTACCCTTCATTGAAATTCAGACTATTTTGAAAATGATTTTGCGGCCCATTTGCAATATCTCGGGCCACGGACCACAGGTTGGGAATCACTGATATAAAAAGACAGTTTTTTGTTGATAAATGGCTTCACCCAACCTCTAACCATGAGTGACAGAAAAGTTTTTGTGTTATAATTCATGTTCTCTGAGAAAAGACCAAGAAATCATAAATTCTGTGAGGGTAATTAACTGTGAGTCAGTAAATCATGAGATATTCATAAAACATCAAACCCATCAAAACTTTTTAATAGTCGTGATCACATGATAAAAAGTCAAAGAATGAGTTTTTAGTAGCAGTGCTGCCGATCCAAATGTCACAAATAACAATGTTGAACATTTTGGTATGAGAAATCTTTCCTTATAATTAAATAAAAATGTTCCACTGTGGGTGACTTGAGTTTTTTAAAAGTTGGAAATAGTTGTAATGAACCTTTGAAAAGTCAAAACCGCAGCTCAACTAATTCTAACAGATGCTGTGAGCGGTGGACTCATACCTGAAACTTTTCACGCCGGTAATCGCTGGAACGACGCCCCAGAGTGTGTTCATCACTCACATTATTCTCTGTCTCTCAGCAGACGTTCCTCATCAATCTCAGCGTCTCAAACAGAAACAGAGAAAGAGGTCGAGCAGCTTCGTGTGTCGGTGTGTGCGCGCGTGTGTCCGTGTTTTTGTGTGTATGTTTAAGGTCACTCAGCGGGCCCCTCGATAATGAGAGGCTTCTCCAAATGAGGGGAAGCGAACAGATTACTGCAGCGTCACAGAGAGAGAGAGAGAGAGAGAGAGAGAGAGGGAGAGAGAGGAAGGGTGAGGAATGCATGAGACGCAGAGGAATAACACCAAGCAGGGGTGAGAAAGAAAACTCTCCTCCTGTTGCTGCCTTCTCATTTCTCTCTCAAAGCCTCACAACCCATCTGTCACAACATCCGACTCCCAAACTCTCTCAAACACCCGCTGCTGCAGAATCACACGTCCTCGTATCAGTTTAATGTGTGTGTGTGTGAACAACAGACGCTCTTTGATCCCCAAAAACAGAAATCTGATTGGATTTGCCGGCCTCCTTGTTCCTGCCTGTGGATCAAAGATGGAGCAGCAGCAGCAGCAGCATCGAAAACAATCAGCAGGAAATTACATTAATTCACCATCACGCACTTTGATCGAGACGCTTGTTTCCACTTTTTAAAAAAAAAACCAAAGAGGAGAAAGAGAGAAAGGAGAGGGAGGGATGTGAGGAAGAGGAGGGAGCAGAGAAGAGAGGAGGAGAGTGGACGAAGGGAGGAGATGGGGAGACAGGAGTCAGCAGAGGGAGCTGGCAGAGGTCACCCTGAGAGTAATAAGCGAGGAAAACTCTCTCTCACACACACACACACACACACACACACTCACACACACACACAGAAACACAGCATGGATGCAGCCAGTGTGTGCAACAGCAGATCAGGTTGTCCCGACTCCTACAGATGCTTCACGGGACGCTGAGGACGAGGACGAGGTGAGTGGGCCGATTACATTTTCTCATACTTTGCTTCTGATTTATGGGAGGAATTAAAATCTGTAGCTGTGGCTGCAATCGAACGAAGTCAGGGGCGGACGTTTGAGAAGAAACAGGTCGGACAAATATGGAAAAAATGCTTCAGGGTGTTGCTAAATCATCAAATTATCTGAGTGTTGAAAAGATGCAGAAACTTTAACCGAGCTGATATTAAAGGTCTGATTTGAGCTTTTATTTTGAAAGGAGGAAAAAGGATTTGTCAGCAGTTGCCTAATGTTTTGATTTGATTAAAAAAAAAGTCTAAAAACAGAAACCAACTCGGCTGAAATATGTGCACAGTTTGATCTTGAAAGTTAAGCAGATTTGTGGGGGAATAAGTGTTCTTAAAATGAAATTTGAGATTTGATTTTTTAATTATAAAGACACTGAGAGGGTCTGAGATAGTTTGAAGTGAGCTTTTTGTTTCGAAGAGGGAAAATATGAGTCTCAAACAGCAGGTGTCTAATCCTCTAATTGGATTAAATAAAGTCAAAAGATGTCAACAAACTTCACATTTTGAGGTAAAGACGTCATAATAATCTGATTTAAACACCTTCACTGTGGTTTTTGAAGTATCTCCTCAGGCTCTATAGAAGCAATAATCCACCTTCAGCCCTGGTAACTAAAATATTTACACCCTCAAGGATCCAATAACCGTTTTTCCTGCGGCCAGATCTCAGAGGTAAATCTTGACGTGTGTAATTTGTCGATTTTTAAACAAACTTGCTTTCAAAGGTTTCCCGGCAGCAGACACCGATCTGGCTGTTTAACCGTTCTCTTCCTGGTGTTTAAAGGCAGGATTAGAGCGGAGAGCTTTTTTACAGGATGAGTCTGATGAGGACAGATGAGGACGGCTGAGAGCTCTGAAAGCCTGTTTTGTGTTGCTGTGAACAGATGATACTGTCAGCAGTTTTCTTTTATCTTTGGTTTTCTGTTTTTTTCTCGTGATAAGAGAAGAGCTCCAACCTTTCGCTGCAGTTAAAGGACTGAAGACGGTTTCAGAGGGTTAATTATCCTGAGAGAACACGGAGCCTCCTGACTCCGGCATGATTGAGGTGAATCTACTTTTGATAACAGGAACACGGTGATAAAGTGAATCAAATGGTTCCAGCGCAGATAACGAGCCCAAACTAACTTTCCTGTAACATTCGCCTCAGTTTGAGAAAGTGATGATTTGATACGAATTTTTAAAAGAATAAAACTTAATATGTGAAATAGATGGAAAACATGGATATTTCAGTTTTTTAAACGTGAAGCCTGTACAGACGTATTAAAAACTGTATTTCCTTGAGTGTCCACTTGGAGTGAGTTCCAAAAGACAAAGTTTTGTTTCGGTGTAATAGGACGTTCTACCAGTGCTCATCTACCAACTCCAACCTCACCAAGCAGAGCATAGTAACCTGGCTCTTCATTTTATTGATAGACTCTCAGGTTTGAACAGATCACTGCAGAAAAACTGCTGCATGTGGACAGGAATCAACGTTAGCACAAACACATTAGTGACTGTTTTAGCCTTTAGCTCCTGTTTTAGCTTTAAGCTCCTGCTTTGGCCTTTAGTTCTTCAGCCTTTAGCTTTGTCTTAGCCTTAAGCTTCTGTTTTACCTCCAGTTTTAGCTTATGTTTCAGCTCAGGTTTTAGCATTAAGCTCATGCTTTGGCCTTAAGCTCCGGTTTGAGCCTTTAGCATCTGTTTTAGCTCCTTTTTTAGCCTTTAGCTCCTGTTTCAGCTTCTGTTTTAGCCTTTAGCTCCTGCTTTAGCCTTTAGCTCATGTTTAAGTTTTTGACTCCAGTTTTAACTGTTAGCTCCTGTCTGTGCCTTTAGCTTCTGTTTCAGCTTCTGTGTTAGCCTTTAGCTTCTGTTTAAGCTCCTTTTTCAGTTCCTGTTTTAGCCTTTAGCTCCTGTTTCAGTTCCTGTCTGAGCCTTTAGCTCCTATTTCAGTTCCTGTCTGAGCCTTTAGCTTCTGTTTCAGTTCCTGTATTAGCCTTTAGCTCAAGGTTAACTTTTTGGCTCCAGTTTTAATTGTTAGCTCCTGTCTAAGCCCTTAGCTCCTGTTTTAGCCTTTAGCTCCTTTTTTAGCTATTAGCTCCTGTTTCAGTTCCTGTTTTAGCCTTAAGCTCCTGTTTCAGTTCCTGTTTTAGCCTTTAGCTCCTGTTTCAGCTTCTTTTTTAGCCCTTAGCTTCTGTTTTAGCTTTTAGCTCCTGTTTTAGCCTTTAGCTCCTGTTGCAGCTCCTTTTTTAGCCTTTAGCTCCTGTTTCAGTTCCTGTTTTAGCCTTTAGCTTCTGTTTCAGTTCCTGTTTTAGCCTTTAGCTTCTGTTTCAGCACTTTTTTTAGCCTTTAGCTCCTGTTTCAGCACTTTTTTTAGCCTTTAGCTCCGGTTTCAGCTTCTATTTTAGCCCTTAGCAACTGTTTAACCCTTTAGCTTCTGTTTAAGTTTTTGGCTCCAGTTTTAACTTTTAGTTCCTGTCTGAGCCTTTAGCTTCTGTTACAGTTCCTGTTTTAGCCTTTAATTCCTGTTTCAGCTTCTGTTCTAACCTTTAGCTCCTTTTTTAGCCTTTAGCTCCTGTTTTAGCCTTTAGCTCCGGTTTTTTTTCTTATTTTCCTTGCTCGGAATACACAATGACATGTATTTAAGTGTGAAATAAGTTGCTTAATCTGAACTGGTCCAGTGAATTTTGCCTCTTTCATATGAAAAAACTCGCTAAGGTTTGATGTTTTTGCTGTTTGAGCTCAAATAGTTTTAAGGGAAGGCTGAATATTTACCAGGTTGAAGGTTCTTGTGGTCTTTATTTATCTTCTCTGATTATTGTATTTTTGTTTCAGAATAATTTTCCAGGGATGACTCGAAGCTTAATGTTGTGTCTGAGGGTTTTATTGAGCTGAAATCTTCAGGTAAAGAGGAAAACAGTTCCCTCTGGACTTTCACTGAGCTGAAATAAAAGCAGAAGAAGCAGAAAGTCGTCGTCCTGATCAAACGTCTGCAGCTTTTTTTCTCCTCCGTTCAGTTTGGTATTAAATCCGGTTATTTGAGTTTTCCTTAACTGCCACTTAGAGCTCAATGTTGCTCACAGGAGATTGGTCAAACGGCTGTGACCTTATTAGAGCGCGCTCAGTAAATATTCCCACATGAGGGGCCCTCTCTGCATGTGTGTGTGTGTGTGTGCTGAACTGTAAAAGTGTGTGAGGCACCGCTGTAAACACGTCTCATTGTTTTATAATTATAATTTTTTCACGGAAGCTTGACCCTACACACACACCAAGAAGAGAGAGAGTGTGTGTGTGTGTGAGTGTTTATATTCAGTACAATAGAGGTCAGATAAAACAGTCGTTGCATCAACTTTGACCCCAACATGGAGGCGCACACAGACACATTCAGAGAGGATTCTGGGAGGAATGAGTGACCTGTAAACCTCCTGACACGCCTGTTTCATAACGGCTGTCATCACAATCAGGGATCATTATATGGAGCTATAAGAACCAGGGCGACGCACAACACATGGAAATGACCAGTTAGAACTCACTAATTGGAGGAAATAATGTGAAATCAATTAATCAGGACGGAAGGAAACGTACTGTTCATGAACTTGAGAACTGTAACTTTCACTGCAGAGGAAAATAATCAAGACTCATTAGACTTGACATGGGCAGCATTCACATGACAAGCCCTGAAAAATGTCTCAATTCAAGACATTTAAGGAGAAAAATGACTCCTTAAACTGCCAACTGGGTAATAAAAACCACACTATATGTACTTTCACATGTAGTATGACTGTTTTGTTGGACGTGTTTAGTCGTATACTACTCCAGATTTCTGTTTCAGAAAGTGGAGCTTTTTTTCTTATGTTTAACTTTATCATATATAGGTCAATGACGTGACGTCCCTTTTTTTGTGTCCGAGTGTAATATTTCCTTCCATCATGAATTGAGTATTTCATCACATGTATTTCTTTATTCTATGAAACCTGTGTTATTTGAACACATCTTTAAACTATTCAAATATAACATGTTTTTTTGTGTTTTGGTTCCTCAAACCCCCAAAATGTCAGGTGGTGCAACCGTAACATTAGACTTTTATTTTAAAGTGAAGAGAATAAAACAGGAAACAGGAAACTGCATCAGCCAGAGGAGCCCAAATGACATTTGTGACCAAGTGGAAAAGTTTGTAGATTTCTCTGAAATACTGATAAAAAAAGGTTTTTTCACTTCATTGGTGACTGGAACAATTTCCATGTCAGGTGGTACAACCAATGTAATAATGTGAAATGTTATTTTAACAAAATTATTTATCTTATTCACAAATAAAAGAAATGAAACACACAAAATGAAAATGTATGAGTCACTACAGACACTTGAGAGATACTTGCCAATGATTTCACACAGAAAAAACAACAGGAACATATAAATATATTTTCATATATTTGGTTGCGCCACCTGACATTTTTGGGAGCTCAAATTAAAAATACTAAAAAATAATGAACCTAAAAACTTTGAAATGTTGGTCAACTACTGAAATCTGTTAGAAAACATAATTCTTCTCTCAGAAATATGTTTTTATCCATTTTCAAAGAAAATAAGAAAATAAAAATAAGTTTTTAGACCCTCTTTTTGTCATTGACCCAAATAAAGGTTTTTGATAGGTTATTCCTTTCAAAAATCACAGTTCGAGCTCGGTGCCATGTTTCAGATTGAGAGTTTGAGTCGTGGCATCTGCTATTTCTTAAATTCTCTGATCAAAAACGTGTCCTGCCATTGTGCTGTTTTTAAACTTTTTAGCATATTCTGGACTTATTTTGAAGCTGATGCTGCGTTTAAAGCCATTAAATCCAATTTTGAGGGCTGGGATAAAACTTAACTTTGGCGTGATCAGTCTCTCACCTTTTAAAACATATTTTTATCGATGTGCTTTTATGTAGAGATTTTAGCTGAGCGTGTATTAAACATTGCACGTCAGGGTCTCAAATCCTCTTTTTTCCCTTATATTATTTGTTTTAACAGTATTGTTGGTTTTTATTGTATCAAATGTTTTTTCTTCCCCTCTTTTGGTGATGGTTTTTGGCCTCTTATGTATTTTTATATACTTTCTATTTTTCCTCTACTCCTCCTCACATTTCTCTTTTCTGCTTTATAAACTCTCTTTTGTTTCTTGTCAAAGTTTTTACTTTCTATGAAGCACTTTGTAACATTGTTTTGCAAAGTGCTAGATAAATAAAAGTATTATCATTGACGTTTATCTCTCTCTCTCTCTCTCTCGTTAGTCATCCTGTCTGTCTCCATGGCCACAGACTCGTACCCTCCCCTCGACTGGTCGCCCGTCTCCGTGACGCCCGCGGGTAAAAACGTCACCAGCTGGCAGCGTGACTCTCTCCTGGCGGTGGCTGAGGTGGTGGTGCTGGCGGTCATCCTGATGATGGCGTTGCTGGGTAACGGGCTGGTGCTGGTGGTGCTGCTGAGGCGGAGACGCCACCACAACCCGCTGCATCAGTTCATGCTCAACCTCTGCGTGGCCGACCTGGTGGTGGCGCTGTTCCAGGTACCGCACACACCTGAAACACGGCGAGTAACGTCCTCGCTGTCACTCTGACCCTCCTCTTCCTCCGTCAGGTGCTGCCTCAGCTGGTGTGGGACGTCAAAGGTCGCTTCCCCGGTCCAGACTTCCTGTGTCGTCTGGTGAAGTACCTGCAGGTGCTCGGGATGTTCGCCTCCTCCTACATGATCGTTGCCATGACGATGGACAGACACTACGCCATCTGCTGCCCCCTGCAGGCGCATCGCAGCGGTGCCACTCAGCGCTGGAACAGCTTCATACTGTTGGCCTGGGGGCTGTCGCTGCTGCTCAGCCTGCCACAGGTGTGTGTGTGGGGGTGGGTGGGGGGGTGGGGGCACCAACACAATTTACAACTTTTTCATTGAGTCGACACTCGGAGGAAAACGAGCTCTAGAGACAAAAACGATTCCAAACACATGAAGTACTCAATTTGGAATCTAAAAGTCACAACCATAGACTGTATAATGAGTGGACGTAACGATGTTCGGCTCTTTGACTTCGGAGGTCGTCTACGGGGCGGGGGACCACAGACCGACGTCATATCCAGTATTCGGGGCGGGGGACCACAGACCGACGTCATATCCAGTATTCGGGGCGGGGGACCACAGACCGACGTCATATCCAGTATTCGGGGCGGAGGGCATGTATTCCAGATATGAGCCGAGAAAACTTAAAAAAATTACGATACCTGGTAGAAACGTTTCTCTCATCTTTACGCTAAGGTGGTATGACGATGTCATCTGGCTGCATGGTGTTCAGGTGTTTTTTTTCCTGAGAAGTTAGTTTCTCATTAGTTATTGGACGTTAAAAACCGCGATGTAAGTTTCGTTTTACGATAGTTGACAGCTGCCGTTCGTGAGTAGTTTTTACCGGGGATATAAGAAACTTCAGGAAAGAGCCAAAAGGAGACTAAACCTGAAGAAGAAGAAGAAATAAATATTTTTATTTCTCTTTTTTACTTGGCTCCACCGGAAATTTTCTACTGCGCAGACTCTGGCTGCACAATGGCGGCTAGAGAAACGGGGTTTTTTGGCTTCAAAAACGTAGAACGGTGACAGGCGGAAGCACGCTGTCTATTCTATATACAGTCATTGGTCACAACAAACATCGACCGGTGTTTCAATGAAAAGAGTGACCGTGTTAACTGGAGGCTTTCAGCAGAGTTCAGACCTCTTTCATGTCTTGAATAATCATTAATCACTTTTCTCATGGAGAGATTATTTAAACTAAGCTAAGATGCTTTTCTGAGAACTTCTTCTTTCCACTGAAATGTTCAGCTGAGTGTTTCCAGTGACAGAGACACATTTACACCATCAGGTTCAAAGGTCTCGCACACAAGTAGACAAGTATTTACAAAAAATATATATTTTTCTCCATTCGTTTTGAAAGTACTTTTGTCCAAACCTACGGAGCCCCCTAAGGGTCACAGCCAGATTTTTTTTTCAGGAAGACTTTTGCGTTCCCGTCTAATACTTTTTATGGTTCCTCGCAAAAGTTTCATGAAACGCCATAAACGCCAGCTTCAGAGACTTTACAAGAAACCCGGTTGAACAGTACATCACCATGCATTCCTTGACTACCTACAACTCTACAGTGAAGCCCTCAACTCAGCCCGGTCCACATATTACTCCCACCTCATTCACTCTGGCTCCTCCAACCCCAAAACACTCTTCTCTATAATAAACAAGCTTCTTCAACCCAGCGACAACATCACCTCATCATTCACAGTAGACAAATGTAATGAATTTCTTTCCTTTTTTCAAACAAAAATAGACACAATCTACAACAGTTTCACCTCTCCTCCCTCCGTCCACACTGCCATTTCTCCCTCTCTCTGCCTCAACATCCAACCACTGTCTCACTTCACCCCCATAACCCCATCCGAACTATCATCCGTTACAGTAGGTATAAAAAAATTCACCTTCCATCCTCGACCCCAAAAATTGTCTCCCAGCCATCACCCCTCTTGTCACTAAAATCTTTAACTCCTTCCTTCAGTCTGGTTCCGTCCCAAATAACCTCAAACTTGCAGCTGTTACCCCCATCCTCAAGAGACCTGGACTCAATCCCAACAATATGTGCAACTTCCGGCCCATCTCCAATCTCCCCAAGTATCTCTCAAGTTTCTGTAGTGACTCATACTTTTTCATTTTGTGTGTTTTATTTCTTTTATTTGTGAATAAGATAAATAATTTGATGTTAAAATAACATTTCACATTATTACATTGGTTGTACCACCTGACATGGAAGTTGTTCCAGTCACCAATGAAGTGAAAAAACCTTTTTTATCAGTATTTCAGAGAAATCTACAAACTTTTCCACTTGGTCACAAATGTCATTTGGGCTCCTCTGGCTGATGCAGTTTCCTGTTTCCTGTTTTATTCTCTTCACTTTAAAATAAAAGTCTAATGTTACGGTTGCACCACCCTGACATTTGACAAGGTGAAAATTACGGGACAAAAGTTTTTTAAATTTCTCAACAGCTTTAAAATTCTTTTTATTTGCAAAGAATGTTCTATTTAAAAAGGTTCAAGCATAAAATAATGCCACTGTATTTTTAATTTCCATTTACAATAACTGACATTCAATTTTTAGAGTTTAATTACTGTGGATACTTGTCTGGACGGTTGCACCACCTGACATTTTGGGGGTTTGAGGAATCAAAACACAAAAAAACATGTTATATTTTAATAGTTTAAAGATGTGTTCAAATAACACAGGTTTCATAGAATAAAGAAATACATGTGATGAAATACTCAATTCATGATGGAAGGAAATATTGCACTCGGACACAAAAAAGGGGACGTCACGTCATTGACCCATATATTAAATGAGGTAGTTTAACAAGTTGCAAAGTTGGTTAAATAAAACAATGACAAATAAAATTTAAAAATGTGCATTCTGCTGTTACATTAAATATCTATGTGTTTAATCACAGCACTGTTCTGGGTTCAGGTTCTGAAAATCAGAGAGAAACAGAAAAAGCAGAGTAAAGGGGGGGGGGGCACCTCCTTGTCTAAGGTGGGTGTCCCTTACTCTTGGAAAGAGGTAGAGGAGCAGGAGAAGGAGAACATCTCCTGACACTGTTATGGTTTAGTGTTCATCAGGGTGACACTTTAATATCTAGATGAAGAAAAGTGTCCTGATAATCTTCATATATCTAGAGTAAATTTCAAAAATCCCGCAAAAAAATCTTGGTAGAAGTTGTTGCATGTTTTGGATCGTCCCAGTTGGACTTTTGTGATGTGGTTTCACAGATTCCACATATTAAGAGTGAGATTATTGTTTTAGATCACCAACTGATAAATATAAGTGACTGTTTTTGAAGTTAAAAAAGCTCAAATATTCGTAGATTTTCTCTTTTTCAAGTTCTGCAAAAAAACAAAAGCAGACTAAATAATTGAGGTCTGAATGTTAAAGGGGAGTTGCTTCAAATGCATCGTGTTCAACAACTTTCTCATCAGGAACTTTTCACCCTCTAGATCACTGATTCCCAACCTGTGGTCCGCGGCCCCAAGGTGGGCCGCCAGGGTCTTATTAGTGGGTCGCCAAATCATTTCCAAAATAGCATGATTTTAGTGAAGGGTGATAATATAAAGATACAAATATACAGAATAATGAATTATGTTAAAACCCAGATTGGCTTTAAAACAAATTAAAACTGTCCAAATAGTCATATAGAAAAAAAAAACTTTAAGAAAGCATGTCCAGTTTGTAACATGACCCAAAATGCGACAACAACCTGAAATGTACTACAAAAAAAAAAAGTAATAAAACCGAAAATGTAATGACTGGTCAATAATGTAACAAAGTTGCTGGGCCGGAAAGTCACAAAAAGAATGTAGTAAAACCCAAAATATAATAACTAACCCACAATGTAAAAACTTGTTACACTCTGTACTTATTGGGTCAGAGGTGGGCCGCAAACATTTTTGAGACTTAAAAGTGGGCCCTGAGTTGGAAAAGGTTGGGGACCACTGCTCTAGATTTCATAAATAACCAAAAAGAACAAAAAGAAGTCGTAGAAATATCTCATATCACTGACTTTGAAATGATGATGTTAGTCGCTCACTCTCCTCTCTGCTTCTCCAGGTTTTCATCTTCTCTCGTTCAGAAGTGGCTCCAGGCGTCTTCGAGTGTTGGGGGAACTTCGCTGAGTCCTGGGGCCTCAAAGCCTACGTCACCTGGATGACTCTGGCCGTCTTCATCCTCCCGGTCCTCGTCATCACCGTCTGCCAGGTGAAGAGGAAGAATTCACTCTTTATTTTAAAGCTTTTAACAGAGAATCAGGAGGTTTTTGTCTATCTCCCTCTCTCTCTACTCTCTCTCCCTCTGTCACTATCCCTCTTCTGTTTTCACCCCAGTCCGTTCAGGCAGTAACCTTGAACCTTTGCAATGTACAGAAAAAATAAATTACAAAACACTAATAAAAATAACATTTAAATCTCAAGGGGAGCCTTATACACAAACGGCCCCTCTTGGCAAAGTAAAAGGTGTTCTGCAAAATACGGCAGCCGGACTGTAATTCTGTTGTCGTGATGCTGAACAGGACAAGGAAAAAAAAAAAAGAAAAAAAAGACAGAATCAGGAGTTTTTTTTTTATAACCAAACATCCTTTGTTGTGTTTGCTGCCTCAGGTGCGAATATTCAAGGAGATCCACAACAATCTGTACCTGAAGTCAGACCGACGTCTGTCCCCGCCCTCCCTCCCCCCATCCAGACGGGACAGCCAGAGAGGAGGAGGAGGAGGAGGAGGAGCAGGAGGCAGAGGGAGGTCCAGTCTCTCTCTCTATGTTTCACCCATAATGTTCAATAATCCTGCGAGTCAGAGCAGTTTAGAGTCAAACTCCAAGACTTTTGTTCAGGTGCCCATGAGTCAGCTCAGGTCCAACAGCATGACATCACACTGTGACCTCCACACCTACACAGCTGTTCATCCAGGTAACACACACACACACACACATGCTATACAATAACACACGCTACTGGTGTTATTCTCATGATCCTCAATTCAATTCAATTTCAATTTATTCGATTAGCATTTAAAGACCACGCACAACAAATATATTATAGATCCAAATATCACATAATGATTGAAGCTAATCCAAAGGGTGTAGGCTGAAGCTTATGCTTATTTTGCCTACCTGTTTCGCAAAAAATTCAATTAAATTAAACAAATAAATGTAGAAATAAACTTAATCAACTTAATTACATGGTCTGAGTAACACCATAAGTTTTCTTAATGGAGAAAAGATATACATTTTCAAAACATATTACAGTAGTAAAAATAATCCAATGAAATCCTGAACAATATTACAACCAAACACAACCCAAGTTCCAATATTTTGTTGTTGTTTTCTTCACATTTGATTTACATGTTTTCTTATTACTTTGGTTTTAAACATGTTTTTAAATGAAGAAAGTGAATTACACATTTTTAATTCACTGTCACAACTATTCCATAAGTTTACACCTTTAACAGAAACACACCTCTGCTTCATATTAGTTCTTGTCTTCATTTTTTTTTTGAAAACACCTCGTCCCCTCAAATCATTAAAACTCTCTCTGGTTTCGAACAGCCTCTGAGTAAATGCTGCAAAGTAAATTATTGTGTGCTTTATACATTATTTGTGCAATTTTAAATTCAACTAGATCATAAAATTTAAGGGTTTTTAAATTGATGAACAAAGCGTTTGTTGGTTCTAGGTAATGTGAGCGATTAATAATTCTGACAGCTCTTTTTTGTGACTTAAAAATAGGTTGAGAGTTGGTTTTATACGTTTTACCTCATATCTCCACACAACAGGTCATATATGGGAGTAACAGAGAGAAATACAGCGTGTACAAAGATTTCTTGTTGAGAACATCCTTTGTCTTACAAAGTATAGCAATAGTTTTTGACATTTTAGTTCTCACATTATTTATATGTGGCTTCCAACAAAGTTTGTCATCAATTAACACACCAAGAAATTTGTTTTCATTTACTCTTTCTATTTCAGTACAATCAACCCTGATTTTAGCCTGGGTTTTGATTTTTCTTGTGCCAAAAATTATGAACTTTTGTTCAAATTTAGTGATAACTTTTTAATGTCAAACCAAGTTTTCAGGGTATTTAATTCGTTTTCAACTGAAGTCAGAAGCCAGTGTCTGTAAAGCTGGCAACTTTGTGTCTGCTACAAATGTAAACACCTCAAGACCTAAATTAAACTTTGACAAAGGTTTTGAGGTAATATTTATATTTTTGCACAAAAGAAATATACATTTTTCTCTTTGTTTTAACGTGTGGTGAGGCATTGGACGCCCGTTTCCACCAGTTAAAAAGGAAAAGAGAGAAAACTTCGCTTTAATTAGAATTTTTTGGGCCTGTATTAAGTCAAAATTGAAAGATGATAAAATCAAACATTTGAGTCAATGTAATGAGAGTCAAAATTATGTGGAAAGAAGTCACAATTTTGGGATACAGAGTCAAAATCATGTGATAAAAAGTTGAGAGTTTGAAATTAGTCAAAATCATGAGAAAAAAGTCAAAAAGTTGAGGGAAAACAATCACATTTTGATATAAAGTCACAATTTTGATGGAAAAACCTAAACTAAGTGATAGAAAATCGAGGTATTATCACGATATAAGTCTCAATGTGGGGAAACAAATTCAATATTTTGAGATTTAAAGTCACCATATGAGATAAGTAATCAAATTTTTGGGATAAAAAGTCACAATTTTGATGGAAACACTCAAAACTGTGAGATAGAAGATTCAGATTTTGGAGAATAAAAAGTCACATTTTGGGGTAAAAGTCAAAATTTTGAGATTAAAAGTCACCATATGAGATAAATAGTCGAATTTTTTAGATAAAAACAGTCGAAATCACAAGTGAGAAAGATGAGATTTTGAGTAAAAAGACAAAATATTGATTAAAAAACTCACTTTGGGATGAAAAGCTATTCTTTTAAGAAAAAAATTTACCATTTGGAGGGAAAAGTCAAAATTTTGAGTTAAAAAGTCACATGAGAGAAAAGTTGAAATTGACGTTTTATTTCATGAATTTTTATTTTTATCACAAAACTTTGACTTCACATTGATAAAAAAAAATTGCAACAGAGTCAGTTTCTTATTTCTGTATTTTAAAAAGGCAGAAATGGGCTTTTATGCATTATTTATGTTTAAATTATAGAAATTGTTCACTTTTGACAGAAAAAATGGTTGTAAATAAATGTGGTTATGAAGCCACTTTGTCATGTTAAATATTTTAGGATATTTATGCAGGATCTCCAAGAGGCTGGTTATGGATCCTGGAGTTTTGGAACACAGTCACCCTAATAATGACAGAAACAGAAGTATAATATTTCACCATCCTGTGTCTGTTCCTTCCAGCTGAGGTGCAGCCCGACGTGCTGCCTGACCCTGCGGCGCCCTCTGCTGTCAGCTACACCCCACCTACAGCCCCTCACACCCAGCGTGGAGGGGTGACAGCAGCCATGTCCAAAACCGTGAGGATGACTCTGGTCATCGTGATCATCTACTCTCTGTGCTGGGCTCCGTTCTTCAGCGTCCAACTGTGGGCCGCCTGGGACCCCAACTCTCCAAAGAACGGTGAACACAACATTTAAGAAAACACCAAAAATAACCAGTGTCTGAAAACCCCAACTTCAGCTTCTGAGGAGCTTTACAGCACTCTAGAGCAGGGGTTCCCAAACTTTTCAGCCCGTGACCCCCAAAACAAAGGTGGCAGAGACTAGTGACCCCCACTATCCCCAGAGGTGACTGAAGCATTAGCAAAGTTGCGCGTAGGACACATGCACTAATAAGTGTATCCAAACATGGTCATTATGACAACACAAAAAAGAACAACAGCCTGAAAACCATGTTATGATTTTACATGTAACAGTTTAATATTAAATAAAAGCAGAATATGTCAAAGTTATTTCTCTGTAATTTGTGAACGAACATTGTTGCAGTCGTGTGCAAACTCAATTTTGGTTCAATACTTTCATTTCCACATTAGAACAAGAATAATTCAGTTTAAGTAATAGTCGTAAACGTGTACATTGTTGCAGTGCAAGTTAACTTTTTGGGACATATGTTTCTGTGTTTATCTCACCTAATGAAATGGATGGGCACTATGTGTGGAGCACAGCAAGTTCATTCTGGGTTTAATTTTGGAGACGGACACTCAGAGATTATCCTCCACGTTCACAACAGATATATATTTATTTTTAATAAATGTCAGGGCCAAGAAAGTCTTTTCACACAGGTATGTTGAGCCAAACGGCGTTAGTACCTTAGATGTGGTCTGGGATAGCTGTGGATATTCCCTTTAAACTGAAATCATCTCGCGACCCCCACTTTGGGAACCCCTGCTCTAGAACCCTCCTCCACTGTTGCAAAGACACAAAGTTGTACTCAACCATGAGAATGTGTAAAGATGATGATGTTTAGGTTTCATAATCTGGTTTCTTTCTTCTGTTTGTTGTGTGCAGGTGCAGTCTTCACCTTGCTGATGCTGCTGGCCAGTCTGAACTCCTGCACCAACCCCTGGATCTACTCCGCCTTCTCCAGCAGCGTTTCCCTGGAGCTTCGCCTGCTGCTGCTCTGCAAGAGACACACGCCACGCCGAGGCTCCTTACCGAGCGAATCCACCACCACACACAACTCCAACTACTGACAATCAGCCTGACACACAGAACCAACCATAAACCCTTTTATGACACACACACACACCTGTATGGAGTCGTCTGTTTATGCTGTAAAACTAGAGATTTTAGTTTTTTGAATGTTGACATGAAAGTTAAATAATTGTAAAAGGTTTTGGAGACTCACTTACTTGCTCTTATGAAGGAATAAATGAATCCTAACTGTCTTATCTCTCCACTTCATACATTTCAGAATTAAAAAAAAGTGATATTAATACTGGACAGTTAGCCTAACATTAATAAAACAGCCTTGAGAAACAAATAAAGTTCAGCTTATTTGAATGAAAGGAAACAAAGCTGAAAACACATTTACATTAAAATCTAGAGAATGATAACTTACAAATTTATGTTCCAACAAAAAACTTGTATTTTTTCACCTTTTTGACCCAGTAATATGAATCAGACTAATTTCTGGATTGTCCATAATTGCTTAAAGTCTTGGTGGGTGGTGCTGGTTCATGTCTATTTCCTGGTGAAAAGTTGCAACCACCCAAGCCCCTGCTTCTTTGATCCACTAAATAATCCTTACCTGAATAAAATCATAATTTAAGTTTTTGGAAAAACACAGCTTTCTCAAGAAAAAACAAAGTCATCTTTTTTCCCCCTCATCTCTCCACTTAATAAATTTCAGAATAAAGTAAAGTGACGTTAATGCTAGACAGTTAGCTTAAATAAAACACGAGAAATTTAATAAATTCAGCTAATCTGAATTGAAGTTAACAAAGCTTAAAGAAAATCAATAAATTTAGAAAATGAACATTTAGAGATCTTTGTTTCTATATACATAAATAAAAAAAAACCTTGAATTTGTTTCACCTTTTTGACCAGGTAATATGAATCTGACTAATTTCTGGATTGTCCATAATTGCTAGAAATCTTGGCCGGTGGCGTCTATTTCCTGGTGAAAAGACGCAAGCCCCTGCTTCTTTGAGCCACTTAATAATTCTTGTCTGAATAAAATCATAGTTTAAGTTTTTGGGAAATACACTTGCTGTAATGAAGAAATCAAAGCAGTATTACCGTCATCTTTCCATTTAATACATTTCAGAATACAGAAAAAAAGATGTTAATGCTAGACAGTTATCCCAGCATGAGTAAGGCGGGAAATTTGTAGTATCAATGAAATCTAGATAAAGAACATTTACAACTCAATGTTTTTTCAAAAAGAAAGAAAGAAAGATATTCGTTTCACCTATTTGAGCGAGTAATATGGATCTGACTAATTCCTGGATTGTTCATCACTGCTACTAAAACGGCAAGCAACGGTCGTTTATTTGTATACGACTATTTCCTGGCTAATAGACTTAGTTATCCGAACTCCTGATAATAAATTACGCAAAAGAATCTTAACTGCTCTAAACTACGGATAACGAAGCTTGAAAAACATCTAAACAAATATTGTGACAAAAGTTAATTCATGCTTTTACAATAAATCTTGATCTTTCATCGAGTTTATGCCTGTTTGATTGGGTTTCGTGCCTGACTAATATCTGGACTGGCCGTTGAGAATGTTAGCCGTTAGCTCATCCGTGTTTTTTTTTTTTTTTTTACAATTAATCTTGAAGTTGTGTCGACTTTATTTCAAGTCAACCCATTTGACCGTGTCTAATTTCTTGATAATGCGTTTTTGCGATAAAAATAATGAGAGTTTCAGCCGTTAGCGCTATTTTATATCCGACTATTTCCTGGATAAGTGCTCAGGACCCGTCTACTTACCCGGTAACGTCTCTTTGCCAGGAAATAGCTGTAGCCGTCATGTTGAACTGTGGGTGTTAAACAAATTCAAGTACAAGTAAATAAAAATAAGTACTTTTTACAATAATTCAAAGGTCAAAATAACTTTTATCCACATCCTAGCTTGTCCGCTTTATTAACATGACAAGTCTACTCAAAAAAATGTTGCATTTTATTTTTTAGTGTCACAATTCATAAGCTGCCATTTTCTTTACATTTGAAAGTGACAATTTCAATGAAAACATTTAACATTTATTCAATAAAACAAATGTCAGCTATCGATTAATAAAAATACTCTTTTTTTGGTCGTAATACTCATAATCAGGGTTCTCGAGTGTTGAACTGAGTTTAGAGAAGGTTTTTGTTATTTATTATCCAGAAAATATATAGGCTACACCCTTCACCAAGCTAAGGATTCATTCAATGCCAATGGTTTCTTATATAAATAATATAATAATATAATATAAGCCAATGCAATAAAAGTCATACATTCATTGAAATGCAGTTTTGTTTATCTATTTCTAAATAAAATAATAGTATTTTTTATTATGAAGTTTAATTATTGCAACTGTGTGAATCAGTGCTCTTTATATTAGATTCAGAGACACAATATGACATTGTTTTAAAAACTGTTTATTCATTCACTCTTCAGTCATAAAAACATTTCACCCATACAAACATAAAAACTCCAACTGTGACTAAAATAAGATAAAAACACTATTTTCAAGAAATGTAATGAACTGATCGTTGTATTTTTAAACACAGAAAGTTGCTTTACCAGAACCGTTTTCAAAACCCTGCACTGAAAAACACAAATATTCAGTGTTTGAAAGGGTTTAATTACAGTCTTTTGTACTAAAACCTTTAAATACTTCTCTCAAAGGCAAAATAAGTGAAGGTTTTTGAACCATTTTAACCATATGAAAACTAAAATATAAACACGTCTGGATCAGTCCTGTGTAACTGAAGAAGATGTGAGGTCAGAGGAGGGAAAGTGGACACAGTGAGACAGCAGCTTTGTTAGCAGCTGTACAGAAAGTTAAAACAACAAAGAAACACTGGAACAAACTACAACCCGAGAAACAAAACTTCTGTTCAACTTCAATGACGTCCTACATTTTCTGATTCATTGATTCAACATGAATACTCATTTGGTCTTAGTATAAATACCAAAAACAGGTCACACACTTTAAACACATTCATTTACAATCTGGGTTAAATATAAAACAGGTTTCAGAGGAAAAAGATTTTTTTTTTCTTGTGACGTGTCAACTTTGAAAAAGTGCTCAATTATAGAAGCATAAAAGTTAATTTTTCCCATTTCTCATGTTTATAAAAATTGATTCGGCTATGTTTTATTCTGTAAGCAAATCTCACAAAGAGCAACTGGAGAAGAGGATAAATAAAGGTATGCCGTAATTATTTTTCAAAACTATTATTCTAAGAAAAAGAAATCAGAATTCCGACTTGTATCAAAGAATTCTGTTTTTTTCTTCTCTCAAAATTCCTTCATATCTGAATTCTGACTTTTATGCCCTAACTTTATTTTTTTTTCTCAGAATTCTTTAAACTCAAAACTCTAACTTTTATCACAGCATTTTGAGCTTTATCTAAAATTTGGACATTTTCCTCCAAATTCCGACTCGTGCTTGGGATTCGAAAATCACAGAAATGTGACTTTTATCTCAGAATTCTAATTTTTTTTTTCATCCTGAGTTTTATCCCCTGAAATAAAAGTTTTTCTTCAAATTCTAATTTTTTATTTATTTTTTTAAATCTTAGAATTCTGACTTGAATCTGAGTATTCTGACTTGTTCTCAAAATTCTGCTTTTTTCTTTGAATTATTACAAAAAAATTGGACCTTATTTCTATTTAAACCAGTGGCCCTAACCCTGGTTAACAAACAAATCATTCGTCTCCCTCAATATTTTCTTCATCCAAAATATTTCAGCTCTGCATTGTAGTTTTTCATGGGCCTCATTCAATAAGGAGGGAAAAGTGCGTCTTTGGGTTTTACAGGTGAGTGAAACTTTCCAAAACATTTTGTGTGTATGAGTTGATAGTAACACAGACACATGAGTGTGTGTTGTAAGATTTGTGAACAGAATAGAGCAGTGGTTCCCAACCTTCTCCAGCTCAGGGCCCATTTTTAAGTCTCAAAAATGTTTGAGGCCCACTTCAGACCCCATGGGTATAATGCATTGTTTGAGCCTGATTTGTAATAACTGGTTGATATTGTTACAAAAGTGCTACGCCTGAAATGTGATAGAAAATTCCAATAAAACCCAAATGTAATGACTAATCATAGTGTAAGAGATGCTGAGCTCAAAACATGAGAACTTTTCATTTTTGCCCAAGTCTAACAACCTCTTACATTTTGGTTCAGTTATCCCATTTCAGGTTTAACCACATTTTTTTAAAAAATTACATTTCAGACTCAGCACTTTAATACATTTTTGACAAGTTATGACATTTCAAGTCATTGTTACACATTAGGCTCTAATTGGGCCTTTTTAAATGAATATTTGAACCTCCTTAAAATATCCTTTGAAACACAACTGAGTTTTAACATTTCAAACATCAGTTTGTGTTTTTATATAATAACATCCCCCACACAAACAAAAATTGATACAATTTTGAAAACGACTTGGCGGCCCACTTGCATTACCTTCGAGGCCCAACAAGGGGCCACGGCCCACAGGTTGGGAATCACTGGAATAGAGAAACAAAGTTCATAACCGTCTTGTAAGTGCTTGTTCTAAAAGTCAATAGTCGACATCATGACAGTTAAAGCCTTTAAATAAAAGGCTGAAGCAGGAAAACAACAATAAAACAAAAAGGGAAACATCCTTAAAAAGTGTCTAAATGAAAAAAACCTCCATTTATTCCCCCAGTTGGAGAAAAGCCGGAGCTTCGGCCGAGTGAGTTGGCAGTGAAACCAGCGATGGATGTGTGATTATTGAATCTGAGGTCGATTTTAAAAAGTCAAACACTGAGAGTTTGATATGACACATTCCTGATACTGCAGCAGATGAATCTCAAACAAATGAAATAATGAAACCTCGCTACATTTCACACACACATCCTCTCATTCGCTCACACACACACACTCTCTCTCTCTCTCTTTCGCATGAATCAAAATCCGTTACAAAGATTACCGGTCAGATTGTCTCCATACACTGAGCTAAAATATAGATTTCTTTTAAATTACAAAGGTTTTCTTGATATAACTGTAAACTACAGAGTGTTATTCACAATTACAAAAACGACACTAAGGTACTGCAACTTCTCTAATCAAAAAATCCTGAAGCGTTAGCGTCGCGCACGAGTGTGTGTGTGTGTGTGTGTGACGTTGAGTGACATTTTTTTTTCCTCTTTAACCATCGATGTGGTTCAATCGTTGCCTCTTCTCAGCGCGTGGTGTGAGATCTGTTTTTGTTTAGTGTCGTCTTCATCGATAGGAAGACGAGCGGTGATGCACACACACACACACAGTGCACGTTTATTTATGTACAAGCTTTAAAAGAATAATCTACTCTGCTGGCATCGTGATGTCCTAATCTCAAAAACTCCTTCGTTTACATTCCTGCTGTTTCTCTTTGTGTGTTCATTGCTCATTTTTTTAGAGGCATCATCAATTAAAGGTTAAAAGCTTCAATTCTCCTCGTTTTTCTTGATTTCCTCCCAAAATAGTTTTCTCTCATGGGCTGCCCCCTTTATTTTAACAAACTGACGCCTGAGTCTTTACCAAACTTTGATCCGTTAGAAAGAAACGCCTCAAACTTCAGCACAACCTTGCGACAGTTTAAACTATCTGTCGAGTTAAAATCAGGCGTCCACCTTTTAGGACAGTTGCTTTATGGGTAATGTATGAGTCATGAGTCTCTCCCAAGTGTTAGTTAAAAAAAAACTACAACAGAAAATGTTCCATAGATGCTGTTAAGTGCCGTTTTTAAGCTCCTACTGACTGAAAACTGCATAAAACACAAGGATCCCGTCAGTCAGTGATGTCATCCATTAACTCTAAACTCAAAATCGATAAGTCACGAAAGAATTAAACGCTATAAATGTTATGTATGTAAGTAAATATGTTATGTACCTGTACTGTAAGAAAGAAATGAGGTAAAGAGACCAAAACTGTTCTTGTACCAGACTGTAAACATGTTTCATTCTGCTGTAAAAATCAGCTTGAATAGGCTTTCGTAGCCTTTTCAGCCAGCCCCTAGTGGACACTTGGGGAACTGCATGTTTTTTTTTTTGTTTTTTTTTTGTTTTTTTTTTACTTTGCTAACTGGGTTAAAAATTAGAATACCTACAAAGAAAAGACAGTTTAGCTTCCCTGATGGGTCGGAGTCCTTCTTTAGTTAAACTGTGGTTCAACTTCCGCGAGTGAAATTTGTGTCTGACTGTCGGGAAAAATCCTTTTTTCTTTAGGATTGTTGAATTTTGTTTATAAGTGTTTTGTATTTTATTTTTCTTGCACTACATTACTTCTTAAAGTCAAGAGTCAAAGATAGCTCTTTTTGTTCTTCAGTTTTTATAACTAAAAATACAATTTAAAAGTCTGGTTTAGAAATAACAAGAATAAGTGTCAAAATTTGACTATTTATCTAAAAATCTTCTTTTTAATTTTCTTTTTCCCTTTTATGCTTTAATTTTGTATTTATTTCGTATAATTTCGACTTAAATCTTAGAGTTTTGACTTTTTATATCAAAATTTCAACTTTTTATCTCAAACATTGCCTTTATTTCAAAACGTAGACTTTTATCTCAGTCTTAAAATTTTGACCTTAAATGAGAAAGTTTGGACTTTTTTCACATAATGTTAAATTGATTTCTTAAACTCTGGAAGTTATTAACGTTTAGTCTTAGAATTTTGTCTTTATTGTTCAAAATTTCCACTTTTCATATTAAAATATTGACCTTTTATCTCAAAGTTTGAAACTATTCTTACCTTCAGTTTTCATTTTCATCCTCGCATTAGAGTAAAAGCTTTTGATGTTTCAATGATTTGATGCATTTTTCTGTCAAGTTTGTAAATGTTACTGTACATTGTGAAAACTTCACCAAAGTTTCTGCCAGAAAAATCGCAATTAGATCTTTTTTCAAACCGTTCAGCCCTAGCTGATACAGTTCTGTAAGTGTTAGCAATGTCACTTTAAAATTATTAAAAGTTTATATGACGTGAAAATGTGACAATGGGACGAACTAATGGCAAAGTTTGTTAATCTTCGTTCTTTGCTGAATATAATCCCAAATACATAAAATTTAACAAAACTACAAAGATATAACTGTCCGTACTCGATGTACCGACAAATTCACACTTGTAAAGTTCACATTTAAAAGGTTAATTATTGAAGATTTCATTGTAAGTTATTAAAATGTGAGAGAATAAACCAGGAAGTAAAGCCTCCTTCTGTTGCACAATGAGATTTTATCACAAGTTGCTGTGTTCACGCAGCTTTCTTCAGGTTTGAGTGTCAACAAAGGAAGAAATTCACCTGATTTCTCTCTGATTTGTTTGGGGGCAGCCCTAATTCTCTCCTGTACAAAATAAAACCTGGAAACGTGGTCGATTCCAGCCGGTGAAACGAACATGAGAGCCGACAGATTTACAGCCGCGAGCGTGTCCGCTATAATCTACGTCCAGCCCTTAAGGGAGTGAAGCGATAAACGTGTGACGACCGAGGGAAGATTTACAGAAACTTAACGTACTGTAACCAGAAACTGCATTATCTGACTCTGAGTGTGTGTGTGTGAGAGTGTGTGTGGGTGTGTGTGAGGCTCTGAACCTGAACGGCAGCTCAAGACCCTGAGAGAAAAGTCCTCATTAGTTGACTGGATGTTTTTTTTTTTGTTTTCGTACAGTCTTTCCGTCTTGTTGTGCGTCTCATGTGGTGTTCATATCCTCCCCCAAAGGCACGTCAAATACCAAAACCAGAGGTCTCAACGTGGTGAAAAAAAAGCCGCTGGACGAGCTTTGAGCGTGACGTCGCAGCAGGAGGTCTGAGTTTAATCGCTCTGAGTAATTTCTATGGCTTCAGGGTTGTGTGAAAGGTCGTTATCTCCCTCTACAGACAGGACTGAGGAACTGCAGCTCTCGTGTGTGTTTTCTGTTAAGCGTGTGTGTCCTTCAAGTTTTGTTTTTCTTGTTTTAAATCTCCTACACCGTGTCCTCGTCCATCTTGGAGATCTCAGCCAGCGTGACGGCGGCCGGTCCGTTGTTCTCGTCCGCCTCCTCCGCAGACTTCGAAGGAGAGGGAGGAGCCAACATGGCGGTGCGCTCCTCCTTGGGCTCGTCCCTCTCTCTCCTCTCCTCCTCCTTCCTCTCCCGCTCCAGCAGGCGGTAGTTGATGCCCATTCCTATGAAGAGGATCACGCTCGCCACCATCAGGATGATTCCAGAGGAGATGTAGGTGTAGTTGTAGTGGTGGTAGTAGTTATAGAANAAAAACATATTTCTGAGTGAAGAATTATGTTTTCTAACAGATTTCAGTAGTTGACCAACATTTCAAAGTTTTTAGGTTCATTATTTTTTAGTATTTTTAATTTGAGCACCCAAAAATGTCAGGTGGCGCAACCAAATATATGAAAATATATTTATATGTTCCTGTTATTTTTTCTGTGTGAAATTATTGGCAAGTATCTCTCAAGTTTCTGTAGTGACTCATACATTTTCATTTTGTGTGTTTTATTAGTTTTATTTGTGAATAAGATAAATAATTTGATGTTAAAAAAACATTTCACATTATTACATTGGTTGTACCACCTGACATGGAAATTGTTCCAGTCACCAATGAAGTGAAAAAACCTTTTTTATCAGTATTTCAGAGAAATCTACAAACTTTTCCACTTGGTCACAAATGTCATTTGGGCTCCTCTGGCTGATGCAGTTTCCTGTTTCCTGTTTTATTCTCTTCACTTTAAAATAAAAGTCTAATGTTACGGTTGCACCACCCTGACATTTGACAAGGTGAAAATTACGGGACAAAAGTTTTTTAAATTTCTCAACAGCTTTAAAATTATTTTTATTTGCAAAGAATGTTTTATTTAAAAAGGTTCAAGCATAAAATAATGCCACTGTATTTTTAATTTCCATTTACAATAACTGACATTCAATTTTTAGAGTTTAATTACTGTGGATACTTGTCAGGACGGTTGCACCACCTGACATTTTGGGGGTTTGAGGAACCAAAACACAAAAAAACATGTTATATTTTAATAGTTTAAAGATGTGTTCAAATAACACANAGGACGTGACACACGCCGTTGTACATCACGGCGGCGGCGAAGAAATACTGCACTCTGGGGCGGACCCACTTCGTGTTGGCGAGCATCCCCATGGAGGGCCGGGCGAACATGTCCACGAACGCCAGCACCGAGAGCAGGAAGGCGGCCTTCTCTTTGCTGATGCCGATGCTCTTGGCGTAGTTGGAGAGGAAGACGAGGGGAGCGAAGAGGCCGAAGAACATGACCACGTTCCCGCACAGGTAGAGCAGGAAGCCGCGGTGTTTGAACAGCGTCAGGTCGATGAAGGAGTTGATGGTCTGGAGGACCGTCTTCTTCTCCTGAGGCTTCGCCACGTCTTTACCGTCGCAGGCCTCGGGGTCGGACTTGGCGGGTTGTGGCGCCGGTCCGATGGGCCTCATGAGGGAGCCGGCCACGCAGCAGTTGAGCAGGAGTCCGCCGAGGATGAGGAAGCTGCCTCTCCAGCCGAACTCATCGTAGAGCCAGGAGTTCAGCGGGGCGAGCGTGGAGAGGAAGACGGGGCTGCCCGCCATGGCGATGCCGTTGGCGATGGGCCGGCGATGGTAGAAGTATTTACCGATCATGGTGAGGGCGGGGTTCAGGTTGAAGGCCAGACCCAAACCTGGAGGGAGGAGTCACAGAAAGAAGTTTTACATACGTAGGAACAGGGATTAGGCAATTAATGCAAACTAGAGGGAGGTCTGCATTTCCTGTCAGCAAATCCTCATGTTGAAAATGCTGAGCCACAGCCCTTAACTCAACATCTCCATTACTCCATTCATTTATAAACTGCATACAAAAACACCATTCAGAGAAAAACCAGAATAATGTTCTGACTAAACCTACTCAATCAACTTTAGAAGAAACAATGACAAAAGATAGTCGGAAAAAAGGTGTGATATCACATTTATAATGTAATGTTGTCTGAACTTTCAGAAGATTGATACGGTAAACTTAAAGCTTGGAATGAAGATCTGGCATTAGTGTTAACAGAGGAGGATTGGAGTGATGCATGTAATTCGGCTCATACCAGATCTATCAACATACGTCTCAGATTGATCCAGTTCAAATGGTTGATGAGAATCTATGTAACACCAGTTGATCTCAGTAGATATGATAGAAATTTTCCTGATGTATGTCCAAAATGCGCTGAACATAGTGGAACACTGGTGCATTGTTTGTGGTATTGTAGAAAAATTGTATTGTTCTGGGAAGGAATAAGAGGGGAAATTGAAAAAATAATGTCTAAGAAGTTTACATTAGACCGAAGACTGTTCATATTTGGTTTATACCCAGAGAAACCTACGTACACAAAAGCTGAAAGAATGTTTATAGATATAAGCTTGTTAAATGCAAAGAGATGTATTTCCTTATGCTGGAAGAAGACTCATGGACCTGCGATAAGTCAGTGGAGGCAACAGATGTTGTCGACCCTCCCACTGGAAAGGATTACATATCTGCTGAAGGGCAAACAAAAATTTTTTGAGAATGTCTGGGGACCTTTTATGTCGTATATCAAAAATAATGGGATATGAGTCACAGTGTAATAGGTTGCTTTGTCTTTGTCTTTGTCATTTTTTCTGTGAAAGGGCACTGTGCTATGTTATGGATGAATGTTGTGTTGTGTATATGTGTTTATTGTTGATTTTTCCAAAATAGATAATAAAGAATTGGGAAAAAAAAAAACACCATTCCTGATCAGTCTTAACATTTTACTCATGAATGGTCTGAATAGGTGCCACTTTGTTTGTGAAGTAGCATCCCAAAAAAAAAGGGCAAAAAAATAAGTTTAACAAAGTCGAATATCAACATAATTAAGTCAAATCACAATATGTCCTGCTGCAATGTTCTGATCACAGTATTGTACAATATTTCTTCAACATCAAATGTGTCTGAATACCAGACAAATTCTTTTTTTGATGTAAATGTTTTATGCTCTACACCAGAGTTACTCAACCCTTCTCAACCAAAGACAACTACCTTTGCAAAAGAGACTATCTAAGTGTTGAAAAGTGGCAAAAACGGTAAGGAAGCAGCAATAAAAGTATGTTTCAGGTGGCAAAAATGGTCAAAAAGCAGCTACAAATGGGTGAAAAGGGGCGAAAATTGGGGGAAAAAAATCTTGGAAAATGGTCAGAAGGTAGCAAAATGGTCCAAAATTAAAAAAAGAGAGAAAAGTGACTCAAATGGGCAACATGCAAATTGGAATTGAATACATAGAAATAAGCATTCTTTTTAAAGGCCTGAAACATCTGTAAAAATATTTATTTTATTGATCTTATGTAATATTCAAATTTTCTAAGACGCTGAATTTTGAGGGGGTTTTTTTATCTGTAAGCCATAATCATCGACATTTCAAGAAAAAAAGGCTTGAAATAATGGGAAACCTAAATATAATCGCACAAACCAATTGCAATGTAGGGAAAAACAATTGTTATTAGACTGTTTTAGCGAATAATTCAGCCCTTGTGGGAACTCACTGAAATAAAAAAGTTGCACAAGAACTTTCTAAAGATGTAACTTTTCTCTTGATAAACCTTATTTAGCTTTCTCTTCATGGTCACACACTGCAAAAACTGAAATCTAAGCAAGTCATTATGCCTTATTTTTAGAATTTTTTTTCTTATTATTCTTGATTTAAGCCACATTCACCAGAACAGGTCATAAGAATGTCTTGTTTTAAGTTATTTAAAGACAAAAATGAGGTCTGAATTGCTTGTAACAAGTCAAAAAAATCTGCCAATGGGATAAAAGATTCTTGTTGTAAGACATCTGTCTAATTTCAAGAAACTTCCCGGGTGAATTCGTCTTATCCCATTGGCAGATTTATTTGACTTGTTAGAAGCGATTTACACCTCATTTTGTCTTAAAAAACTTATAATAAGACATTTTTATGACCTGGTCTGGTGAATGTGGCTCAACCAATGACTGTATCTAGAATAAACAGCGTGCTTCCGCCTGTCACCGTTCTACGTTTTTGAAGCCAAAAAACCCCGTTTCTCTAGCCGCCAATGTGCAGCCAGAGTCTGCGCAGTAGAGAATTTCCGGTGGAGCCAAGTAAAAAAGAGAAATAAAAATATTTATTTCTTCTTCTTCAGAAGGTTTAGTCTCCTTTTGGCTCTTTCCTGAAGTTTCTTGTATCCCCGATAAAAACTACTCACGAACGGCAGCTGTCAACAATCGTAAAACGAAACTTATATCGCGGTTTTTAAACGTCCAATAACTAATGAGAAACTAACTTCTCAGGAAAAAAAACACCTGAACACCATGCAGCCAGATGACATCGTCATACTACCTTAGCGTAAAGATGAGAGAAACGTTTCTATGAGGTATCGTAGTTTTTTAAAGTTTTCCCGGCTCATATCTGGAATACATGGGGAGGCGGGGCTTATGACCTATGACTGCAGCCAGACACCAGGGGGCGGGGCATCTGCTGGAGGCTTCAGTTTGAGCCGAATGTTGTTACGTCCACTCATTATACAGTCTATGGGCTCAACTTAAGAACAATAAGACAATTTTTAATACAAATAAAACATAATGACTTGCTTAGATTTCAGTTTTTGCAGTGCAGCTCTATAGTCTCATTCAAGTTGAACTCACTTTTGTCTTTACTTTCGTATTAAACTGAATGTGCGGCTCATTAACGATGGATTTATGTCGTTAACAAACTGACCTCCGACTACACCGATGAAGAAGTAGAGCTGCTCGACCGTGTTGCAGAAAGAGGCAGCGATCAGTCCCGACCCCGCGAGACAACCACCCACCATGATGATCGGTCGGCTTCCAAATTTGTTGACGAGGATGCTGCTGATGGGACCTGGAGGGAGAGAAGAGAGGAAGAAACACTGATAAATGAGGTGAACAATGATTAAAATGTGATTTTAGGGACGTTTTTTTAAATCAACGTGTGCAGTTCAGAGAAATTCTGTCACCACTTTTTTTTTTTTTTTTTTTTTTTCTAACAATATATTTATTGAGTTTTATAGATTTTTCAACACAGTACAGACAGAAGTGATGCAAAATAAAAATAAAAACAAAAAAAGAGAACAAACATTTCGAAGTTCTGTAGAGCTATTTTAGAAGATATCCTCATAATTTGAATGAAAATGTTTATTTTGAAAAATGTAAAAGAACTACACGAAGCAAACAGTCAAAACAGAGAAATTCTGCAACTTCTTGTCGAATCAGAAGGAGACGAAGAAGCAACAAAAAAATTAATAAAACAAAAGAAAGAAAAAAAAAAAATCTTTTGCAAGTACGCGAAACAAAACAAGACAAAACAAACTTTAAATCACTTGATTACCTTCTTTTGCATTTTCAAAAAGGAGTGGAAGGAAGAAAAACTTATTAATTTCCACCCCTTCATAATCAAGTTTCACCAACAAAAACTCGTTCCCCTTACTCAGTATCTGACATGTCTAGATTTTTAACAAAAGCAATAAACGGTCCCCATATTTTTTCAAACACTTCCTGTTTCCCTTTTCTTATAAAGGTTATTCTTTCTAGAGGAAGTGTTGCAATCATTTGTCCAACCCAGTGTTTGATGTTTGGTTTATTTAAATTCGTCCAGAGCATAGCAATTGATCTTCTTGCATGGAAGAGACACATATAGATTATCATCCGGTCCGTTTTTGTAAAGGTATTGTTTTTTGAATGTAAACCCAAAATAAAGAGCGCTGGATCCATAGATACAGGTTTCAGAATAATCCTCTCTATCTTTTTTTTAACCTCTTTCCAAAAATTCTTAATTTTACAGCATTGCCAAACAGTGAAATAGTTTCTCAACCATGCATTTGGTGCAGAAGTCAGGGATGTTTTTGTGATATTTATTCAATTTAACTGGTGTAATATATGTTCTCATTGTCCATTTATACTGCAGTAATCTTTGTCTGGTATTTATTGATTGAGTGTGAACCTTTCCACAGATTGCCTTCCAGTCCTCTGTTGTTATACCCATTTCTAGGTCTTTCCTAAATGCTTTCCACTTACTGTCTGACTTCTCTGTTGAGCTCATCATTAGTAGATTATACAGCTGTCACCACTTTTACTAAAATCACCCAAACGACAAGATTATTAAAGAACAATCCTCATGGATGAGCTCTCAATAGATGTTAGTTTGTCGTTTTTAGAGGCTAAGATAAAATCGAAACTTCCTGTTTTAAACTTTTTTTCAACATTACACTCATTTTAAATTTCTTTTACAGGTTAACTAAGTCGTTTTAAGGCGCACAAACACAATTTTTTTCAGTTTCTACAGATCCTACAGAAAAAATTGTGAATGAATTCTCTGAAAGAAAACTTCAGCCATGTGTTCAGTTTATATCCACAAAGAAAAAATACTAAAAATGTTTGAGAGTTAACCCTGTAATACCCAACCTATGAAAAAATTGGCAGAAAATTCAAATTTTTTGGAACTGAATCCACAAAAAATATTGCTTTATCATTTCATTCATGGTATGTTTCTTGTATCACAGTTTGCATCAGCAGTTTTATGTATTTTATTGAAGTTTTTTAGTAAATGTGTATTTATTTCTTGCTGAAAACACTCATTTAAATGAAAAAAGTAACTATTATGATGTTATTCTTGCTGCAACCTCTTAAAAATCAAGCAGTGATTTTCCTTAAAACATGTGAGCGGATGATTTCATGATTGAAAAAGACCAAAATAAAAACATATGACAATCCTCAAGGTGGTAGAATATGTTTTTAAAAATATTTCTAACAGGTTTTTAGAGGCTGAACTCATGGATCTAATGTGATATGTTTGGCATTTAAAGGGTTAAATGAATGTAGTTGCATGAGACCATCACTTCCACTCTCCACCAACAGGGGGCGCTGTGGTGGCGAGAATACCAATAGAGTGAAAGTGACCGATTGTGTAACATGTGGCGCCCTGTTCATGAATGTCACATGAAGGAAGAAGGGAGGAAAGAGAAAGGGAGGTCAGAGGGAAAGGGTTAGGAGGAGACAAAAAAGAGCGGTAAATAAAAAGATAAAATAAATATATGAGAAAATAAACAATAGAAAGGAGTAAGAAAAGGGAAGAGGCATTGAGAGAAGGAGGAGAGAATAATGAAGAGGATCTGAAAGGAAGAGAAGAGGAGGAAAAGGAAAAGGCAGCGGATGACAGGAAGAGAATAAAGGAGAGGAAAAGAAGGGAACAGCAGGGAGAGAGGAGTGAAGTCATGGCGTCCACGTGCCAGCGTCTGCGTGCCAGCGTCTCCATGAATGAGGCTTCACATGGACGGAGGCTGACGCTGCTGGACACCAACACAGAGTCAAGACTGAGAGACACAACCACACGGCAGAATCTAAGTCGATCAATGAAGAGGAAATATTACTGATTCACTTCAAGTTACAGCAGCTAAAGTGAAGAAATACGAGTGCGTTTAGATCCTTTCAAAATAAAACATTCAAAAATGCTGTTTGGGATCATCGTGACCTTCAATTTTTCATCATTTCTTACAACAAATAAGCTGAAAACCTGAGTAAACAGCTCATCAAAACACTGATTCTTCTTTGTACCTAGTAGTGAACTCAAAGTTCATTTCTCTTCACCTAAAACATAACCATAGTAAACTTTTATGAACTAAGCATGAGCCAATTTAGTCCTGAGAAGTATTAAAAAAGTATATTTGTAATAAGGATGCACAATATATCGGTGCATATCGGTATTGGCCGATATTAGCTTAAAAATGAAATATCGGTTATCGGCGGATATCAACGTGTTATCGGCCGATACAAATCGATTAAATGCCAGACATGCATAGCACAAGACTATAAGACTGTATAATGAGTGGACGTAACAACGTTCGGCTCAAACTGAAGCCTCCAGCAGATGCCCCGCCCCCTGGTGTCTGGCTGCAGTATAGGTCATAAGCCCCGCCCCCTGGTGTCTGGCTGCAGTATAGGTCATAAGCCCCGCCTCCCCATGTATTCCAGATATGAGCCGGGAAAACTTTAAAAAACTTCAATACCTCGTAGAAACGTTTCTCTCATCTTTACGCTAAGGTAGTATGACGATGTCATTTGGCTGCATGGTGTTCAGGTGTTTTTTTTTCTGAGAAGTTAGTTTCTCATTAGTTATTGGACGTTAAAAACAACGATATAAGTTTCGTTTTACGATAGTTGACAGCTGCCGTTCGTGAGTAGTTTTTACCGGGGATGTAAGAAACTTCGGGAAAGAGCCAAAAGGAGACTAAACCTTCTGAAGAAGAAGAAATAAATATTTTTATTTCTCTTTTTTACTTGGCTCCACCGGAAATTCTCTACTGCGCAGACTCTGGCTGCACAATGGCGGCTAGAGAAACAAGGTTTTTTGGCTTCAAAAACGTAGAACGGTGACAGGCGGAAGCACGCTGTCCATTCTATATACAGTCAATGTTTAAATTCATTTTATGGCAAGAACCAATCAGCTAACTAAAGAAAAACAAGTGGCCATCATTACTTTAAGAAATGAAGTCAGTCAGTCCAGTAAATAGTCATGAAAATTAAGAGAACGCAAATTGAAAAAAACCATGAACTCCAGCTCTATTTTTGTGTGAGGAAAGGTGGAAAACTACAGGTGTAAACTTTAGAAAAAGGTGCAGGAGAAGTTAACGGTTCCTGCTTGTTCCCCTCACACTCTCTGTGCTGGTTTTGCCCTTGAAACTTGGCAGCTGACCCAATGTCCGGGGGCACTGAGTGCTCGAGCATTCACTCACGCACACACTTCATACCTCTCTCTACCATCCCTCTCTCTCTCTCTCTCTCCGTCACCGAGGGTCTGCACAGGGAGCTGCCATGTTTTCAGACGTGAGTTCCCATGTTGCAGAGAGAGACAGAGGTGTGAACTCAGGTGTGAACTCAGGTGTGAGCTCAAACTGGAGCCGTTTCTTTTGCAGCTCGCTGAAGCTGTGAAACCAACAAAAAGACTCCGTACCCCTCAACGCTCGCGCACGTATAAATAAATCAGCTGTGACAGTCTTTGTTGCTGTTTGGCAAATCAAAAGAGGGCAGTGAGTAGTGTTCGCTCACATATTACATAAACTAACCCCGTCCTCTCCCTCCTTTATATTTGCTCTCTTTCCCTCCGTGACAGAAACATAAACAGAAAGGAGAAAAAAAAAAGCTGCTTCTCCTCAGCATCCGAGTGAGATGCAGCTTTTTCCTCCGTCTAATTTTAGGAGAGATGCTTTTTCCTGTTACTGTCTATCCGTCTTTTATTCTTGGTAACGCTCAGATTTATGTCTGGATGGAGGTGTGAGAGCGAGAAGAGCAGGTGGTGATGAGTGAAACAGACGATGGGAAAAGGAGAAACAGCTGATTGGATTTAACCCAACATCCGAACGCATCACACTTTGTCACCGGGCAGGTGAGCAGCCGTCTGTCGGGACGGTTTGGAGAGTGCTCATAACTCCGTCTGACAGAAGATTAACGACACTTAAACAGATCCAATCATGCCAAGAGAAAAATAGCTGATAAAAAAATGGATTATTTCCATTCATTGGTTAGATTTGAGTAATTTTCTGTCAAGTTCGTATATGGGTCAATGACGTGACGTCCCTTTTTTTGTGTCTGAGTGTAATGTTTCCTTCCATCATGAATTGAGTATTTCATCACATGTATTTCTTTATTCTATGAAACCTGTGTTATTTGAACACATCTTTAAACTATTAAAATATAACATGTTTTTTTGTGTTTTGGTTCCTCAAACCCCCAAAATGTCAGGTGGTGCAACCGTCCTGACAAGTATCCACAGTAATTAAACTCTAAAAATTGAATGTCAGTTATTGTAAATGGAAATTAAAAATACAGTGGCATTATTTTATGCTTNTGTAGATTTCTCTGAAATACTGATAAAAAAGGTTTTTTCACTTCATTGGTGACTGGAACAATTTCCATGTCAGGTGGTACAACCAATGTAATAATGTGAAATGTTATTTTAACATCAAATTATTTATCTTATTCACAAATAAAAGAAATGAAACACACAAAATGAAAATGTATGAGTCACTACAGACACTTGAGAGATACTTGCCAATAATTTCACACAGAAAAAATAACAGGAACATATAAATATATTTTCATATATTTGGTTGCACCACCTGACATTTTTGGATGCTCAAATTAAAAATACTAAAAAATAATGAACCTAAAAACTTTGAAATGTTGGTCAACTACTGAAATCTGTTAGAAAACATAATTCTTCTCTAAGAAATATGTTTTTTATCCATTTTCAAAGAACTTTTTAAAAATACATTTTTAGACCCTCTTTTTGTCATTGACCCAAATAAATAAAACATTTGCTGCTGTGGAGGCGTTTATGAGCCAAATCTGGGAACCAGCAGCTAATGTTTGACAGCGTTTAGCCGCTGTGGTGTGTCAGCCAGTAATTCAAAGCCTCCGCTGCAGCCGACAGATATCGTGATAATCTATGACAGTAATCCAGGCCGAGCCTTTCCCCTTTTTTTTTTTTTTTTTACACTTTAGCAGGATGGTACTGATCGTCTGACGAGAAACTTCAGACATAAAAATGAGAGATAATGAGGTGAATAAGTCCACAGCAGATATCTGGAGACAGACTTGATAAGACAGTTAAAAAAAGAGCTGAAGTGACATTGAAAGACTGACGGGAAAAACTGGATTGCAGATAAAGTTTTCAGCCTCTCATGCTCTTTATTGACTTTTTTCCTGCATGCAACCAATTAGCCTGAACAGCAACAGGTCGATGCAGCTCAGGCAATAAAAGCACAGGACTTATGCTGCTTGTAAAGAATCCAATTATTGCTTTTGTGTCCTTTTTTGATCATTTTTTGTTGTCCTCAATTCATATTGAATGTTGCACAAATGGAGAAAAACGGCAGAAACAACGAATGATTGAAAAATAATACTAAGAGTTCAGAGGTTAAATATGTATTTATATATTACTATGCGGCACAAGGTTAGTCAATGTTTTAGTTTGAATCTTAATTTAGATCAACTTTGTAGTCGTTTTTCTTTTTCTTATGTTGTGTTGTTGTGTTGTTGTGTTGTTACTATGGTAACGCTTAAACATTACTGTGTGTTTTCTGTTTAAATGGACATTTGTAGTGTAATATCTTTGTTAAATTAGTTTAAAAACTGTTTCCTGCCAACTATATTTGATATTTAGCTAAATTTAGGATTCATGATTATGAATATTTAAAATTTTTAACCCTGTGGTGCACAGTGGTCACTAAAGTGGACACCTATTTTAAAGTTATTTACTCCTAAATTCAATGGCTCATGTGGTGGAGATTCATATCAGCCTGTGTCAGGATATATTTATTCTTCTTAGGGCCTGAAAAAATGTTTTCAATTTTTTCCCCAAATATATATATATATATATATATAATATTTTATTATTTAATACTTATTAATATTATTTTATAATACAATATATTATTATTATTATTATTAATTTAATATTTATTATTTATTTTATTTTATTATTTAATATTTTAATTATTTATTTTATATATATATATATATATATATATATATATATATATATATATATATATATATTTTTTTTTTTTTTAAGTTAAAGACAAACATTTGCGGGTAAAACAGCGTAATAACTAAACTATTCAGTGTTAAAATGGATGAAAGAGAGTTAAAATGTTTTGCAAAAAATTGAAAAAGATTATTATTAAAGAAAAATCCAGACACTGACTTTCACAATTCATGCATCAGAAGGTTAATGTTTAAAAAGGTTTAAAAACGCATTTGTTCAAGAACGTGATTGAACGCATATGTTTTATAAGTTTGAATGATTTTGTAAATACAGGAAGACATTAATATTTTTTCTTTTGTTCTTTCTTTTTATTTGTTTTTAGCTCTTACAGTGTGTTCACATTGGTCATGGATACAGAAAAAGGAGATGACAAATAAAGCTTTGTGAACCATCAGTTAAAGAGTCAATGCTACACTGCTCTAAGTTGTGCATGTGCTCTTCACTTGTGGAAAATTCAACTCTTTCTTCCAGCTCTTTCTTTTTCCTCCCACACACGAGGCCCGGTGGATCCTGACTGCGCTCAGAGACTCGGGGCAGCGTTAACATGAAGTGACAAAAAGCTTTGACAGTGCAGAGCTGGAGGAATTACAGAAGTTAGAAAACATGTCTGTGTTTGTAATTCAGCCGCACCTCTTACAGCGGGAGGATTAACGCAAATTAGGAGCGAGTGAGTGACGGGGGAAGTTTTAAAAAAATAATCCTCTCCTTCAGATTTTCCAGGCTCTTAAAGGAGCAGAGTTTGTTTTTCACAGAACCAACTAGGGCTGAAAGATTTATCGTTTTCTGATCGAAATCACAATTTCAAACATCGTGATCATGTCACTGATCCAGGATCCTTTGTATCAGCTGTTTCACACACGTGTTGAGTATTAAACTGTTGGGAAAAATCCTTTTTTACTTGGGATTGTTGAATTTTGTTCTTAATTGTTTCGTATTTTACTTTATATAACTTGACACAATTAAGAATATTTTGCACTGTATTATTTTTAAAAGTTAAGAGTCAAAGATAGCTCTTTTTGTTCTTCAGTTTTTAAAACTAAAAATATTATTTAAAAAGTCTGGTTTAGAAATAACAAGAATAAGTGTTAGACTCAGAGTTTTGAGAAAAGTCAAAATTCAACTATTTATCTAAAAATCTCTTTTTTGATTTTTTTTTTCTCTCCTTTTATTCCATAATTTTGTATTTATTTCGTATAATTTTGACTTTAATCTTAGAGTTTTGACTTTTTTTTTTAATCAAAATTTCAACTTTTTATCTCAAACATTGCCTTTAGTTTCAAAACATAGACTTTTATCTCAGACTTAAAAATTTGACCTTGAATGAGAAAGTTTGGACTTTTTTTCACATAATGTTAAACTTATTTCTTAAACTCTGGAAGTTATTGACTTTTTGTCTCAGAATTTTGTCTTTATTTTCCCAAATTTCCACTTTTTCATCTTAAAATATTGACCTTAAATGAGAAAGTTTGGACTTTTTTTCACATAATGTTAAACTTATTTCTTAAACTCTGGAAGTTATTGATTTTTTGTCTCAGAATTTTGTCTTTATTTTCCCAAATTTCCACTTTTCATCTTAAAATATTGACCTTTTCTTGAAAAGTTAAAAATAATTCTTACCTTCAGTTTTCATTTTCATCCTTGCATTACAGTAAAAACTTTTGATGTTTCAAAGGTTTGATATTGGATATTGGGAAACCTTCACTAAAGCTTGATTTACATGAAATTGTAAATTGAATTGAAATCGCAATATCTGCCAGAAAAATCTTAATTAGATCTTTTTTTTTAAAACTGTTTCAGACCCTCGTACTGTGTATCTAGGCCTTATTTCTAATGACTCAATCCATAAAAAAGAAATCCACCTTTTCAAGATTCTTATACTTGCCTGCAAAAAGTCTGTCACTAGGAATTGGTTGAAAGTTGATCCCCCAAGTCTAACACAGTGGTTGAACATTGTAGACGAACTATAACTTATGGAAAAAATAACTTATCATCTGCGGACTAAAGCTAAGACTCATGATCAACGTTGGAATAAATGGACTGATTACCTAAATAAGCGGTCAGGTGGAGATAACTGCTGAGCATGAGAAAAAATAAATATATATCGTGTATGTATCTGGTAACAAAACGGTATGTGTGGATTTGTGTGTGTTTTCATGTATGTATATATGTATATATACTTGCAAGTGAATGTATGCAGGTACATCTATGAATATACATCTATGAAGTAGCCCCTTACTATTTATGTTTACATTTACGTTTGTTTTTGTATGTTTTGTCACTTTTGTCGTGGTTTAAATTTGTCATAATATTGGAAAAAGGTAAATAAAAAGTTAGAAAAAAAAAAAGAAAAAAAAAAAAAAACGTTCAGCCCTAAAACCAACTAATAACAGCTCCAAAATAAATGCAGGAGTGAGGAGTGCAAAGGGATCTGAAACAAGGAGAAGGACGGATGTTTTGCAGCACTTTGCAGTCAGAGAGTAAAAGCACATTATCTTTGATTCAGCACAGGAAACTGAACAGTCATTTAACGCCTCTGTAGTCCAGATCGCCAGTTTCCAGCCCCCACAGAGCTAATTATGGTGCAAAACACCAAAAACACTCATTTTCCAATTAGAGTCATTCACACGAGCTCTGAGTGGGAACGATAATAACTGTTGTGTTTTTGTGTTAATCAATTTGTTATGTTTTTTCAGTCTGTGCTCTTTGTTTTTTTTTGGTTCACCACAGTCAAGCTGTTGTAGCTTTTTCCTGTTTTTTTTTTTGTTTTTTTTTTGCTGCCGTGATGAAAGCGCTGACTGTGAGCTGCCACCCACAGGATCAGCTGATCAGACCGGTGTCAGCAGGCGAAACGTCACCGCTCAAGGGCGAGGGAGTCACCGCAGACGCGTGGGAGAAAGTGAGTGAAGAAGTTAACCACAGAGCTGAGAGCAGGCAGGTAAACACTGTAACAGTTCACTACATTTATTTTATCACTGAACAAACAATGGTAAGAAAATCATCTTTGATTATTAATAGGGCTGCAGGATTTGGAAAAATTGATACTGCTGCATTTTCACTATTGGCATTTGCTAAGAGTCTTAATCATGTTGATATCTGTAAATTATTGATATTGGTCAATGATATTTTCTGCAAGTGATTCTTCTCACATTAGACTTTTAATGAAGCACTTCTGCACAGAAGATCATCTTTTATGTTTCCCTCGACAACCTAACAATGTTACTGGGACATTTACAGGGAGCAGATGCACAGTAGCTCTCAGGGTTTGTCCACCTCCTGCATTTTGCCTTTTTCGTAGGCTTGATTAATCTTTTTCCAGAGATGTGAATCAATGAAAAGTAAAGTTTAAAGACATTAGGTGTGTTTCCATGACCCTTGGATATGCACAGAATTTAAATAGCGATATAAAAAACTGGCAATGGAAACACCTGGATTCCGAAAAAGCACTAAAATATTGCTAAAAAGTTTTTACGCTTTCATGAGGTGGTTTTTCAGACGTTTCGACATTCAAATATATCTCAAAAGCTCAATGGAAACACTTTCTCTGCAAGTATTATTATTATTCCTGTTTTATTCTCTTCTCTTTAAAATAAAAGTCTAATGTTACGGTTGCACCACCCTGACATTTGACAAGGTGAAAATTACGGGACAAAAGTTTTTTTAGATTTCTCAACAGCTTTAAAATTCTTTTTATTTGCAAAGAATGTTTTATTTAAAAAGGTTCAAGCATAAAATAATGCCACTGTATTTTTAATTTCAATTTTTAGAGTTTAATTACTGTGGATACTTGTCAGGACGGTTGCACCACCTGACATTTTGGGGGTTTGAGGAACCAAAACACAAAAAAACATGTTATATCTTAATAGTTTAAAGATGTGTTCAAATAAAACAGGTTTCATAGAATAAAGAAATACATGTGATGAAATACTCAATTCATGATGGAAGGAAATATTGCACTCGGACACAAAAAAGGGACGTCACGTCATTGACCCATAAATAGATGCTCGTTTACATATATTAGTGATGTGATTGGGCGTAGACAGGATGCAGAAACTTCATTGAAAGGCTCAAATTTATGACAGTACTATAAGATATAAATATTGCCTATGTGCATATCCTGATATCATATCAAGAAGTTTTGACAAGCTTTGATGTTTCATGCATCAGAGGGTTAAACCTGATTAATTATGTTGGTTTGTTGTTGTAGTCAGAGAAATTACAATCTAGTGCCGACATTGTGTATTTTTATTTGAAAGTCAGTGGATGTTTTAATGTGGTTTAAGTCTAAAAAAAGACTTTTGACCTGCCGAAGCAGAGACAGATCTGGTGTAACTTCGAGTGATGAATCAACTTAAGGGGCTTTTTTTAGACTGTGGGAGGAAGAACATAGTGAGAACATGCAAACTCCACACAGAAAGGCTACTGTTTAACCTGGGAACTGAACCAGGAACCGTGTCACTATGATGCAAACAACCACTGGACCGAGTACTGTCAAGAATGATAAAAATATACAAATCTGACGCAAAGTTTTAGATCAAAACTAGAGGGAGGGGGGCCTGCATTTCCTTGAGTGACACCCATGAGTCCTATTCATTAACTCTGGGTCTTCAAGGGACCTTCATCTCCTCCCGCAATAACATCATTAGGCTTTTTGATTTTAATTTAAACAAGTCGATTTTTCCCTGTCACTTATGAAGATTAAACCAGGGTACCTGCAGGTTGTGTCAAGTCACGTTTAAGACTTTTTAAGACCTTTTTAATGCCACTTTGAAAGAAATCTAAGACCAAAAACACATAAATATAGTCGATGGTTTGGGGATCCTGCTGCATCACAACCAAATCATAGTGTGTGTCACTTAATGAGACTGTTCAAGTTTACTTTTTGACTGTTTATTGAACATAAAGTTGCTCATTGGTTAATATCTGTATGTAAAAGTGCAAACAGTGACCCATAGTTATTGACTGCCCAGCTAGGATGCAGATAAATTATATCAGCAGCTTGTACAACAGTTTCCACTCTAAAAAATTAAAAATAAAATGAATAAAATATTAACAAACCATGCCATGACAAATTTAAGATCTTTGGGTAATTTATTTAAGACCTGAATGTAACATTTTAATGAATTTAACACTTTTTAAGGATGTGTAGGATTTAATGACTGATGGAGAAAATTCAGAATTAAAATGTCAAAGGTGATCCTTTTTTTTTTTTTTTGCACTGTTCCTTTAATTTGATACAATCTGCCTTTGCTCTGTTTCTCTTTCTTTGTACGTCGTACTCTCCTCCCTCTGTGTCACGTTTGCAGCTTTCGTTATTTCCGTCCTTGTGATTAGAGTTTGATGGATTTCCAGCAGAACATGATGCGACTGGTTTTTCTGGTTACGGTTTGTTTTTTACGCCTTCAAACTAATTCACAGGCCTGCAGAACATCCTGTGCAATCATAACCGCTTCACAGAATTAGTCAGCTGACAGCGACGTCACACACACACACACACACACACACACACACGCACAGATCAAATTAAAATGTGTCTGAAGCTTTGAGGAAGTAGGTGTGTGTACGTGCGCTGCCTCATGTGTAACAAGCCAGTAATATGGTTATGGAAATTTATGCCACGCTTAAGCCAATAATTCCTCGCTCATACTACAGAACGGGCAGGCACGAGGAGGCGTTACTCGCTGATCTGGTGAAATAAGAACGAGGAAAACGCAGAGAGTTAAGAAAAAAGAAAAGTACTCTAACATCTGGCTCCCCTTACGCAATTTCACTCCCCTCCTCCCTTCTCTTCCTCCTTCTGCAGTTTCCTCTACTTTACGATGATGAAACCTGCTGAGTAAGGCTGCCGGCTGGCACGCAGCCCTAAAGAGAGAAACGAGATGATGGCTTTTTGCAGACTGGGGACACAAGGAGCAGAAAAAAGAGGCAGAGAGGAGAGAGTTTGAATAAGGAAAAAGCTTCCTTTGTGCTCCCTCACAGAAAAGGAGAAACCTGATCGGAAACCTTACCTAATCTCACACTGGATCAGAGTCCGTCTTTTTCTTTAATCCTGCTTTTACATGCAAATAAACCGGCCTCTCTCGAGCGGCGTTAAAGGAACAACTAGTTATTTAGGTCAAGCAGAAACCAGCCTCCAGCGTCAGACCGCACAAACCCAGTACAGTCGACCTCGTCCACCAACACAGGTTGTGTTTACGCCTTTAGCTACAGCTCTTTGTAAAAGCTGTGAGACTTTATCTCTTATTCTTCTCATTTTGATCGAGCATCTTTAGCTGGATGACAGAAGAAACAACATCTTTAGTGTTACTGAAGCTGTGACTTCAAAGCTTGATGATACAAACGACAGTGGAGGAAAAAAAACCCTGACTGTTTGTTTTTGTTTTGCTTCAGCGGAGGATGAACGACAGATATGAAAACTAACTGTAAATATCAACACACGCCTCTGGCAGTGTGTCAGCCGTCTGCGTGAAATGTTCTCCATATACACGATGACTCAACAAATGCAGCTCGCTCTCTCAGCGAGCTCAACGATTCTCTATCTCGAGTTCAAAAAGGAAAATTAAACCTCAAATCCTCTGTGATTGTTTCTATCCTCACACACTATACAGACTCCTGCAGAGAGCTTTTCTACTGCCGTCACAGATCTGAGAGAGTCAGAAACACCAGAGAGAGAGAAAGAGAGAGAGAGAGAGAGTAGGAGGCTGGAGGCTGAGATCATAGGCGAGCACCAATTACAATTTTCTGTCCGATCACTGATCTTTGAAAAGCCTGAACTGCTGGTGGGTCAATGAGGTGACGTCCCTTTTTTTGTGTCCGAGTGCAATATTTCCTTCCATCATGAATTGAGTATTTCATCACATGTATTTCTTTATTCTATGAAACCTGTGTTATTTGAACACATCTTTAAACTATTAAAATATAACATGTTTTTTTAAAACTTTGAAATGTTGGTCAACTACTGAAATCTGTTAGAAAACATAATTCTTCTCTCAGAAATATGTTTTTATCCATTTTCAAAAAACGTTTTAAAAATACGTTTTTTTCGACCCTCTTTTTGTCATTGACCCTCCTTTATTTCTCCACAGAAATCTTTCCAGGCAGGCAGATTAATCTTTCGTTATCGTATGTTATTTTTAGAGAAGTCAAATTAGCCTTTTCACCCCTAATCCGACGTTACACACGGCAGCCATAGGCCTCTTTTGGGTCTTATATCAGCAGCTAATCCAACCTCGTCCGGTTGCGGATCTCTGAACCTCAGCCTGTAATCTCTGATTTGTCTGGACAGTCTTGGAGGTGTGCTGTAGTTCCCGTTGGAGGCTCTCCAAAAAGCTGACTGACTCTGTGGTGGCTGGAGCGGATTGGGTGTTTCCGCTCCGGGCAGCTCGTCACTTCTGTGGACTTACAACTGTGGTTGCAGTAGGGAATGTGAAAAATGTGACACACACACACACCAACAACATGATAGAAAGAAAATGAGAAACACATTTCACATGACTGTCAGTGGGTGGACTCAGAACAATGGACTCTGTATTGAACATTTTTAGCTGTGAGGAGTTTAAATGAGGAGCATCAAAGACATAGATCAACCAAAACCTCATCTGTGGGTCCAGTAAAGTTCCTCTGAGAGCTTTTAGAAAACAAGGAGGTTGTCATAAGTGAAGCCTGTTAGTGCAGAGTATTTTAAAGCCTTATTAATGTAACAGCAAATCGGTTGATCAGTGCGGCTCGAAGTATGCCAGACCCACAGATGGCAGCGTTTCTCAAACCTGAAAACCTTTTTTTTTCTGGGAGTTGCAAGTTTATGGTTCAGTTCATTACCACAAACTACAATATTACTTTCAGCAACTCACTGCCTTGCGAACCACTTTGCTATGTGACAACATAACACACGCCTTAATACAATTTATATCCATGTCTGTGGACAGTGATGTAAAGCTCTTAAAGATGGTGCACATTTATTCTTGTAAACGTATTGATGAATCCATCACAGGTGTGAGCGGTGACTGTGATTGGGTCAGTGTGCGGCCAATTGGATTTTAGAAAAGAGAGAAAAACATCAACAGCTGATTACGAAGCTACGCTGATGCTGAGCCTCAAAGTAATAACAAGCTTCCTAGTAATGTAGTGGAGTCAAAAGTACAATAGAAGAAAAAAATACTTAAGTAAAGTACAGATACTCAAAAAATGCACTCAAGTACAGTACTCAGGTAAATATACTCCATTCCTGTCCACCCCTGGCTGCCAGTTATAGAAAATAATTGGTATCAGGGTCAATGACAAAAAGAGGGTCTGAAAACGTACTTTTAGAAAGTTCTTTGAAAATGGATAAAAACATATTTCTGAGAGAAGAATTATGTTTTCTAACAGATTTCAGTAGTTGACCAACATTTCAAAGTTTTTAGGTTCATTATTTTTTAGTATATTTAATTTGAGCACCCAAAAATGTCAGGTGGCGCAATCAAATATATGAAAATATATTTATATGTTCCTGTTATTTTTTCCGTGTGAAATTATTGGCAAGTATCTCTCAAGTGTCTGTAGTGACTCATACATTTTCATTTTGTGTGTTTCGTTTGTTTTATTTGTGAATCAGATAAATAATTTGATGTTAAAATAACATTTCACATTATTACATTGGTTGTTCCACCTGACATGGAAATTGTTCCAGTCACCAATGAAGTGAAAAAACCTTTTTTATCAGTATTTCAGAGAAATCTTCAAACTTTTCCACTTGGTCACAAATGTCATTTGGGCTCCTCTGGCTGATGCAGTTTCCTGTTTCCTGTTTTATTCTCTTCACTTTAAAATAAAAGTCTAATGTTACGGTTGCACCACCCTGACATTTGACAAGGTGAAAATTACGGGACAAAAGTTTTTTTTAATTTCTCAACAGCTTTAAAATTCTTTTTATTTGCAAAGAATGTTTTATTTAAAAAGGTTCAAGCATAAAATAATGCCACTGTATTTTTAATTTCCATTTACAATAACTGACATTCAATTTTTAGAGTTTAATTACTGTGGATACTTGTCAGGACNTTGTTCCAGTCACCAATGAAGTGAAAAAACCTTTTTTATCAGTATTTCAGAGAAATCTACAAACTTTTCCACTTGGTCACAAATGTCATTTGGGCTCCTCTGGCTGATGCAGTTTCCTGTTTCCTGTTTTATTCTCTTCACTTTAAAATAAAAGTCTAATGTTACGGTTGCACCACCCTGACATTTGACAAGGTGAAAATTACGGGACAAAAGTTTTTTTTAATTTCTCAACAGCTTTAAAATTCTTTTTATTTGCAAAGAATGTTTTATTTAAAAAGGTTCAAGCATAAAATAATGCCACTGTATTTTTAATTTCCATTTACAATAACTGACATTCAAAAAAATCTCAAATTAATGACACCTATGAACAGTCCTGCCAACGTGGTGGACTGTAAAACCCCCATTGAGGAACCAAAACACAAAAAAACATGTTATATTTTCATAGTTTAAAGATGTGTTCAAATAACACAGGTTTCATAGAATAAAGAAATACATGTGATGAAATACTCAATTCATGATGGAAGGAAATATTACACTCGGACACAAAAAAAGGGACGTCACGTCATTGACCCAGGAATAAAGACCAACGTTTCTCCTGCAGAATGCAAATGAAAACAGCTTCACAAACTCCCCCACTCACCTCCGGCGTACATGACAGCCAGCATGATGGAGGAGATCCAGGACACCTGGCTGGGCGTAGCGTTGAAGATGACCTCGATCTCCTTGAAGAAGACCGTGATGGATTTGGGGAAGGCGTAGGAGAAGCCGATGGAGATGAAGGCTCCTACCACCACCGCCCAGCCCCAACCGCCCTCTGGGGGGGTGTAGCCCACGGGACCACCTAACGCTGGAGGCATGTCTGCTGCTCGCAGGGAGGAGGACGATGATGAAGGAGAATGAAGAAGAGAAGTGCGCTCAGTGGAGAGAGGGAGGATGGAGGAGGTGCACCTGTGTGGAGAAAAAAGACAGAGAAGATGAGTTTTACATTTATTACAGACAAAAGCAGATAAATGTTAACCCTTTACATCCCAACTAATTCTGGCCTTAATATCACACTATGCTTCAAAACTTATTACTGAAGAACCACAAAGTCAAAATTCATCAGTGACACATCATTTAAAAGATTCAAGTCTGTAGTTTATGAAAATGTCATTTTTTTTCTATGTGGCTTAAGTCCACATCAGACTAAATTCGGCTGAAACACTTTTTTCCCTCTTCATTTTTTATAGCCATTTTTGTGAATCAATCACATCAAGATGCTTCATGCCAAACATAAAACATCCACAATATCACTTTTCCACCTTGTCATCTACATCTGAGTGAAATTTGAACTTTCTAGGTAAAACCTTGTAGGAGATGGAGAAATTTGGAGAAAATTGGAGAAACACCAGGCAGAGTTGTACTCACAGTCTACGCTCTTGTCCGTAGACACTGTGCAAACAAAACCAGCTTTGTCAGTGCTCAGTGTCCTCTTTTTAGTCAACTTTGCTCTGTATGTGGAAAGGATCACCAAAAAAATCAGGAAATAGTAGTTCCCAGTGACGGATTGTACCTCTTCTGTTGCACCACATGAATGTGAACGGAGACGCACAACAATGAGTAAGTCTCGCCAATGATCTAAATGGCTACAGCTGGCTTCATATGAAGGGTAAGGCAGTTGGTTAAATGTAAGAGTGATTAAAAGGCAGAAAAGCAAAAAATCAGCCATCTGATAGAGCTGTTACACAACACCACTGAGCTCTATTGGCCAGTCAAGCAAGGAGCGCTTGTTGGCTATCACAGGCTGTCCTGGGATGGAAACTCACCAGGAAACACTCCTGTTTTGTAGCTAGAAGACAAAGGGCAACAAAACTACCCAGCTTTACCAGATTGACATTGAGGAGGAAATGCTTTAAGACTGTGAAGCTGCTGTTATTGATGAGAACAGACAAACAAACGGACTTTACAGGAGAAATTTCACCACTTGGAATAATTTGATGAAACAACACTTTTGATATGTTTGAACTCTGGATTCCTCTGGTGGAAAGGAGAGTGAATATTCAGGGTACGGGCGTCAGGATGTGACGTAATGACCCCAAACAGGTAGGACGTCCCAGTTGTTGTGAGTGATTCTTTCACTAATTATGTTTTGTTGGTGAAGAAAACTGTAAAACAAACTCAGAGGCTGAAATGTGAAGAATCTAAACTTACAAATGTGGTATAGCATCCCGATGTTTCACTGTTTATACTTTGAAGAAGTCACAGGAATGGGGAATGGTTAGCCAACGACCCTTTAGAACATGAGAGGTTAATAACTGNCAGCCAGCATGATGGAGGAGATCCAGGACACCTGGCTGGGCGTAGCGTTGAAGATGACCTCGATCTCCTTGAAGAAGACCGTGATGGATTTGGGGAAGGCGTAGGAGAAGCCGATGGAGATGAAGGCTCCTACCACCACCGCCCAGCCCCAACCGCCCTCTGGGGGGGTGTAGCCCACGGGACCACCTAACGCTGGAGGCATGTCTGCTGCTCGCAGGGAGGAGGACGATGATGAAGGAGAATGAAGAAGAGAAGTGCGCTCAGTGGAGAGAGGGAGGATGGAGGAGGTGCACCTGTGTGGAGAAAAAAGACAGAGAAGATGAGTTTTACATTTATTACAGACAAAAGCAGATAAATGTTAATAACTGTTACACCTTTCTTATTCAAGATTCATGAAAAAGCCACTTTGGAAATTTTCCGTCACATTTCTAAAAACTGACGTGACCAATGACTCTTTTGTACCCAAGTGTCCCCGTTTGCAATGAGTGAGTTACGCTGAGCCAGCATGCACAAAACAAACCACCTGACTGAACGGGCTCTGGGCCCAAAGTGGAAAATGTCCATCACAACTCGCTGAAGCCCAAGGATGAATGCTCAGCGGCCTGTCATGTCGAATTAATCAGCCCAGTGTCACATGAGACACCGAAAAAAGATCCAAAACTGGAACATAAAGATCTCACTACATTATTTTGAAATTACCAAGTTCGAATAGAACATGAGGCCTCCTTTTCTGGGTGTTTTTGTTTCGACGAGAAAGGGACATTGACACCGTCCTTTGGTTTATGGAGTCCGTGACTGCCCTTAAGGTTCGTCGAACTAATTAGAAAAAAGTGGAGTACCTTTAGGACTTCATCTTGTTGATGAATTCTTCGACATTTTACTAACAAATTCCTTTTATGTCCTACTTGGTCATCAGTGGCCTGTTCACCATTCATATGACGTCATCAAAGTATAAACACGTAACACCTTTGTCACAAAGCTTGGATTTTTTTAAGTCACTAAATTGTTTTACAGTTTTCTTCACCAACAAAACGTAATTAGTGAAAGAATCGATCACAACAACTGGGACGTCCTACCTGTTTGGGGTCATAACGTCACATCCTGACGCCCGTACCCTGAATATTCACTCTCCTTTCCACCAGAGGAATCCAGAGTTCAAACATATCAAAAGTGTTGTTTCATCAAATTATTCCAAGTGGTGAAATTTCTCCTGTAAAGTCCGTTGTTTGTCTCATCAATAACAGCAGCTTCACAGTCTTAGAGCATTTCCTCCTCAATGTGAATCTGACAAAGCTTGATGTGTTTTTTTCCTTAGGGTTCTAGCTGTATAAAAAATTGACCCCATTTTTTTGTGTTGAGTTTTCATCCCAGGAGAGCCTGTGATAGCCAACAAGCATTCCCCACTTGACTGGCCAATAGCGCATGGTGGCCTTGTGTAATAGTTCTTTTAGAGGGTTGTTTGTTTGCTTACAGCTCTGTCGATCACTTTAACACTTAACCAATCGCCTTATGATTCATACAAAACCAGCTGTAGCCATTTAAATCATTGGCGAGACTTATGTGTTGTCATGCATCTCTATTCACATTCATGTGGTGCAAAAGAAGAGGTACAATCAATGACTGGGAAGTACAATTTCATGATTTTTGGCGAACTTTTTCACGAGGAGAGCAAAGTTGACAAAAAAAGAGGACGACAAAGCTGGTTTTGTTTGCGCTGAGTCTTCGGACGAGAGCGTGTGCAGTGAGTCACCTTAGACTAAACTCTCTAACTCCTACAAGGTTTTACCTAGAAATCTCAAATTTTACTCAGATGTAGATGACAAGGTGTAGAAGTGATGTAGTGGATGTTTTATGTCTAGTATGAAGCGTCTTGATGTGGTTGATTTACAAAAATGGTTATAAAAAAAACAAAGAAAAAAGTTGCATTGATCCTGATGTGGACTTCTGCAACATTAAAACACAAAATAAATTCTGAAACTAGAGATTTTAATCTTTCAAATGAGGTGTCATTGATGAATATGACCTCATGGTTCTTCAGTTAAAAGCTTTGAAAAATAGTTTGGTATATAGGCCAGAGTTAAGGGGGGGTGTAAGGGGAATTTCATTTATCAGTCACGTACGACGTTCGTTTTTTTGGGTTGTTGGGGAGTCTCCTCGAGGCTCAATTGTTTGCTCACTCGGTTGTGCTGGAGTAGAGTGTAGGACGAGGGCGTGCGTTCGACGTTTGGTTTGGTAGGTCAGGTGTAGACTCGCTCGTCGTCGAAACCCAATTTATAAAGTCACTGTGTGTCTGTGTTTTACGGCTGCAGAGACAGATGTTTGCGTCAGGGCTCCTTTTAATGAACGCGTTCATCTGAATATCCCCCTTTTTTTTTCATTCAGGCCGTGCATAACAGAGCTATTTATGGCTGGCTCTGACATCACCTGAGCCACTGTTTGGGACGGTTGCCTTAAATGGACTCCTGTATAATCTATTTGTTTGGTGCATCCGTGAAGTGTAATTTATACGTAGTGACAGACTCTTGTTCGACTCATTAGGACCGGGAAACTCTCTCTCTCTCTCTCAGAGAGAGAGAGAGAGAGAGGACAAGGAGGAAGGAAACCACCTAAGAGAGTCACATCTGGGGCTGAACGGTTTTAGAAAAAGATCTAATTGTGATTTTTCTGTCTGTGATCACAGAAACATTTACAAACATGACAGAAAATTACATCAAACCATCGAGATAAAAAGTTTTTACTCTAATGCAAGGATGAAAACTGAAGGTAAGAATTGCTTACAAATGTATTTATTAACATTTTTGAGTTAAAAAAGTTAGTATTTTGATTTAATAGTCCAAATTTTAAGATATTAAAATCTAAATTTTTAAGATAAAAGTTAATTAATGGTAAAATCTTTGAGGAATCAGTGTTGAAATTTTGATACAAAAGATTATTTTTTTAGATAAAAAGATAAGCTGAAAGGAAAAACTTGGGCCAAAAAAATATAAATTTGGAGACAAAAAGTTGATATTTCAAAACGATACGGTCAAAACTTTGAGATATATTCATCAAAATTCTGAGATAAAAAGACAAAACTTTGACAAAAGACAAAATTTTGAGATAAATAGTTGTGGTTATGAGACGAAAAGTCATGTTTTTAGAAAAAAAAAGTCTAAATATTGAGAGATTTAAGTCAAAATTTTGAGTCAAAGAGTCAAAAATTTTAGCCAAAAAGTCAGTTATGAGATTAGGACAGAAAAATTTTAAGCAAGAAAGTTAAATTTGTGTGATTAAAAAGTTGGTTTTTAAGGTAAAAAGTTTAAGTTGTGAGACCAAATTATGAAGTTTTGGGATAAAGTTTCAAAATTTAAAAAAAACAAATAAATAAATAAAAAAATGCATGTTTAAACTTTTAAGTCCTTGACCAAGGAAAAAATGATCTTTTCTAACAGTTTTACATCCAAGACTTGTAAAAAACAGCTGAAAAAAAAAATCGCAGCTGTGGCGATGACATGATCACAATATTTGGAATTGCAATTTCGATCAGAAAACGATAAACCGTTCAGCTCTAGTCACATCACTCTTTTTCACAGTGTGTTCGGATCACAAAGAGAGGATTCAGGCAGCACAGTGATGAGTAATGAACAGCCAGGTGTTGCGCTCCCTACATGGCATTAAACCTGCTCCGTGCTGTAAACAACATGCTCATGAAATCATTACACACGCAGCTTGTTATGACGACTGAGCAGAGCTTTCACTTCTCTCCGTCCTCAGGATTTCCTGTCTTCACCACAGAGAGAGAGATGTTGGTGGTTCAGTCTGGACGCATAAGCTGCATAAGGTTCACCTTTTGTAAGTGAGGGGGGCTTAAATATGGGTCAATGACAAAGAGAGGGTCTAAAAACTTATTTTTAAAAAGTTCTTTAAAAATGGATAAAAACATATTTTTGAGAGAAGAATTATGTTTTCTAACTGATTTCAGTAGTTGACCAACATTTCAAAGTTTTTAGGTTCATTATTTTTTAGTATTTTTAATTTGAGCACCCAAAAATGTCAGGTGGTGCAACCAAATATATGAAAATATATTTATATGTTCCTGTTATTTTTTCTGTGTGAAATTATTGGCAAGTATCTCTCAAGTGTCTGTAGTGACTCATACATTTTCATTTTGTGTGTTTCATTTCTTTTATTTGTGAATAAGATAAATAATTTGATGTTAAAATAACATTTCACATTATTACNAAAACTACTGTAGCTGCAACATAATCTGTAAAGGCGACTTCTTGTTTTTGCAGTTGAGAGGCTCAGGTTTTTATTTTAAGTGTTTGACCGGCTGCTCTAAGCCTTCCATTCATGCAGAGTAATAAGAACCAGAACCAAACTGGAATTGATGCAAATTTATTCCTGGTAATTCAAAGACGGGCAGGTTTTTATTTCCAGACACATACTTCAGGTCACCCGTCCAGTAGCGTGCTGGTTTGGCAAAGTGTGTGGTGTTAGTCAGGTGTGGTTACTTGACTGAAAACGATACGTTAAGCAAGCTACCGCCAAAATTTCTCAGAGGGCAGCCAAAGAGTCAGGCTGACACTGTCCAGTTTTACTCACCGTAGAATAATTTACCCTGTTACAGTTTGGATGAATGGAAGGATGTTGTGTAAAAATATTAAACGCCCACACAGTAAATATTTCCTGAAGCTGAAGGTTTCACACTGAGAGAGTTGAATTTTCTGCATCCACTGATATTTGAGGAGCATCAGCGAAGGCGGCAGAGTCATGGGAAAAACTGAAAAAGCTCACCATGACTAAAGGAGTGTTACAGCCACAGGAGACAAATCTGTGGCCTAGAAAAACACAGATTCTGGTTTTCAATGTTCTTCCAAAGACATCTACAGGGAGAAATAATCTTGCACTATTCTTTCTTTGTAGTTTGTGACAGACCGATCCAGGTCCACAGACGCCTGACTGAAAGCAACAAGGTCAGACAGGGTGAGGAAGAATGACTAAGAAACAACAAACTGTCTAAAATCAGTCAGGAACGTCTCACTTCCTCCAGACTCCTCTCACTGTGGGTGTCAGTTACAGAAACTCCTGTTAACGACCCGACAGCTGACCAGCACCGAGTCCAGACCTCCACATGAACCCGACAGTCACAGAAAATAAACTCGGCTTTGAGTCGCTCACTCTGCTGAGTACTGTAGGATCACATGGATCTCACGTTCAACACATCTAAAGCTACAGCTCTGACATTTATCATTGACTATTCCAATCATTAACCCAACCATTGACTGTATATAGAATGGACAGCGCGCTTCCGCCTGCCACCGTTCTACGTTTTTGATCGGTTTTTTGGGGCAAAGAGATCGGCGGTAACACGTCGGTCTCAAACGCGTCATCTCTTAAAGGCCACCTCGGTTCATTTTTTCTCTTTATTTTTATAAATAAAGAAGAAGAAGTCTTCCAAATCAGAGGAAAACCGAGAAAGGACTTCAAAGAATATAGGGGCTATTTTTGATGAGTGGAACGGCAGCTGTCAACTACTGTAAAACGAAACTTATATTGCGGTTTTTAACGTCCAATAACTAATGAGAAACTAACTTCTCAGAAAAAAAACACCTGAACACCATGCAGCCAGATGACATCATCATACTACCTTAGCGTAAGGATGAGAGAAACGTTTCTACGAGGTATCGTAATTTTTTAAAGTTTTCCCGGCTCATATCTGGAATACATGTGGAGGCGGGGCTTATGACCTATACTGCAGCCAGACACCAGGGGGCGGGGCATCTGCTGGAGGCTTCAGTTTGAGCCGAACGTCGTTATGTCCACTCATTATACAGTCTATGGTTCCCACCCAATTCTGGTTCAGAGTTTATAACTGTACTGAACCATAAGGTCAAAATCCATCAGTAACACCTCATTTGAAAGATTAAAGGTCTTAGTTTTCAGAAAATATTATGTTTATATACATAATATGTAGACACAACAATCAGCAGCATGGAGGGCTGAAGGCTGGTGGTGCTGCCTTCAGTGAGACCTTTGTGTTACTGGCCTTTTACAGCAAAACTGAGACTCACAAGAAACAGATGAACAAGAGTTACTCTGGAGGATTTAATGAGCTAAGAAACTTTAAAAGGAGCCCCGACTGTAAGGACTAATAGACATGAATATGCTTAAATGTTTGTCTCAAACTAGAATTTGTTGTTAAAAGAAATAACAAATTGGTTTTTCTTTAAAAAAAATACAGTTTAAAACACAGTTTCTATCCCTCGGGCGCAGCCATTGTTTTACTGCCGCAATGCATTCTGGGTTGATGACGTAGATTGGTTGCTTGGTGCCGAGCATCTGGATTTGGCCGTTTACTCACTACTAGTCGCGCATTCAGTGCTCCAAACTCCTCCCTTTTTTTGTATTATTACGGTGTACACCGACGAAAACCCACGTGAAAAGTCAGGTTTCCTTTGTTCCAGACTGATGTTAGTCTGCACAGCTTCCCAAAAGACAAGAAAAGAAGGAAGTTGTGGGAAATCGCTTGTGGGCGTAAACAACTTCCCATGGACCCGCGGCTATGTTCTGACCACTTCTCCCCAGAAGCATTTGCTGCATTTAGCCGGCCCATGCTGATGAAAGAGCTGACAGGTGTGGGTCATTATAAACGGAGACTAAAGCCAAATGCTGTTCCGACTATTTTCCAACACAAACCCACAAAACTTCCTCTGGAAACCACTGAAGTCCGCTCCAGGACTTATATGATCCTGTATGAGATCGAGCCCGGTGCAACCATATGACATCACGACCCAGACGTTATTGTGGCGTAAACAACAATGGCGGCCTACAGGTGAAAATATTTTTTCAAATTTTATACAAACTAAGATATTTTGAGAGATTTTATCATCGTTCTTATGTAGCTGGTAAAAACACTGATCATTCAGGAAAATGACGTTCTGGTAGCCAGGGTTCCTTTTAAGAAGAGGCTTTTCATTCTGAAGTTACTGTCACGTCTCAGGTCTGTACAGAAGTTGTTTATCGCTAACATCAGAAGGACCAAAGTGTTCGCATCTCTTCCAAGAAGCGTACAGTCAGCTGTAGCGAGTGCACTCCAGGATTAATGTTATTTAATTAAGCAGATTATAAATCACAACCCTTCCAACAGTCACTCAACACTGAACCAAGTCCAGAGAAGTAACCCCATCCAAAGATCCCGACGTCCAATGGGATTTCTTCCCTCCGTCTTAAATGCCACACAAGCAACTTACCCGCTGAGAAGCTTTGAGGGGTGGTGATTAAATCCACACTAATGTCACACTCCTGAAACGATACAGCCCACTACGGCGAGTAAATTATGTGTAACGACAGGTCACTCAGCGGCCAAAGAGAAAGACAGAGAGAGAGAGAGAGAGACTGGCAAACTCACTCTGAGCCTCTCGTGTTGCTCTCAGAGTTGTTTGCCACATCCTCGTTCCTCCAATGAGCTCACACACACACACAAACACACATGAGGTCTCACACGCCGGTGCAAACACTCATTCATTTCCCTCTATGGCTGTCACTAACGCTTTCATCTGTCCGTCCTCTCAGACTCACTCTAAAGAGGAGAAAACTGTTTTTTTTAAATCACATCTGCTGATTGAAACAGATCCCACAGTTAGTTTGTGAGCAACTCAGCAGACGTTTTCCTAATCTAGGGGTCGTGACCTTTTCCTGCAGTGTACGGCTTCCTGTACTGAGGAATGTGATGACTTCAGCGGTAATGTTTAAACTGACCCTCCTTTAGTTATGACATAACCGGGCGGGAGAAAGCTGCGAGACTACGATATAAGATTGCACTCTTGGAAACGTGCAGAAAGAACTCAAAGGTGAAGTTAAAGAACACGTGGCTGATTAATCAAACCAGAAAAGTTGAAAAGCTGCATAAAATGTCAACAAAAAAAAAACAGAATATGAAAATTAAATATGCAAATAAGTCCAAAACAGTACATGCTTACTAGGGCAATTTCAAACATCGTGATCATGTGATCTCCAGACTGACCCGGGATCTGTTCTCAGCTGTTTCACACACACCTGTCTTTGAGTGTAAGACTGTTGGGAAAAATCCTTTTTTTACTTGGGATTGTTGTTGATTTTATTTTATTTAACTTGACACAATTAAGGATATTTTGCACTGTATTACTTTTAAAAGTCAAGAGTCAAAAATAGCTTTTTGTTCTTCAGTTTTTAAAACTAAAATATTATTTAAAAAGTCTGGTTTAGAAATAACAGGAATAGGTGTTAGACTCAGAGTTATGAGAAAATTCAAAATTCAACTATTTCTCTTAAAATCTCTTTTTTGATTTTTTTTTTCCTTTGAATTCCATAATTTTGTATTTATTCGTATAATTTTGACTTTAATCTTAGAGTTTTGACTTTTTGTATCAAAATTTCAACTTTTTATCTCAAACATTGCCTTTATTTCAAAACTGAGACTTTTTATCTCAGACTTTAGTCTTAAAATTTTGACCTTAAATGAGAAAGTTTTGACTTTTTTTCACATGTTAAATTGATTTCTTAAACTCTGGAAATTATTGACTTTTTGTCTAAGAATTTTGTTTTAAAAGTTAAGAGTCAAAGATAGCTCTTTCTGTACTTCAGTTTTTTATAACAATATAAAAAGTCCGGTTTAGAAAAAAGCAGGAGTGGGTGTGAGGTTTTGAGAAGAGTCAAAATGCGACAACTTATCGAAAAATCTTCTTTTTATTTTGTTGCCTCTGTATTTATTTCTCATAATTTCGACTTAAATCTTAGAATTTTGACTTTCTTTATCAAAATTTCAGCTTTTTATTTCAAAATTAAACTTTTTATTTTAGACTTTTGTCATCTTAAAATTTTGACCTTAAATGTGAAAGTTTTGACTTTTTTTTTTAAACATAATGTTAAACTGATTTATTTAACTTAATAAGTTTAATCTCAAAATCTTGACTTTTTGTCTCAGAATTTTGTCTTTATTTCTAAAAATTTTCACTTTTATATCAAAATATTGACCTTTTATTTAAAAAATTTGAAACAATTCTTACCTTCAGTTTTCATTTTCATCCTCACATTAGAGTAAAAGCTTTTGATGCTTTAATGGTTTGATGTAATTTTCTGTCAAGTTTGTAAATGTTACTGTACATTGAGAAAACTTCACTATAGTTGAATTTAAAGAAAACTGTGAATCGAATTGAAATCGCTGTATCTGCCAGAAAAATCGCAATTAGATCTTTTAATGTCCAACTGCTTTTAAATGTATTTCATGTTTTTTTTTGTCTTGTTTTTCTTTGTTACAGGTTTTTATTGTTCTTATCATAACTGTGCTGTTTTACTTGATGTTTTTATTGTCTGTGAAGCGTCTGTGAGTGTTCAAGAAAGCACTCTATAAATAAAATGTATCATTATTTAATTATCATCCTGTTGCATCACCTCTCCTTTATGGGAACGAAGGTTATTACAGTTAACAAAAACTAACAAGAAGCTGAAAACGAGAGGTGGAAACATTTTTGTTAACTGAAATAAAAAATGAGGCTTTACAAAGAAAACACCTTAAACTTTAATTTAAGCTTAGAAAACTAATTCAAATAGACTACAATTAAAGAGAAAATATCTTTATTTTTTCATCTTTGTCAACCTGTCTTATATATAAACTTCATTTAAATTTCATATTTTACTTGAATATGAAGCCAAAATTAACAATATCAGTTCAGACAAGTTGCTAAAATCACTTGTGATGCATTCAGGTACCATCAGAAACTTCAGAATCTGACAGTTACGCAAGATTTTCAGTTTTTGGATTTGGATAAATGGTTCGTAAATGCCAGTTTTTTTCAAAAGAAGTGTTGTTTTCTTTGCTCCTGCTGGCATTTTTGTTAACTGAAATAAAAAATGAGGCTTTAAAAAGAAAATAACAACTACCTTACAGAGAAAATATCTTTATTTTTCGTCTTTGTCAACCTGTTTTATATAAAAACTTTATTAAAAATTCATATTCTACTCAAATTTGAAGCCAAAATTAACAAATATCAGATTGATGTAGTGAAGTGAAACCAAAATAATTTCCCATGTAAAAAAAAAAGGGCTGATGCTAATGAAAAACTAAACTAAAACTAAGCATTTTCAGAAAATCCTCCTCAAAAAACTAATTAAAACTCAACAGAAATTGAAAGCAAAAAGTCAAAACAAAATAAAAACAAACAAAAAAATAAATGCTAAACTATAATAACCTTGATGGGAGCCAAAGAGATCTGTTTCTGGAAGTCTAAAAGTCAAATTATTTCTCAGATTTACACGTGTGAGTCTCATTTGTCTTATTTCACATTTACGTTTACCACCTGGACTCTTCTACTACCGAGCCATGATGTTGCAGAATGTGCAGAATGTGCTTTATTATTGTAGAAAACTGAGCCTCACAGATACACAGTTTTTATTATTATTATTAGTAAAGTATGTCAGTTTTAAAGCAACTGAATGGATAAAGGAAATTGAAATCAAAAACAGGATGCTGAATGAAACCACAGTAATCTAGTTCCACTTTTCTGTACGTTGATCTTTCATATTTTAGGCCACACATTTAGGTCAAACACACAAGAGCAGACCGGGTTCAGTTTTTTGTGTGATTTGTTATGTTTGACAGAACAGATCAGGTCGTCGATAACAGACGTAGTTTCGTGAAAAGTACAGTTATGGAACTTTTGGGGCCAAAACTTGAACTTTGACTGGATCCTACTGTACATTATTGTTCCTGTGGTATTGATCACATCCTGGAGTTGAACGGTTACACAAATAAGTTTTTCTATGTTGACTGGGTAGAATCTGTTAATACTTTTAAACTTGGAGAGTGCAAAATAAATTATTGTCAATGTACAAAAAAGTAATCGTCATCCAAGTCATAACTGAGAGCTGAGATAGTTTAATCTAGAGTTGATGAAGTTAACTGGACAACAACCTCCACGGGTGATAAACAGTAAAGAACTGAAGTTCAATCAATCAAAGCATAGAATTATTATTATTATTATTATTATTATTATTATTATTTACAGACTTAAGCTAAAGTAAACAGTTTATTTCCCAGTTTAGACAAGTTGCTAACATCACTTGTGATGCATTCAGGTACCATCAGAAACTTCAGAATCTGCTTGTTTTGTTTGGTGGATTTTAATGTCGTTTAATTTTTAAAGTGTCTTTGAGTATTTTGGAAAGCGCTTCATAAAATAAATGTATTATAACTAGGGCTGAACGGCAGATACAGCGATTTCAATTCGATTCACAATTTTCTTTAAATCAAACTTTAGTGAAATTTTCACAATGTACAGTAACATTTACAAACTTGACAGAAAATTACATCAAATCATTGAAACATTAAAAGCTTTTACTCTAATGCAAGAATGATGATGAAAACTGAAAGTAAGAATTGTTTCAAACTTTTAAGTAAAAGGTCAATATTTTAATATGAAAAGTGGAAATTTTAAGAAATAAAGACAAAATTCCAAGACAAAAAGTTAATAACTTCCATAGTTTAAGAAATCAATTTGATATTATGTGAAAAAAGTCCAAACTTTCTCATTTAAGGTCAAAATTTTAAGATTGTCGAATTTTGTTTTTAATCATTTTGCATTTTATTTTATTTAACTTGACACAATTAAGGATATTTTGCACTAGATTATTTTTAAAAGTTAAAAGTCAGAGAAAGCTCTTTTTGTTCTTCAGTTTTTAAAACTAAAAATACAATTTTAAAGTCCGGTTTTGAAATAAGAATAGTAATAGGAAAATCTAAATTTGACTATCTAAAAATCTTCTTTAAATCTTTTTTTTTGCCTTGTATCCTAAAATTTTGTATTTATTTCGTATAATTTTGACTTAAATCTTAGAGTTTTGACTTTTTATCTCAAACACTGCCTTTATTTTGTAGACTTTTTATCTTAGACTTTTATCATCCTAAAACTTTGACCTTAAATAAGAGAGTTTGGACTTTTTTCACATAATCTTAAATTGATTTCTTGAACTCTGGAAGTTATTGACTTTTTGTCTTGGAATTTTGTCTTTATTTCTCAAAATTTCCACTTTTCATATTAAAATATTGACCTTTTATCCTAAAGTCGGAAACAATTCTTACCTTCAGTTTTCATTTTCATCCTTGCATTAGAGTAAAAGCTTTTGATGTTTCAATGGTTTGATGTAATTTTCTGTCAAGTTTGTAAATGTTACTGTACATTGAGAAAACTTCACTAAAGTTTGATTTAAAGAAAATTGTGAATTGAATTGAAATCGTGATATCTGCCAGAAAAATCGCAATTAGATCTTTTTCTAAAACCGTTCAGCTCTTTTGTCTTCTGTTTCCCCAAAATAAAACAACCCTTGATAAATCCCATCAAATGACCACCATCAGCTCAGCAGTTTGCACATGTGCTGAAATATTAATGCGCCTCTCCAGCCCTTATTTAACCCTCGACAAACTTGGGCTGGTTGCCTTTTGGTTCTGACCCCCCCCCTTGCCTTCTCTGGTTCCAACCTGATAATCTCCACGTGAACAGCAACATGTTGATGTCTACATGATATATATATAAACACACACACACCAAGCTCCTGATGGTCATCATAAGCCAGAGTTACATGTGAAACTCTTCGGTTCACATTTCACTCGCGTGAAAAATATGTCGCTGTACACGTGCGGGACTCAAAGTCACCACAGGGGTCCGGACCGGGGGCGTAAAGCTTCACTGACAGCTGAGACAGGGTTATGGGCGCGTTTAACTTAATGTTTGCGCTAAAGAGGCAACAAAGGGTGACGGAGGAGACGTGGAGGAAGGGGTTTAGCTCAAGTTAAGGTTATGAAAACTCCAGCTTTCTTCATATATTTTAAGATATGTGTCAGGAAAAAAAATGCATACTCCTGTGTAGGGCTGAACGATTTATCGCTTTTTGATCTAAATCGAAATTTGATCATGATCATGTGATCGCCAAAGCTGTGATTTTTTCCTGCTCCTGACTGACCCAGGATCTGTTATATCAGCTGTTTCACACACACCTGTCTTAAATGTGAGACTGTTGGGAAAATCCTTTTTTTCTTGGGATTGTTGTTAATTTTATTTTGTTTAACTTGACACAATTAAGGATATTTTGCGCTACATCATTTTTAAAAGTTAAAAGTCAAAGATAGCTCTTTCTGTTCTTCAGTTTTTATAACTAAAAGTACAATTTAATAAGTCCGGTTTAGAAAAACGCAGGAATGGGTGTTAGGTTAATCTTAGAATTTTGACTTTCCATATCAAAATTTCAACTTTTTATTTCAAAAACTGCCTTTATTTCAAAATGTAGACTCTTTATCTTAGACTTTTGTCATCTGAAAATTTTGACCTTAAACGAGAAAGTTTGGACTTTTTTCACATAATCTTAAACTGATTTCTTAAACTTAAGAAGTTTCATCTCAAATTCTGGACTTTTTGTCTCAGAACTGTGTCTTCATTTCTCAAAATTTTCACTTTTTATCTTAAAATATTGATCTTTTATCTCAAAGTTTGAAACAATTCTTACCTTCAGTTTTCATTTTCATCCTCGCATTAGAGCAAAAGCTTTAGATGTTTGAATGGTTTGAAGTAATTTTCTGTCAAGTTTGTAAATGTTACTGTACATTGTGAAAACTTCACTAAAGCATGATTTAAAGAAAATCATCGCTGTATCTGCCAGAAAAATCGCAATTAGATCTTTTTTCTAAAATCGTGAACCTGTGATTTCATGGAGACAAACAAGTCGTCCACATACAAATAGAGTCACATGTTAAAGCACCTTCTTCACACCAGTTTCCTTTTACCAAACAAGTCTGACTCCGGTCCAGGACTTGCACATGAACTCGGGAACCCGGAGGTCACCAAGGACCACAGCTGGTATGTGGAAGCCAGCCTCCTCAGTTACCAACCAGGGGGGGAGGAAAAGGGGGAGAAAGTACATGAGGCTGTTACAAAAGCTCTCTTTAAAAGCTGCACAGTGGACGCAACTGTAGAATAATGATGTAACACACGCTGTGGTTTTCAAGTGGATTCATTGTTCTCATGGCTTCTGCAAGAAATGTAGACTCAGTGGTTTTGCATCGGTTATTATACGTGTGAACTAGTTCCTGATTGTTGAGTATAGTCTCTGTGGTTTTTCTATCATGTTTTTCTTACTGAGGCTCATGAAGATGCACATTTGGTTTCTGTTCTTACGAAGTTTCACCCTTTGACACTGGAAGCACACTTTGAATTTCCTTTATTCCTAACAGGGTCGTCACGGTATGAAAATTTAAGCTCACGGTTATTGTGACCATAATTACCACAGTTATCGGTATTATTACGGAAAATTTAAAAATGTGTTCAATAAGTTCAGAAAGCACTGACTCACCTGAACAAACCGAAGTAGTTCAGAAGAATGTAACAGTGTTTATTATATTTTGAAAATATAGGCAATATTTTTAACCTTTTTTAATGGTAAATTTGGCAGATATATTTTTTTCCTTTTTTTTCCTATTTCCATATTACTGGCACTATTATTATTATTATTAATATTACTATTATTATTACTACTATTATTCTTATTATTATCATTACTGTTATTAATATAAATCTATTGTTATTTATATAATTCTTGCTATTATTGTTATTATAATTATTGATTATCATTATTATTACTTATTTATGCATTTAACACTATGTGTATTGATTTTATATAATGCCTATTTTTACAAGATGTATCTGTATCTTTACCAAAAAATTTAATAAAAAAAGAGTTTGAAAAAAAAAAAATATATATATATAGGCAATACTTTATCAAAAGTGCAATTCTTTCATCTTGTGCATTTTTAGATGCAGACGCTTCTGTTTGTTCGCTCAAGTGTCTGCGTAACATGGAAGCAAGAACATGGTGTTTTATTTTGAAACGACAGGATACTTTGTTCGTTTCGTGTCTTTTTTTTCCTGTTTGGTACGACTTGCTCTGCAGAGATTAACGCAATTCCTGTGTGAATTGGGGATTAGATTAGAGGGATGATAAACTCCTGAGCGCTGTCGAAACACGCGGTTTTTGACATGACGGCGGTTATTGTTACTGTCGACGTTTTTACCGGGGTTTACCATTACACCGGTAACCGTTAAACCCCTAATTCCTAAACAGTTTGCACAACTGGAAAAATTCCAACAGTCTTTGAAAGCTGACACCTTCCAAAGTTCTTCCAAAAATCCCCCCCAAAAAAAGATATTTCCAGGTTTAAAAAACAAACACTGAGGTTTCCACGACATTCTGAGACAAACTGAGCATCTGAAGGAATGAATGAAGCTCTCTCTATGTATTTTTTACTTCACATAAGCAACAGTGTGCCAAGACTTATACGTGCAAAATCAAACCTTTTTACAACAAAGTAATACGCTGTAAGTATTTTATGTGTGTGCGTTTTTCTGCTGTTTCAGAAAAGTGTTTCAAGACTTCTTTGTCTTGTGTGAGCCTGATTTGAAGCTTCTATTGTTACTAACCTTTGAACTGTACAGTGTCTCTCCTCTACTTTCAGTTTCAGTTTCAAAATGTTGACAGTTTATCTCAAAAATGTGACTTTTTATCTTAGATTTTTGTCTTTTACTTAAAAATTTGACCTTTAATATGAAAGTTCAGATTTTTTTCCCCCACAATGTTAAATTGATTTCTTAAAATTTGGAATTTTTTTTTCTAAAAAATTTTAACTTTTATCTCAAAATGTTGACTTTTTGTCTCAGAACCTAGTCTTTATTTCTCAGAAGTCCCACTTTCTTCTTAAAATATTGACCTTTTATCTTTTATCCTGATTTGAAGCTTCTATTGTTACTAACCTTTGTAAAACAATGTACCATGCATTGTTTGTACTGTACAGTGTCTCTCCTCTACTTTCAGTTTCAGTTTCAAAATGCTGACAGTTTATAATAATAATTATAATAAATTTTATTTATAGAGCGCTTTTCTAGATACTCAAAGACGCTTTACAGAATTAAAAACATCATTTAAAACAACACAGTAGTGATAACAAAAATAATAACCTATAAAAATGAAAACAAGACAAAACAAAAACATGGAATACATTTAAAAGCAGTTTATCTCAAAAATGTGACTTTTTATCTTAGATTTTTGTCTTTTACTTAAAAATTTGACCTTTAATATGAAAGTTCAGATTTTTTTTCCCCCACAATGTTAAATTGATTTCTTAAAATTTGGATTTTTTTTTCTTAAAAATTTTAACTTTTATTCAAAATGTTGACTTTTTGTCTCAGAACCTAGTCTTGATTTCTCAGAAGTCCCACTTTCTTCTTAAAATATTGACCTTTTATCTTAAAGTTAGAAACTATCCTTATCTATCTTTGCTTTAGAGTAATAGCTTTTGATGTTTCAATGGTTTGGTGTAATTTTCTGTCGAGTTTGTAAATGTTACTGTACTTTGGGAAAACTTCACTGAAGCTTGGTTTGAAGAAAATTGTGAATTGAATTGAAATTGGGAAATCGTCGTAAGATCTTTTTCTAAAATCTCTCTGACTTTAAGGGTTTTAAGCTGGAGGTTTCAGAAAAGTTAGGCGGCCAAGCATTCAATGTCACAATATTGCTTTTTGATCCTTGGATAGTGGCTCTTCCTATCATTGTGAAGCAGAATTCACCAAACGTTGGATTGTTCATCCTCTAATAAGGAATGTGAGCTGGGATTAGACTGTTGTGACAGGTTAGTTTTACTGTACTGATGATGTGTTGTTGCAATAGTCAAAATCAGCAATGTACTCCAGGCAGGCATTTGAATCTCTGGAGTTAAAGGGTTAAAAATGTGTTTCTCGCTGGTAAACGTGGTTCGTAAAGGCCTCATAAGCTCGATATCTCCTGCTGACACTCTGCCAGGGGACAGCTGTTACTCCAGCCAACGAAATCCAAACAGCTGCCAGCTGGAAACAAGAAACCTGCTTTTGTCATGCTCTGAAAATGCAGGGAAATTCGCATGATACAGTTTTAAAAGGGGACTGGTTTACTCTGAGTGACGTTACTTTGAGGGTTTATAAAGAGGAGGGATGGGAAAAGAGAAATAGTTGTGCTTTAAAAAATGGAGCACGGACTTTATTTTAGGTTTTGTATGTCACACACGCTGAGAAAAGACCCACATACGCTGCTAAAAAAGACAGATATGTGATATGTGGTTTGAAACCCAGCATTAATAAAAAAGCAGGCTTCCCCACAGAGAATGGATTTGTGTTCCCGCCTCCCCTGAGCTCAGTTAAGTGTCCTTGTGTGTGTGTTTTTGTCTGTTTGTGTGTGTGTGTGGGCATCAGTAAAGCAGGGCACCACCAGCAGGAGTTATCAATGAGGCCATTCATTCTGCAGGAACAGACGATTCCTTTACTAAAGACTGAGTTACCTGAAAACTCCCTCAGAGCAACACTCTCAACCTTTTGGGTTTTTAGTTTCCACCTTCAGATGAGTCAGATTTTAGTCTTTTATACGCTCTTCTTTACTTAACTCCCTTACAGTCCTTATGATCACAGTTTAATGATTAAAGTTTCTTGTTTTAATATTCTGTGCTCTTCTCCTTTGTCTTGAATCACATTTTGGGTGTTATAGCAATTTGTGTTTATGTATAGTATATACTAGGGCTGGAGGATATATCGAATATATTTGGTATCGGCATCGGCCCCAAAAATCCCATATCGGTCGGGCTCTAATCACCTTTATTAGTGGTGACATTGTTATAATAATCGTTGACAAGCAATTGTTCTTTGATTTTGTTTAAGGCACTGTTGACTGCTTTGTTTCACAGCTCCTTTTTGTTATAAAATTTCATTTTTTATAATGGGCTTTATTACGAGTCTTACCTCTAGTTTTGCCATTTTATTTTCCATTTCTTGAACATTGTTTTCTAAACTCCCTTACTGAGAAAATGCACCGTATAAATAAACATGCTTTCCCACTTATCTGCTGCTTTTCCTCTATTTCAAACATAAGCCAATTGAATCAGCCATTAATCCATTACTTTACTTTAAGCTCATAAATTACACTGTTCTCCTTTTACTTAACCGTCTGCAGTTACATGATTTTAATGTGTTTTGAGAGCGAACGCTGACCTCACACACATGGACACACTCGTTAAATTGAACCCTAATTTCCACCTGGATGCACAGTTTTAAATGTATGTAATATTTGAGACTGATAGTTGGTGTTTTTGAGAACAGATAAAGCTTTAGAAGCTGAAGTGATTCAAGTTTAACAACAATGATAGATGTGGCCAAGCCTTTACGCTGTAGTTTACTGAACTGATTTATTGGATTAAGTGACTAATCCAACTATAAGAGGGTTCAACAGGTCCTATTAATGACCGTGTTGTCACTGATTTCTACTAAGCAGACACAGACAGTTCGGAGAAAGTTTTAAGGGTTCACCTCTTTGTGCTGTCCGTCCTATGATGCTGTCTTTGGACACTCCCCACTCTCTTTCCCTCCTTCCTTCCTCCCTCAATCCTTTCCTTTACAAGAAAGTGAAGTACTTACTCGCAGAGAAATCGGAGTCATCATGACTGTGTGAAATTCCTTTCCTCCTCAAACTCCACCTTTTATACACCAGGAAAGATTACGGAGCATGAAACAGTACCTGTTTCACACTTTTTCAGCTGCACCGTAATAAAAAGACCCCTTGTGTAATTTAAGTCCCATTACTGTGCATTAATTGTTCCATACTTTTAAGTGGCCGTGTCATACTTGGTAGCTTAGCACTAATGACCCCTTAAACCTCACAAGCATGATGTGGCCCCATACATCCTTCTCTCACACACTCTGTTGTAATCCTTATAGCACGCACGGTCATACGTGCTCACCTGCTCCAACATGTGCCCGGTCACAACAAGAACACGCTCAGAAAAACAGAGGAAGAAAGAAAGAAAGCTGGCTCTGAGCAGCTGGACTGTGCAGTTTTTCCTTTTTCCTCCACAACGGCAGCAAAATGTGAGAGGGGGATGTAGTTCATTAAGAAGCATGTGAAAGACACGACTGAAAGGGTCTGCGTGGATCAGGATTAGTAACTTTTTAAAACCAGGTCTATGCGCTCTACCCACTACGTTTAATGCCCCAAATAAAAAACTTAATATGCAAGTAATTATTTATGTAGACAAGAAGTCCTGACTGGTGTTTTAAGGTTGAAATCCCAGCTTGTGCCATTCTTTAGGGACATGGATTCACTTCACACTGCAAAAAAAAGATTATTTATGTCGAATTTTTAGTTAAAAAAATGTCTTTTTAGTTTTGATATGAGGCATATTTACCTGATCAGAAAAAAATGTGTTGTTTTAAGATAATAAAAGACAAAAAATGATGAAAAGTGACAAGAATAAGACACTTTTTGAATTTATTTCCTCGTTACGAGCAATTCTAACATCATTTTTGCCTTTAAATACCTTGAAATATGGCATTTTTCAAGGCTTTTAAAGTAAATGTGGCTTATATCAAGACTTATAAGACAATTTTGACCAAAAATAAGACCTTAACGCTTGCTTAGATTTCAGTTTTTGCAGTGTAGCTTCTTTCCACAGTCTAAATGCGTAACTTTTTGGCGGTATGATGACTCTATCTCAGGGAAAGACCTTTTTCTTTTTTTAAGGGCCAATACCAAGAATCAGTTGTCTAATATTTGGACCAGATATTCATGTACAGTAAGAGTGGAAAAATACTGGCGTCAAAATTTTGACACTTAACTTCGCTCAGCAGCGAAATTGAAACTGGACCGAATTATGTTTGTGCTGCCTTTTGTCTCTTATCGGCCTTCGGATTAAAAAAAAAGGCTGATGCCGATATGTGTAAAAATGCTAAATACCCATTCCTTGTTGTTGAAAGTCTGTGCCTAAGTTAGTGTTTCTATATGTCAGCCCCATGATGATTCGCCTCTTGCACCAAGCCGAGTCTGGTTTTTGCTTTTTTCCCCTCTTCCTTCCTTTTGTACTCTTTTTCCTTATTTAATGAAACTAGGTGCCGGGCACGCTGGCTGTCCCACAGTCCTCCTGCTCCTGCACTCCCACTGTTATATGTCACTGTCTTTTTTATGTTTCTTGAACAGGATAAAACTGCAATCCTGACTCTTGAATCTTGTTTAAAAGCTTTACCTCCTCTCACTTAATAACAACTGAGGTTGACAAACCGTTACTACAATCCAAAGCCAGATAACTGAAATGGATTATTGATTGATGACTTCTTGGAACCCTTTTCTTGGCTTTAACCAACATTTTATGGATGCTTTTAATCTGTTAGGTTGTGTTCATTATATTGATATTGATTGTGTGGAAGCACACAAAGAGTTTACAAGTTTTGTCATAACTGCTGACTCTTGCAGAATGGTAGGAGCCATTTTCTGTCAGTTTCCCTTTGATTTTTTTTTTTGATGACATGTTTTCTGTTCATTCGCTTGTTTAGTATGTGGCATCTGGTCTGAAAAAATGAGACAACACGGAAGCTGCTGTTCCTCAAGTGACCGCTTGAGGCTGGCTCCGGAAGTACCGAAAGTCAAGTACACACCAAGCCAAAAGAAGCCGTTTTCAGAGGAGAAATTATCGTATTTAAAGCCTGGTACAAACTCTGTCTCCCATCTGTATCGCTAATTTCGCTAACGGCACACACTGTGAGGGGGGTGAATTTTTTTCCAACTCGACCGTTTGGAAGATATTAAGATCGCGAGCTTGCCCAATCAGAGCCTCAGCTCAGATCACGTGACTGACGGGCGCCCAATGGCTGTGAGTTTTGGCACTCGTCCCAATTCCAATATGGGCGCGCTCGCCGTTTTGCTTTCAAAACAGAGTTGCAGTAACAGACGGGTGACGTCACAGAGACTACGTCCATGTTTTAAACATTGACTGTATATAGAATGGACAGCGTGGCTCCACCTGTCACCGTTCTACGATTTTAAAGCCAAAAAAACCCGTTTCTCAAGCCGCCATTGTGCAGCCAGAGTCTGCAGAGACGAGAATTTCCGGTGGAGCCGAGTGAAAAAGAGAAATGAAAATATTTATTTCTTCTTCTTCAGAAGGTTTAGTCTCCTTTTGGCTCTTTCCCAAAGTTTCTTATATCCCCAGTAAAAACTACTCACGAACAGCAGCTGTCAACTATCGTAAAACGAAACTTATATCGCAGTTTTTAACGTCCAATAACTAATGAGAAACTAACTTCTCAGTAAAAAAAAACACCCGAACACCATGCAGCCAGATGACATCGTCATACTACCTTAGCGTAAGGATGAGAGAAACGTTTCTACGAGGTATCGTAATTTTTTAGAGTTTTCCCGGCTCATATCTGGAATACATGGGGAGGCGGGGCTTATGACCTATACTGCAGCCAGACACCAGGGGGCGGGGCATCTGCTGGAGGCTTCAGTTTGAGCCGAACGTCGTTACGTCCACTCATTATACTGTGACAAATTTTATGGGTCCCAATCTTACAATAAGGACATTTTTTGGCCGTGTGGTGGTGCTTTTCAGCTTAAGTCAGGAGAAGACGATGCAGCTCAGAGCAAAACTTGTCCAGCACAAGTTTTACATTTAAACTTTAAATGTTCCCATATGACTTATTAAAGCCTTGAAGACCCACAAACACATCTGACATCACACCATTCCTGCTGATATCGTATTGGATCAATAAGCGAGGCTGCGATATAGGAATCGTATCGGGTGTGAAAAGGTTGTATCAGGACGACCAAAGAAGGCAGAGTTTTTGTTAGAAGTTGTGAAACATTCTCAGAATGAATGAGGCCTGGCAGAGACAGACAACTTCAACCATAAGTTTCCTACATCTGGTTCTACTTGTGGCTTCCCCTCGAAATCATTACCAGGTTTCAGTTGAACACACAGACAGTGTGAGGGGGGGCAGCAACACACACCACAGATATGTCCCAACTTATTATGTGCTGTACCTTCTGCTAAGCTGAGGGGGCGTGACTAAAATTCCTCTTAATAATTTAATTCAGATTTATTAAATGAAGAAAATCCCCCAGAGAGCTGGGAGAGCAGAAAGTCAACATCATATATGTTACATCTAAGCTTTTCTCGTCATGCCTGAGACAGCAACAAGTCATGACAATAAAGATTAGCCACAGCAGTAAACATTGCACAATGGCGTACAACAAATTACACAAACTGCCGAAAGCTACAAAACTTCAACTAGATTAGTTTTGAAGCAACGCGACCTCAATGAAGTAGTTTCTGAGAAGTGAGTGGCGAAGAATACCGCAGATTTTGACACTATGTTCCCAAAAAATTTACATAACAGATGTGATATGAGATATGAAGAAGAAAAACATTGACCTATTAGTCCTCTAAAGAGGTCAAAGTCCAGAAGACAACACCCACAAAGCCGTCGTCAGCTACTCTTCCAGTCATTTATCATCCTTATCTTTGCGTATCATATTCACACTTAACTAAATCCGTGCTGAGTAATACCTGCAACCTTTAAATTTAATGGTGGTAAATCCATGTGATCTTTCTTCATCCATGCACACAGAGAAACCTGAGCAGCCTGGATGTTTGCATGATCCTAGGTCTGGGCTTGACGTTGCAGATGGAAAGTGTCATAGCAATCACTCACTGAGCGCATCGCCATTAGAGAATAACCCCCCGGCCACGGTCTTATTAATAGATAACAAGCTGCTTTTTTTGGGACAATACAGGCTCCATGTGAGGCTGCTGGGATCTTTCCGATGAGCTCAGGCCAACATAACCCTCAAGCAACTCCTGATTTGTGTGCCGAAAGCTTAGATTCTTCTTCAGTTTTCTTCACCAACAAAACGTAATTAGTGAAAGAATCGATCACAACAACTGGGACGTCCTACCTGTTTGGGGTCATTACGTCACATCCTGACGCCCGTACCCTGAATATTCACTCTCCTTTCCACCAGAGGAATCCAGAGTTCAAACATATCAAAAGTGTTGTTTCATCAAATTATTCCAAGTGGTGAAATTTCTCCTGTAAAGTCCGTTGTTTTTCTATCATCAATAACAGCAGCTTCACAGTCTTCGAGCATTTCCTCCTCAAAGTGAATCTGGTAAAGCTGCAAGTGTTTGTTTTCTTAGGGTTCTAGCTGCAAAACAAAAGTGATCCCATCGTTTTCTGTTCAGTTTTCATCCCAGGACAGCTTGTGATAGCCAGTAAGCGCTCTCTGCTCCCATTTAGATCATTGGTGAGACCCAATGACTGTATATAGAATGGACAGCGTGCTTCCGCCTGTCACCGTTCTACGTTTTTGAAGCCAAAAAACCCCGTTTCTCTAGCTGCCATTGTGCAGCCAGAGTCTGCGCAGTAGAGGATTTCCGGTGGAGCCAAGTAAAAAAGAGAAATAAAAATATTTATTTCTTCTTCTTCAGAAGGTTTAGTCTCCTTTTGACTCTCTTTCCCAAAGTTTCTTATATCCCCGATAAAAACTACTCACGCAAGGCAGCTGTCAACTATCGTAAAGCGAAACTTATATCGCGATTTTAACGTCCAATAACTAATGAGAAACTAACTTCTCAGAAAAAAAACACCTGAACACCATGCAGCCAGATGACATCATCAGACTACCTTAGCGTAAGGATGAGAGAAACGTTTCTAAGAGGTATCGTAATTTTTTTTAATTTTCCCGGCTCATATCTGGAATACATGGGGAGGCGGGGCTTATGACCTATACTGCAGCCAGACACCAGGGGGCGGGGCTTATGACGTATACTGCAGCCAGACACCAGGGGGCGGGGCATCTGCTGGAGGCTTCAGTTTGAGCTGAACGTCGTTACGTCCACTCATTATACAGTCTATGGTATCACTCTGCAGTTTTAGTATTATATTCTCATTAATATGAACTATTCACAGCCACAAATACCAATAACAGCAGGGGAACCTGACATTTCAGTTCATACATATACAAGCTGTGGTTCCTGTGGTTGTGGAAACAAAGTGACATTAAAAAAAAGCCTTAAGGTGATTTCGAGGACAGAACACGTCTAAAGATGAATAAAACATTTGTCATATACAGTGGGAAAGTCTCAGGTTGTGAAAAATGTCCAGTCTTGTTTGAACTACTTATGCATGTAAGAGAATAAAGAACTACCATTTATAAACGGCAAAACTACAATATCATGCATACTGACCTACTGAATACAGCACGAACGGCTACAGAAAACTGAAGTATTTGGTTTTTGCTGCTTAAACTATCCTGTCAGAGGACCCAGACCCTTAAATCATTTATGTTTTTCTCCCCCAGTAAGCAGAAAGTAAACCAACGCCCTTGGCTCTGACCCTCGCAGAGCGCCCGCATGTGAAACTCATTGAGCTCAGTACGGAGCAGATAACACAGCAGAGGTCACATGCACTGCTGGACTAAGTGGAAATCAAAGCTGTTGCTGAGGGTTTCCTGCTCTCGGGGGGGGGGGCCTTAAAATCTGGCTGTTAGCTTTCAACCACAAGGAGCATATTGCATCAGTAAGGAGGCAGTTTTCTGATTCATTTCAACACTTTTTATGTACATAAACAACTTTGCACTTGACCTCCTTATTGGGTTCAGCCCCCAAAACAAATATTACTCAATCACACTTATTCAACGTGCAAGTGCACAAATAAATTCTCACATAAGTGGACCAAAGATTTCTGTTTGAGTACAGTTTTTAAAAATAAAACATTAAATGGAATCTTTAGTCATTTCTGTGACTGAATATTTAAGTTAACTGAGCTAATTTGCACCAATACAAGCTGGACTAGGTTGACTGGAATAATTTTTTTAAAAACGATGAGAATAGTTGACAAAAATAGCTGAGTAGGACAGAGATACATCTTTTTGACTTAATTACAAATTAGGCGTGAAAAAGCTAAAAGTTGCCAATCTAAAATTTCAATTTTAACCGTTTAAGGCGATGTGAGGACGATCCATTTGGCGGTACATGCAGCGACACCTTAGTGGTGTTTTTCCAGACACAAGACTCCATTTCCCATGAGCACTAACACCTGACTCTTGCCAAGGCATGAATTTGTTTTGGGAGCAAATGAATGGAAAGCAGATGTTTTTTTTTGACATTTTTTTGTTCAAGACAAAATCTTGACCAGGGATGGGTATCAATACTCAACAGTTTCAGTTTTTGGTATTTCTGTTGGTTTGACGCCAAATGAACGCCGTTACTGGAGCCGCTGTTGTGCAACCAGAGTCTGCGCAATAGAGAATTTGGGTGGAACTTGGAAACAAAACAGCAATAAAACTTATTTCTTTTCAAGGTCTAATCTCTTTTTGGCTCTCTTTCCCAAAGTTTCTCATATCCCCAATGTAAAATACACAGAACGAAACTTATAACCCGGTTTTCAACGTCTGATAACTAGTGAAAAGCCAACTCCTCAGAAAAAAAAGGACTTGCACACAATGCAGCCAAATAATATCTTCATGATTTTGACCTAGACTGCAGCCAGCCACCAGGGGGAGCAGTTTTTGTGGGGACCTCAGTTAGAGCCGACTGCCATGGCGTCCACTGATGATACAGCCGATAGTTGACACCTGGAAAGTACTAAATTTGGTGCCCATCTTTATTTTTGACAGTTATAGCAAATGCACTGTAAATAGATTATAAAGTCATGTTCTACCAGGAAAATTAGGCCACAAGTACTGAGAATTAGCACCACAAAATGACCAATTTTGGAGCTGATAACCTCATTTTACATCTTGGGTTATGAACAGGTAAACAAATAAAGTTAATTTGAGACTCCTCAAAGTGTCTTTAAAACCTCTTTGTGGTGAGTATAAACAGATTTCTATGTATGGTTTTCATGATTTCATGCCACCCCAGTCTAAAACACGCACACGCCCCTGGCTCCTCTGTCTCTGTTTCTGTCCGGTCCGAGCTCTGGCTCCATGCCGACCCCCCTCGCTGAGTGACCCGGGGCGACAGGCTGTCAAAGGCGGCAGCACCGGCCGCTCGGATGCGGCAGCAGCAGCAGCAGCAGCAGCAAAAGCCTCACATGTAAGTGTAAAAATAGCGCCAATGACACTACGAGGGTTCAAAACTACCATATAACAGCCGTTAATTTAATCATGTGTTTTAACAAAAGGAAATATGAGCTAAACCGTGGAGGGAAGGTGGAGCTTACGGAGGAAGATGAGTTCGCTAATTAACATCTTAACAGACTAATGAGGTAAAGTTCGGGTAGAAACAGGTTTGAAAAACAGCCGTTTAATTCAGAAGCAGCTGCCTCAGACTCTTTGTGTCGACGGTTGGTTGGACCGTTGGACCGTTGGCTCGTTCACTCACCGCGGTGCTGCTGAGGTTCGGCCCCGCTCAGAGGAGGTTCGGCTCGGTGTGTGGGTGCGAGTGTTCTCCGGGTTTGTCCTTGCTCTTCGCGGTGTTGACTCCACGTAGATCCACGAAGCTGCTCCGGGTAGATCCACGCCACGGACTGGACAACTTCAGCAGGGATGGTGATGATGATGACACTACAACCAACGCGCATGCGCACGAGAGGCTGTGGAGGAATCTGCCCAGATGCACGTGCGAGTAAAGGGGGAGAGGCTCGCGCGGTTTAGCTGTGTCACGTACATCCCATAATAAACACCACGCTTTTAATGAAGGGTGTAAAAATATCAATGCCCAATTTCAAAAATAGATAGATATAAGTAGAGCAACGCAGAAAACCGTCTGAAACGATTATGTTTAGTTTAAATAACAATGTTATACACAAAGGGACACATTTGTTTTCTGAGGAAATGTACTTAAAGCAATCAATAAATCAGCTTTTATTTCACTAACATCTTCTGTGATAATAAAATGTGATCCAAAGTGCTATACAGTGGATATAAAACGAACACAAATGAACCCCGACAAATGAACACTGCAATTTTTGCACAGTTAATTATTTTATTCTGTCTATTTGTTAAAAAGGCTAGTTGATTGTGTTCTTCTTTTATTCTCTTTTTTATTGTACATTTGTATATATTTATTATTCTCATTTCTATGATTGGGCTTGCTCCGGGACCAGGGTAACCTAATTTTGTCCCACCCATGTTTTACATGGGTTGAATGACAATAAAACTCCTTGAATCCTTGAATCCTTGAATAAAAAGAGATAGAGAATAAAAATATGTTAATTGATCAAAAGATGTATTTAAGAAATATCTTAGAATGGAGACGAATTTACCTACAATGGCAAATCAGTGCCAAGTCAAAGAAAAAAAAAAAAAAGAAAAAGTGAATGACAGGATCAATCTAAAAAAACGAGTCATAAGTTTGAAATAATAAAATCATAAATGTACAAGAATAAATGCATAGATTTACCAGGGTAAGAGACATAGATTTACATGACCAAAGTCATAAATTCAGTGAACAAAATCATGAATTAAGGAGAAAATTAATAAATAAAAAAAGTAAGTAATAGATTTTCATGAATAAAGCTGTTTATTTATGAGAATAAATTCATAAATTGGCATGATTAGAGTGATAGATTTACGAAAATAGAGTCATTAGTTCTCAAGAATAAAGTCTCAATTTCAGAGAATAAAGTCATAAACTACATTTGTAAAGTCATAAATCTATGAGAATAAAGTCACGGATTTACATGAATTAAGTCATTGATTCCTTAATCCAGAAAATAAAGTCATAAATTTACAAGAATGGAGTCATAGCTTAATGGGAATTAACTCATATACATAAATCATCATGTAGAATCTAGGGTACAGAATAAAGCATCACAATTGAATAAAATTGAATAATAAAAATCATGCATTTTATTTAAAAGCACCTTTCTAAGCACTCAAGGACACTTTACAGAGTGACTGAAAGGTATAAATGAAATAAGATAACAACAAAAATAAATGAAACAACAAGCAAAGTAACATGAAGATTAAAATGATAATAATTTATAAGTTGGGTTTTTTTTTCCAGTCATAAAGCCATACAAAAAGGTAAATATATTGGCTGTTTATCACTATTACACTATCAAACGATACAACTAAATAAGAGAATTATAATATATAGGCTACTTAAAAGTACGAAGGTAGCCTCTCAGGAGCACAAAGACTAAAGGTAATCGTCCTTCATACAGAAGTTCTGCACAGACATTTACCCCGTGATGGTGTACAGTAAGGTTTATTTGAATATGCAAGGACACAAAAGACCAAATACCAATGAAGTCACCACTAAATCAACAGGTTTAGTTTGTTGTCTGTGTCTCCAGTAAATAATTACCTGGGTGGAAACTATTTGTTTGAAAAGCATAATGCAATCCTGTGCAACCGCTCTGCAACAGGGTGAAACCAGGAAGTTGCTGAGCTACTGACACGATAATTAGGTCACTAAAGGCTAAAATTTGAAGAATATTGTTAGAAATTGTGTTATGATATGACTTGAACAACTTGCTTTAATTTTGATACATTTGATGAAGGGGGTAGGTTTTTTTTGTGCTCTTTGCATCATGTTTTTTATTCAGTTGCACAAGTTCAAATAGACCAACTGTCTACATTGACTAAATAAATGTGGGGAAATCTTTCCCTCTCTCACTCTTACGCAAGGTAAGGAGTTAATTACTCAAATTGTGAAGATGGGAAATGACTCCGGGTCATGACAGGGTGTGTTACAGAAAGAGAAAGTACATGATTATAAAATAGAAATGAGATTTGCAAAAAGGAAGAGAAGTCAGCTTTATTTACATCCTGCACTCTGAACCTTTTATCAGCAGTGACTGTTACTGTCATCACAGGGAGCAGTAAAGATACGTTCACTGTATATACTGCTGATATGCATTAAAGAAACGACTGCAAGAGCCAGGGTTAGCCTGTATATGGAGCAAAGTAAGTGCCCTTAAGCAAGGCAGTGAACCCCAGACTGCTCATTCATATGCGCTACCCTCACTCTATTATCTCTCATACGCACGTCCATTTGATCTTTGTGAATGTCAGTGTGTGCAGCGTGTTTCAATAATGGTACGTAAATGTTGAATTTCCCCTCGGGGATTTAGAAAATATGTCTTCATGTTTTCTCTTAAGTAATCTGAAAAAAAAGTCCCTGGTTGTTAGAAAAGAGTCTGTGAAAGTCCCATAAAGACACAATAACAAAACCACTGTCTATTTTCACATTCATCTTATTGTAACACTTCTAAATTTTATCTAAATCTTTCATTTGCATAGTACATTCTGCCAATCATTTTTTTATTCTTGTGCTCAATTTTCGTACAATTTTGGTACAATTTGCTTTGCTTTTTTGTTAAGTTGTACTTTGTTTAAAGGTTATAGAAGTGCTCATCTTTTCCTTAAAGAAATCTGTAAAATTTTGGTACCTAAATTGTAGGATCAATGCCCTTTTTTGGTGTAACATGAAGAGAAACAAGTCAAGACTGAATTTATTTAAAAAAAAAAAAAAAAAAAAAAAACCCTATTCACAATGTGGAATAAATTATCAGTAATAATTGTTTAGGACTTCAGTAAATCCAGTTTTAAGAGACTTTAAAAAAACATTTTAACACTAATTAATGAACACTGATGATTTTTATATTCAATTACGTGTATCTTGATGTTTTCATTTTCATGCTTGTCCTATTTTAAGTGCACCTTGCATCCTTAATTCTTTTGCGTAGTTGACAGTATTTGTACTTTGGACATCAGGAAGAGTAGCTGCTGCATTAGAAGCAGCGAATAGGGATCCTGATAAGTTAAGGAATAACACCAGTATTCACATATATTTTAAAAACAATTTTTTTGCAGATGTGCATGATAGTGTAAAATTTAACTGATATTTCCTGTCTCAACAAACATCTATTTTTGTGGTGTCACAGGATGCACCATCGCCATGAGAAATCAAAACCAACACATTAATATAATCATCACATTTTAATGCTCCATGGCTAAATGAATTCAAAGTAAATGCTTATCAACAGACTTCAACTGTACTTTCAAGTATTGCAAGACTGTGGATGATTCTCAGTCTATCATCTCTAAGGAATACTCCCCCGATGCAGAACAAACGAGTGTGTTACATAACTGAGTTAATATTCCTCTTATCTTACCTAAATTTGAAACACACACTCTTGTCCTTTCTGTGACAGCCCTCCCTACTGACCTCCAATCCTCCCAGAAAAAGATAAACTCCTGACTCCACATTCAGGAAGTGATCAAGTGTCTGCACCTGGATGGACTCCAAATATTTTATTACGCTTTTGTCCAATTACTGCGACCATCTCTGTCCTCTTTCAAATGTTTCCAGCTGAAAACATATGAAGAAGCCTCTGGCACAGCGATGTGCTTAATTAGTCCTTAATTGGGACGCTCTCTATTTCTGCTAATGAGGGGAGGAGAGAGACAGTGTCCACAAGGAGACATTTGTTTGTAGAAATGAGTTTGAACTGTTCTTAAAAAAACAATTTTAGGACCAAGCTGTTGAGATATCAATGAATCCGTGTTGGAAAAGTCCTGTGAGTTCTGTTGGATTTTTTCCAAAGAGGCAGCGGGTTTCTCCTCAATATTTATCTGACCCCGTATCCTTCCACAAGCCGTCTCCGTCTGCGTCTGCTCGTAGGGTTTAGTAAGACAATAAACAGTTTGAAAAAGTGAAAGATAAACTCTCTCGTTTAAGAGGGAAAACAAAGACATGAGAGGAGAAAACAGTCAGACTTTGTGGGATTTGGAACATGACGATGAGAAACAGATTTAATGTTTGGAAAGGTTCAGTGACAGACTTTAGGGTGTTAAAGATGCACGCTGAGAGTGAAAACATACTTGTGTGTTCATGAAAATCTCTCCACACACGGGAGGATTTAGTCATTCAGCACCATGAGAGCGGCTTCAAAGTAAGCTTATCATAACCAGGCAAACTTTGAGACCATAAAAACTCACAGAGTCAGAGTCCAGTGTTTCATTCAGTGCACACATGCTCCTATAAAACTAACACACTCGCACAGATAAGACAAGTCTGAAATTGTCTTTACTTGAGTTTACAAATGATCAAAAGCTAAGAGTTGATTACTCTACCACAGTGGTTCCCAACCTTTTCCAAATCAGGGCCCACTTTAAAGTCTCAAAAAATGTTGCGGCCCATCTCCGACCCCATAAAAACAGAAGTCATTTATGCTTTCGGGGCACTTTTCTTATTAAATATATGAATATTTGAAGATGTTGAACCCTTAGGATACCAAATCTGCAGGAAAAAAAACGACCTTATTTTTAAATGACTGGCATTTACAAACCATTTGTCCAATCCAAAAGCTGAAAAAACTGGCAAAACTGTCAGATTTTCAAGTTTCTGGAGTACCTGAATGCATCGTGAGGTCAACAACGTGCCTGAACAGAGCAAAAAAGACGAGAAGTTCATCAACATTGCCTTGATTCTCATGTCCGCTTTGAAAATTCCCAGAAAATCAACTGTTCACTTTAATTAAATTCTGTTAAGAAAAATAAAGCCTTAAATGATGAACAGACCTAAAAAAAACCTTTGAATTTCTTCTGAACCTATAGAGGAGCAGAACTTCACTTTGTAAAGGAAAATGGTGAGTTAAAAATGTGACGGAAGCAAAAAAAAAACAAAAAACAGGAGCTATTTGGTGTATTAAGAGTTAAAGTCCTTTTAAACGCGCCTGATTTTTAACATTTAATACATTATTTAGTATGTTTTTATCGTCATGTAAACCTCCCCTGCCACACACACACACTAAAATCTAACTATTTTGGAGATGATTTGGCGGCCCCCTTGCAGTACCTTCGTGGCCCACCACGGGGCCGCGGACCACAGGTTGGGAATCATTGCTCTTCCGGATCCCCTACCCAGAATTCCTTTTGTCCTACACTACCTGGACTATTCTTCATCTCACACTCCCTGGCCTAACTTATCTCATTATCTCTCTGTCCTACCTCAACTCCTCAGACTCTTGGATACCCTACCCAACACTGATTCCTCTTCATCCCACACTACCTTGTCTTCTTTCCCATAATCCTACCTTGATGTTTTCTCATCCTAACCTTCCTGGATTACTTTTCATCCAATCCTTACAGGACTCCTTTTCATTTTAAAGGTAGAGAATGCAGAATTTTCATAAAAACAAAAAATTTGGTCAGTGTCTGTGTGTGCCTCACCCCTTTGTGGACCCCCTCCCCGCCAGTTTTGTTAATGTTTTGGTTGAGCTCGGGACACTTCTGGGTTGAGATAAGGAGTTTTTTTGGGTGAACAGCCAATCACAGTGCACCCAGTGTGCATGGGCTGTTTTTTTACAGTCTATGGTGTATTTATGAAGCTACAACTGCTAGCCATGCTATTCGCTACAATCGGGGGTAGTGAGCATGTGCAGCTGCTGACACTGAGCCACAGAGGAGGAGATGAGTTTGGATGCTGTTTGTAAACAGAGAAGCGAAACCTATCGGAAATTTCGGCATACCCTGCCTTTAACCTATCTTTGTTGGCTTCATTTGTGAGGTACATTGTGTCGCGCTGCTGTGGCGTGACGCTATAATGTAGCTGGCAGCCTCATCCGGTTTACACATAAAATGCCTCATTTGAACCCATTTTGTTGCAATGACCCAAAATGTAATAACTGGTCAACAATGTAACAAATTCTGTGCCCAAAACAAAATAACTTTTTGCCAAGAAAGTTACAACTTGTTACAGTTTGAGTCAGTTATTACATTTTGGTTTTTAATACATTCTTTTTGTTAAGTTTTGGGCTCTGCACTTTGGTTACAATTTTGACAAGTTCTTACATTTCGGGTTTTATTACAAATGTTTTATTACATACTGGGTCACTTGGCCACTAACATACCTTCTCATTTTTCATATATGAATAGAGGAACATTTTTCAATATCCTGACCAAGTTTGCAACTGATTTTTAACATTTAACACATTCTGTCTATTTGTATCTTGCATCTTTATATAATTGCACTCCACTGAAATCATACTATTTTGGAAATTATCTGGCTGCCCACTTGCAATACCTTCACGGCCCACCAGGGGGCCGCAACCCACAGGTTGGGAATCACTGTTCTAACCTATTCTACCTCATGGTCTTCTCTACTTTGAGACCTTTACATACTCAAAGAAACTTCCTTCCCACCATAAAACAGCAGGGATTTGATACAGTTCTTTGGGAATTTAAAAAGAGATTAAAGGTCAAACTTTATTTCAGTAATTCACGTGTAAGAACCAGGTCGCCAAAACATCAGTCGTACTGGTTGTTCTGTTTCGTCTGCAGAGATGAAGTAAGCATCCTGCACTGAACCAACAAAGTAATGACGTCCGCTTTGACAGATCAGGGAGCCCTGAGTTTTTTAGGTCATAGTTGGTCAAACAGTATCGATCTGTTTGTCTCACCCACTTTGACGCTGAACTCTTTGGCTTCCCCCACCTTTGTCCCACAGATAATCATCGTCTGCAGACCCTCTCACCTCTGTCCCACTTACTCTTTACCCATTTTTCTCTCCTGCTTCCAACGTCAGTTCAATGCAGTTTTATCGAATGATTTATTTGTTTAACATTGGACTTGTTTGTCAAGGGATTTATTTGAAGACAAAATGATTCATTGTGTTCATTTCAAATTAAGCAACTTTGACTCTTAAGTTTCAGGGAACCAACCAAATTAAAACCATGAAAAATAGCAACAGACTTCAGGGTTGGGAAAACTTAACCTCTACTTAAACCACCAAATGAATCTGTGCAAAAATGAAAGTTAAGGCTGTGCAAAATAACAAATAAGGGAATCAGAATCAGATTTATTTGCAAGTAGTTTCTATGTTACAAGGAGTTTGTCTTGGTCTGTTGGTGCAAATTGTTAAAGAAAACACAAGAGCATAAATAAAGTAATATTAAGAATGTAAAAAACAAAAATGTTTGCATGCAAAGCTCTTATAGTCCATAATATTCTACAATAAATTTGTTGTTTACTAGTGATAACAGGATAATTTCTTATGCCACTTATCCTTCACTTCATCCATGATAAAACTACAGTCACATTGTCTGAAATGCAATCGAACATTAACTTTTTTTGATGCATTTTGATTCATTTCAAACACTAACAAGGACCACCAAGACTTAATTTTCTTAAAATCATGAAAAAAAAACAGTCTTTTCCTCAAGAAAAGCAATTAGATTAACTTGTCATTTCAAGAAAACAGAAAAAATTTAGTGTAGAAAATCATGGTCTTCAGGGGCTTTTATACAGAGGTGAAAATGAAGCAAAATTAAATAAATACACTATGAGGATGGGAGTATTTTTTTTTGTTTTAAAGATATTTTTTGGGCTTTTCTGCCTTTCAATGGATAGAGGAGGAGAGTGGATAGAGTAGGAAAGGGGGAGAGAGTGGGGAATGACATGGGGGAAACAGGCCATAGGAGGGAATCAAACCAGGGCCACCCGCTCGAGGACAACCCTCATGGTGCGCGGCCATATTCACTAGGAACATCTGCGCCCCAGATTGGGAGTATTTTAAATTTAACAAAATTTTAAAGTAGAATTGTTTGTACAGCTACTTAAGTTGTTTTCATTCTGCAACATATTGAACCAATAAGCAACAAATATCTCTGGAGAAATGACTTGAAATGTATGTTTACATCTCATTATGTCTCTTTAATGCAATATAAAGTGACACATTCAGCATCAAATACTGTCTGTTCCATATTCTTTTGAATTTTAAACATTACTTATCACCAGATTGTGGACTAAAATTATCTCTAATATTTCTATAGTTCAAATATTTCATCAGGATGTTAGTTTATATGTGATTCTGACAGCCCAGCTCTTCTCTCTGCGTCTGTCGACTGTCTGTGCATTATCAGTTATTGTGCTAGAAGGACACTCTTCTACTGTATATCATCTGTTAAGAGCCATATATGTTTTCATTGCAGAGTCCAAAAAGTGATGTTTTATTCCTCCTAACCCTTACTGATGACTCACTCTGAAGCGAACATCAAACACTCGATCTCCCAGGTGTAAGTACATTTTTAAATAAAAGATGTGGTAGTTCATCTCTCACTATGTGCTTTCTACAGCTCATACCATAAAGCCATTGAAAATACACCTAAAGAAGACTGTGTTTGAGGGGTAAAATTAACAGATGATGGGTATTTGGAAGCTAAGACTGTGTCCATTGGATGAGAAAACATGAATTCATTTCTATGGTTTTGATTTATATGGAGCATATGAAAGCCCATCGAGGCTTCACGCCCTAAAAGTGCTTGGTCACTAAACTCTCACAGCTCTCTTTGTTCATTCAGGCATAAAACCCCGCTGTCATCACTGCGCACAACAAAACAATGAAATACTGCTGCAAAACAACACAATTACCAGTGCATTCCTCTTTTTTTTCCACACTGGAATCATGTGTTTTGTATCTGCGGACTCATGGAGGGAGAATCGATGTTCATGTGTGTCAGAAAAGGAAGGAATACAGAGCATTAAATAGAGGAGGAGGGGGGCGGGGGAGATAGAGCGGGCCTGTGCTGGGCCTCAGTGCTGAGCTCAGAGCTGAGGCCTGCGCTGTCTGACACATGAGCGAAATGACATTTATCTGGAATGGTGGCGCATGATTGGAGAGACGCAGACGTGGTGCTGAGGGAATAAAACAACCCTAAAGGTGAAGGTCAGATCATCACACTGTGAAAAGCAGCACAGGCTGAAGTTTATTTATACTGAGAGGCTGCATGAGGTTGTATGAATGGGACAATCTGCAGCTTTCTTTCTCATCTATTTCATATGTTTGCCTCATAAAAATAGACTTATTAAACATGTATTACCAGCAAATTAATCCTTATTGAGAATAAGTTCATTTCAAACACTTTGATGCATCACCTCAACTAAGCTGTAGGACAAAATAGCAGTGACTAAACCATATTTGTTGGTTTTTACAAGACATACTGTTACGAGTATCCAAGATACTTTTTGTTTTCTTTGTTTTCTGCGGTTGTAAACTGATTGAAATCAATATAATTTGCTAATATGACCAAAAAAGGAAAGAAAAGAAAAAAAGCTAACTACCCAAAAAAATGATCAGTCAACCAAGCTACTAATCAACCAAAAAGTGAAAACAACTACAAATCCAATTTGCCAACCAGTAAATGAACGGTAAATATAAAAAATTACAGATCAACCAACCAACCAACCAACCTACCAACCAATTAACAAAACATCCAACCAACCAATCACCATCCAACCAACCAATCAACCAACTGAGCAACCAACCAACTGACAATCCATCCGACCTACCAACCAACCAACCAATAAACCGACCAACCAACAATCCATCCAACCAACCAACCTAGCAAACAACCAACCAACCAACAATCCATCCAACCAACAATCCATCCAACCAACCAACCAACCAACCAATAAACCGACCAACCAACAATCCATCCAACCAACCAACCTAACAACCAACCAACCTACCAACCAATCAACAATCCAACCAACTAATCAACCAACTCAGCAACCAACTGACAATCCAACCAACCTGCAAACCAACCTGCAAACCAACCTGCAAACCAACCAACCAACCTACCAACCAATCAACAAATAAACCAACCAACCAACAATCCATCCAACCAACCAACCAACCTAATAACCAACCAACCTACCAACCAATCAACAATTCAACCAACCAACCAACAATCCATCCAACCAACCAACCAACCTAACAACCAACCAACCTAACAACCAACCAACCTACCAACCAATCAACAATTCAACCAACTGATCAACAATCCATCCAACCAACCTGCAAACCAACCTGCAAACCAACCAACCAACCTACCAACCAATCAACAATCCAACCAACTGATCAACAAACTCAGTAACCAACCGATGGACAATCCATCTAACCAGCCAATCGACAATCCAACTCAGCAACTGAATATTCAATCAATCAACTATTTAATCTTTCAGCCATTCAACCAACCAACCAACCAACTAACTCAAAACTCAAAACTCAATCAGCCAACTTGCTCCAATTTGAATGTCAAACCAACCGAACACCCTACTAACCAACCATTCGTAGAAACCGTCCAACCAACCAACTAATCAACAAACCAGACAAAAGACCAACTGTCATGTTGAGCATTACAATCTTACCAAGAAACCACAAGAACCCTCAATTAAAGAATGAACCAAAGAAGGAAAATAACAAATCAACTGACCAACCAACAAACAACTGTAACAAACTGACAAATGTATGAACTAATCAACCAACCCAACTCATACATCATCCAACAAAAACAAAAAAAAAGGAACAGACCCATTTTTAAAACAAAGCAATAAACCTACCAACTAACTGACTTTGCTCTTTAATGAACCAAACTTCCTATAAATAACCAAAAGCATATATGAATAAACAGACTAACAAAGAATCAGAAAGATGAACAAACTGATTGATGGAACATTTGTGTTTCCTGATGAGGATGAAGATAACGTTGAACAAGAGCAGCAGTGAGATGCTGATTCCTCTGACACTGGAAAAGTAAGGCCCACATTTAACAAGCAGAATGATAAGTTTACCACAGTAACCGTAAAAGTTAGGAATGTGCTCCTCTCGGCCAAAACAACAACAAAAACAAATAAAACTTAATTCAAACCAGATCCAACTTTAGTGAGTACACTTTGTTCACAACAGCCGGTTCTAACTCACCGAATGGTACAAATAATCAACCGCAGATTGTTTGGGATCAAACCACTACACACTCTGTTTCTTTTTTTATTTTCTTTGTGACGTTTGCTGCATGGAAAAGGACATTAAACACACATGCAGAATCCTCCAATCACAGCAGAGGTGGAGCTACAATGTCCCCAAAACTAGGTCGAGGATTTTTTCCTTCTAATGTGAACATGTGTTTCTGCGTATGTGCTGGCGTCCTGCCTTTCATGTTACACACAGACACGACTTTCACGGCAGCTATTTAATGTCAAGGTCCTTTACTGTACATGTCCTGCAGAGTAAAACAAACACACATACTTACACACAGACGCAGCCCAAATGTGTACATACATGTTCAAACACAGACAAGCTCTCATGTAAGCGTATTTACGTATGTTTACACGTCCCTGACCTGAAAAAAAAAACACTCTCTGAGGTAGAGCGTAAATATGCCACAGTCAAAACAATCAAATACCTGACAGGTGTGTCACAAAGTGTGTACTTGTGGCAGTGATTTGGCTTCTTTGTTATAGATCGTTAGGAATGTCACTCTGGGTAATCTGTCACCAGTTACCCTTTGAGATTTTGTGCGACGGATAAATTCAACTTGACTTTTAAAGCTCCTGTGGGTGTTTTTTCCCACAGGTTATGAAACCAACAAAAATTCAAAATGATGCCTCCTGATGATCTAAAATAGCTAACAGGGACTACAGCAACAAGATTGACACCTTCTCTTTTATAATCTTTGATGCCTTTCTGTAAGATTGCTGGTTTTTGACCAGATGATTGACAGCACGATGCAGAAATAGCCTTTTTTTAAGTGAATGATTGATACATTTGACTACCAAAAGAAAGGAAATGATGAATAAAGAGATAATAGGTTTCACTAATTTATCTATCAGGCAGCAAACGCAAGTGTTTACATAAAACAAGCGCAGAAAGGAAGTCACATTGGATTAGTGTTAAGACTTTGGTTGGTGGTTGGAAGTTAAACAGCCTGTCTGAGGCTTCATCTCAACTCGCTAAAGGTCAAGGTGCTGTGTAGACGTTGATGGATCATTCACATTTAACAAACAAAGAGTTATGATGCTGACATTGTCGGTGACGGGATATAGTGATTGGACAGAAAGAGCCAAACAAAAACCAATCAGTTTACAAACAAACCAACCAACCATAAAACCCACCAACAGATATACAGCCTAAAAGAAGACCAGGGCCAAGACTTTAAACTCAACCATCAACAAAAGACATAAGACAAAGACACAGTTGGTTTGTTTTCTAGTTGTTTGAAAATGAAAAATTAGAACAACCATTCAACAAAAAATTACAAATAAGCCATCTGACATACTAGTCAACCAAGGCCCAACCAAACAATGCTGAACCAACTTATCAACTTACCACCAAAAAAGCTGACCAACTACCAAACCACCTGAGAAACCAACCAACCACCTAACTGACCAATAACCCAGTTAAACCAACCAATGAGCCAATGAACTATTACATCAACCAATCAACAATAAACTTACCCAACAACTACTCAACCAAAAAAAAACCCCAACCAGATTAGAAACAATCAAAATCAACTCACGAACCAACCTGGGACTAGAAAACAATCATTTATTATAAAGCCTAACCAAATAGTTGTTAACTAACCAACCTACTAAAGATCAAACAAATTTGACCAGTTAATCAACCATCTACACAATGAATCAGCAACCACCCATCCAACTGGCCAACCAATCAATGAACTCAAAACTTTATAAAACACCAACCAACCAACCAATGATTCAACTCAGCAACCATCCAATCAACAATCCAACCAACCAACCAACTCAGTCACCAAACTTACCCGGAGTACATAAACATACCAAGAATCTAACCAATCATTACCCAACAAAAAAAACAAACACAAAACTAAGCGACCACTAAGGCAAACAACTGCACCAAATTAGACCAACCAGTCAACCAACAAACTTACCAAACTTATAGAAAAACAAACCATTTACCAAGTGACCAACCACAAAGAATAGAATACAAAGCTTCATATAAGGGCTAACCAACCAATCCTTAACTAACCGACCTAATAACAAACTAACAATCTGATAATCTCTCTTAAACTTCAACCAACCAATCAACCAACAAAGAGACAAACAATCCAACCAATGAACAACTGCTCAACCACTTAACCATAAAACTTCAATTGGACTTAAAAATTTCCTAACTTATCCAACTCATCAATCATTAAACTATCCAACCAACTGATAAACGACCAACAAACTGAGCAGTTAACAGCTATAACAACTTAACCCATAGTGGTCTGCCTAATTAGTTTACAAACCAACCAAGTTATGAATCATCCAGTCAAACAAGAGTGGCTCTAAAAACACATGAAGTCCATTAACACCCACGCTAAAATAAACCCGTTTACAGCCTGGGGTTTTAAATCTAAATACATTTACAAATGATCATTTCTTCACCGAAGGAGTCGTTACGATGTATTTTTACTGCCATTTTAGTTTTATAAGCCCACATGTGCATGCTTAAATACCTGTACTGAGCTAATTACTGCATGAAAGAGTGACTGATTGATAAGTTGGGTGTAATAGTTCCCTCATGATCTCCCTCCGTGAAGTCTTTATGTTATTAACAGTAAATACTGCATTAGTCTTTAGCTGTGAACACGNGGGCAAAGGAGGCAGGGAGCTGCCATGAAGGAAGGTCATACGGTGTGTGTGTGTGTGTGTATGAGTGTTTGTATATGTGTGTGTGTGTGTGTGTGTGGTGGGGGTGTAGACGTGTGACACAAGCCTGGGATGCCTTTTAGAGCTGCAGCTATTCCATACATGCATGAAGGAGACGGGTGGTTCTGGGATGTTTTCTGTCACACTCTCCTTCAAAGCTGAAGTAAATTCTTTCAGTGTGAACTCAACTGAACGAACTGATGTGTAACATGTGCATCAGCTGTTGTCGTTTACTTGTTTATTAGTCTAACATAAATCATATGAAAAGGTCTTGATCACTGTGGAAACTTTGTGCTTTTTTATTTATAACATCTTTGAATCATTTGTATCACAGTTTGGCACAAAGTCTTTAGTTCCCAAAGTCCTCGATGAAAAATAGATTCCTGAGATGTTGGTGACTGTAAACTAGAAGCTGCTAATAGTTACCTTGAGAGAAAAGAAGGTTTAAAGAAGGATATTACGCTCTTAATCCACTATAATCTGTACTTAAAGGTGCAAACTGCATCATATTATAACACAAGGTCTTTGTTGAGAATGCTGTTAAAGTTAATCCAAGGTTTGCACAAGAAGATATAAAAAGTCAGTTAATGTTAAAATACTACAATTCCCATGATGCAACACTGCCTCCTGAATATTTTCCACTCTTGAGCCAAACTACAAGATCTCTGTCTCCTTTCAAAGCCTCATAAGACATAAAACATCTTTTCATTCTGTCTCTGAAACTGTAACATTCATGTTGGGACTTTTTTTTTGGGAGTGTGTGTTTTAAATGTTGTCAAAGCAACAAAACAAACTAAATATAGAAATGGAGAATGAAGCTGCAGGACATATGAGGTGAGTAACTACAGAGGTGAACTGCCAGGTATGTGAAATGAGAGGAAGCTGAGGCCAAACGTTCAACAAAAATATCCAAGATTATATAGATGGATGGTTGGATGGATAGGCAGACAGATAGAAAGATGGATAGATAGTTGTTTCCCGCCATCTTGTGGCACTTAAAAAACATTACATTATAAACTAGCTGCATGTTTTCATTTCAGTGTCAGGACGCCCCCTGATGGACTAAAGCATACAATAAAAGAAAACCAATTATTATTATTTATTTTTATTTTTTTGGGCCCAATTTATGTCAAAAGTTTGAAATAAAAAGTGAAAATTGTAAGATAAAAAGTCTTTTTTTTTCTCAAAATTTGAAATAATCAAGACAAATTTATGAGAAACAAAGTAATTAAAAAGTCAAAATTATGAGATTAAAGTGGAAACTTTGAGATGAAATGTTGAGATGCTTACTTTTTGTCTCATACATTTCACTTTTCTCAAGATTAAGACTGAATATGAGAAAAAAAAATCTCAAAAGAGCCAGTTTTTTATTATTATTTGTTTATTTATTACTCTTTAAGCTGTCAGAAGTGGGTCTCTTTACCTCCAGCAAACAGAGGGAGACATGATGACTTAATTAAGATTGTTCAACAATAAAAATATTTAATAAAAAAAGGCATAACTATAACATCTATAGCTGTAATTACGAGTAACAATCTTTAACCTTTACTATCTATCGCATAAAATCACGAACTTTTTAACAATTTTGACTTTCCATCTTATAACTATGACTTACATTCTCAACATTTGACTTTCTGTCACAAAATTATGACATACTACCTCATAATTTCACAGTTTTTCTTAAAATTAAGGTTAAAAGATTCAAACCTTTGATTCTGGCTCAGAAATTTACCCAGCCACCACAGAAATTTGATCCACCAACTCATTATTTTGACTTTTTTTCTCAGAATTTTGTTTTTTAAGTCCAAAACATTAAGTTTTTATCTCTTCTGCATGAGTTACATTATTTCATATTATTATTTTTCAATGAGGTCAAGCGTCCCCTTTGTGCTCTTAAACTTTTGACTTTTTGTTAACTCGCTGTTTCCATTCAACTCAATAAAATTAGTATAAAGTAGCTTATTGCATTACCAAATATCTTTTAGTATTTTTATTTCATATACTTTTTTGACTTATGTGTCATTAAATAACCATATGACAGCGGACTAGTTTGTTTATGCAGTGAATCAATGCGCTGACAAACGGCCAACCGGCGGAAGGATACAGTCCGACTATCTCGATGACATCATCCTTGATAAATGGGCAGTTAATTGATGTATCACTGCGCCGCCCGTTATTGTGAGCTTCCACCTGAGAGAGAGGAGTTAGTTCCTGCTGAAGCACCTGCTCAGGTGAGTAAGAACTCAGAGTGAAACCCAGCGGAGGCAGAAAACTTCCGTTAACAACAGTTTTTATCATAAATCAGCGTTTTCCTGTCGAGACTAGCGCGTGAGTCAGAGCTCACCTGTGTCAGTCTGAGAACACCTGTCTGAACAAATGTTTGCTAACTCCGCAGACACACGGACTATTTAACCTGTCACAGAGATTTAACAGCAGACAAAGTAAACACAGACACAGGAGGCGGATTTAGAAAGTTTAACTTTTGACCAAATGGAGTGAATCGTGTTTTCTTTGCCTGTAGCGCCACCGTGTGGTGACACTTCGCTACTGTAAACAAACGTTTGTGGTTTTTAGCCACTAATTATGTTGAAATGCTGACTCAGCATTTCATTATGTTGAACTGCTGACTCAGCATGTCAACATATTGAACTTCTACTTTATTATTATATTGAAATACTGATTTTTCCCTCCCTATTTGTTCCCTTTTCACTCCTTCATGTCTCCTCTAATTTCATGCACCTTTAAAATTATAATTTCCCTTTGCTTAAATAACTTCATTTAACTCTTTACTCTTTTCTTATTCCCTTTTTTATTTTTTTCTTTCCCCTTTTTCCCTTGATTTGATCGTTTTTTCTACCATTTCACGCTACTTAAACTTCTTCCTCTGTTATGTTACTGCTTTTATAGTCAACTTTCTCCTTCTGCAATTCTTAATTTCTCCTTTCCTAATGCAATCTTCACTTTTCTATCTCCATTTTTTCTTCAAATTTAACTTTTCTAGCTTTGACTTACTGATTTCATTTTTTTTCACATTTTGAGCTTTTCTCAACAATTTTCAGCTTTTTTTATTTCACATATTTAGCTTTATTTAGCAATTTTCACCTTCAGCATTTTGATGCATTTGCTGTAAGGAAATGCAACTTTCTTAGCTAACTTTTTTTTTATGTATCAGCCTTTTGCACTTTTTAAAGTCCTTCTATGATATAAAAATAAAACCAAAATTAAATCACAAATTCAAGAATTTTGATCCCTTAAAAACATTTTAGAGTCACGATAAAGCTGTTTTCTACAGAAGCCCGTAAAGGTCTTGATTTTCTACTGTAGATTTCCTCATTTTCTTAAGATAGCAAATTATTTTTCTGCTTATCCCGAGTTTTTGTGATAAAACTGGATATTTTTTCATGCCATCCATCCTTTAGTTTATTGTCTCAGATTTAATTGAACATCAACTTTTTGATGCATTTTAATTTTTTTGAAAAATTAACAGGGTTTGAGAATCACTGCCCTAGATGATTAATTTTCTCAATCTTTTATTCGTTCCCTATTTTTTCCCCTCATATCCATTCTCAACTTTTGACAGGGAAAAATGTTTGATTCTTTATTTTTGCTGGGAAATGACCATAAATAAATGTAACTTCAGCAGATAAACAGAAAAGCGTGTTTGTTTGTTGCCTCTGTGAGTGTGACAGAAGGAATTTAAATTCACTTTTCCTGCAGAATAAACACTCACAGAGCTGGATGTGACTTTCTATCTCTTAGTTTTGTCTTTTAATCCCAGAAATCTCACTTTTTATATCAGAGTTATGTCTTTTTATCAGTTGGTGAAACTGATTTGTTTCCAGAATGTGCCCTGTCGCCGGTATCTTTTGTTTGTGTCTCCGTGGTCGTCGTCCTCAGAGGTTTAACGTCTCAGACTTGAGACAGTTTGTCTGGAGCCGTAGAAGATATTACACAACAGTTTATTTAAACTCCCAGCGACCTGTAAACATACATGATAAACTCCCCCCTACAGCGCGTCTTACTCAGCCTGCAGATATTACAACATGTCATGGGAAGAATCTGCTCGCAGCATTTTCTCTCACTCTTTGTCCAAACTTGTGATTTTCTCCTGTGAGGTTTGACTCTTTCTTTTCTTTCGTAACGTCACCGTGAGTCACAAACAGACGCTGATCTGTGTCGATGAGTTCATACCTGAGAGGAGCTCGATGAAAGAGATTATCTCATCATTGAGTCTTTACTCAAGGTGGTTCCCAACCTTTTTCAATTCAGGGCCCACTTTTAAGTCTCAAAAATGTTTCGCGGCCCACCTCTGACCATATAATTATGGGGGCTGTATAGCACCTTGTTAGCGCTTGATTTGTAACAAAGACCCGAAATGTAAGAAAAAAAATGTAATAAAACCTCAAATGTGATAACTGGTCAACAATGTAACAGATGCTGAGCCCAGACGGTAAAAGTCATTTGCCCACGATATAACAACTTGTTAAATGTTGGGTCAGTGATTATAGTCTTGGGATATACAAGATTTGTTTAATCAAATTTCAGGGTTTTGTTAAATTTGGGGTCATGTTACATGTTGGGCTTTAACTTGCCCTCTTCAAGGACTTTTCTTATATACAAACGTTTGAACATGTTGAATATCCTTACAAATGTAACCAAGTTTTAATATTTAAACATTATTCTGTACTTTTGTATCTTTAATTACTCCTCATTAAAACTCAGACTATTTTGAAAATGATTTGGCAGACCACTTGCAATATCTCCGCGGCCCACCAGGGGGCCACGGACCACAGGTTGGGAATCACTGGTGTAAGGTGTTCATGGGTATAGATGGGTTTTTTTAAGCTCATTATACTTTGAACTTCCAGGATAGATGCTTAAATAGAGAAGCTGTTACTTTAAAGTAGAGCTGAACGATTTGCAAAAATAATAATAATTTTTTTGTGTGATAATTTCTAAGTTCTCATCTTATGTGTTTTTAAACAAACAAATTGTTGGACATGCAAAGTTACATGAATAACAACAACAAAAACCCACAAGCACTTCAACTGGGACTGATTTTCATCCATTTTGGTTACTTTTCACTTCTTTTTTTGCCACTTTTGGACCATTTTTTTGCAACACACCTATTTTCCAAGTTTAATCCAAACTTTGACCTTGGACATTTTTGCCACTGTTCACTATTTTTTGTCACTTTTTCCACAATTTTTGCTCCTTTCAGAGGTTTTTTAGAAGTTTCCTTGTATTTTTTCATGCTAATTCTTTGTGCCTTCTCACTATTTCCAGGTTTAGCCCCAATTATTATTTTTTTTTGTTTGCTAATTTTTGACACTTTTCACTCTTTTTGACACTTTTGGATCCTTATTTTGCAACAAACTGACTTTTTTTCCAGGTTTACTCCCAACTTTCTTGCCATTTTTGTTGAATTTGACCATTTGTTCTACTTTTCACAGTTTTTAACGCATTTTTCCACCATTTTTGCTTCTTTCTGATTTCGTTAAAATTTCCTCCAACAGATTTCTTGCAAATTTTTTGTTGCTTTTTGGCCATTTTAGTCACTTTTCAATCTTTTTCTGCCACTTTTGGACCATTTACTACTTCTTGAGTGTTTTATCCCAATTTATGTATCAATTTTTGTTGCTTTTTGCTGTTTAACTTTTCTAGCTTTGACTTACTGATTTAATTTTTTTCACATTTTGAGCTTTTCTCAACAATTTTCAGCTATTTTATTTCACATATTTAGCTTTATTTAGCAATTTTCACTTTCAGCATTTTGATGCATTTGCTGTAAGGAAATGCAACTTTCTTAGCCAACTTTTTTATGTATCAGCCTTTTGCACTTTTTGAAGTCCTTTTATGAAATAAAAATCAAATCAAAATTTAATTTTTTTTTTTTTTTTTTTTTTGCCAATTTTTGACACTTTTCACTCTTTTTGCCACTTTTGGATCCTTATTTTGCTACAAACTGACTTTTTTCCAGGTTTACTCCCAACTTTCTTGTTGAAATTTTTGTTGAACTTGACCATTTTTACTACTTTTCACAGTTTTTAACGCATTTTTTCACCATTTTTGCTTCTTTCTGAATTGGTTAAAATTTCCTCCAACAAATTTATTGCAAATTTTTTGGAGGAAATTTTGGCCATTTTAGTCACTTTTCAATTTTTTTCTGCCACTTTTGGACTATTTGCTACTTCTTGAGTGTTTAATCCCAATTTATGTGTCAATTTTTGTTGCTTTTTGCTGTTTAACTTTTCTAGCTTTGACTTACTGATTTCATTTTTTTCACATTTTGAGCTTTTCTCAACAATTTTCAGCTATTTTATTTCACATATTTAGCTTTATTTAGAAATTTTCACCTTCAGCATTTTGATGCATTTGCTTGTAAGGAAATGCAACTTTCTTAGCTAACTTTTTTTTTATGTATCAGCCTTTTGCACTTTTTAAAGTTCTTCTATGAAATAAAAATCAAATCAAAATTGAATTTTTTTTGTTTTGTTTTTTTTTGCCAATTTTTGCCACTTTTCACTCTTTTTGCCACTTTTGGATCATTATTTTGCAACAAACTGACTTTTTTTCCAGGTTTACTCCCAACATTCTTGCCATTTTTGTTGAATTTGACCATTTTTATGACTTTTCACAGTTTTTAACGCATTTTTTCACCATTTTTGCTTCTTTCTGATTTCGTTAAAATTTCCTACAACAAATTTCTTGCGAATTTTTTGTTGCTTTTTGGCCATTTTAGTCACTTTTCAATCTTTTTCTGCCACTTTTGGACCATTTGCTGCTTCTTAAGTGTTTTATCCCAGTTTATGTCAATTTTTGTTGCTTTTTGCTGTTTTTGCCTCTTTTTTTCCACATAGATTGTTTATTTTTTAAAAGTAGTTTCTCATAGTTTGTCCTTTTAGTGGAGTAACTTGAGTGTAGAGCAGAAAAAATCTGCTGCAAAAAATGTAGCTGATAATTTGACACATTTCAGGGTATAGAAACATTGCACTGAATATTGCAACGGGACATATTGCAGTTACATCTGGTTTGCGATTAATCGTCCAGTTTTTTTTCACTTCATGATACTTAAAACTTATGGGATAGATGCTTAAAAAGAGAAGCTGTAACTCCAAAGCCAGAAAAATCTGTGTTTATCACCTGTGTCCACCTGAAAAAAAGAAAACAGAAAGTGATGTGATAAGTAAGTGGAGCTCTGACCCGTCGTTCTCAGGCTTCCTGAGAGAAGAGCTGAGATCAAACCGGCCCCTCTCCTCAGCCGTCATGTGTTTGGGATTAGACCGACTCGCTGTTAACGTGACACTGATGGAGCAGAAAGTCTCTGAGGCCACCGCAGAGCTCAGCTCCACCTTAATGCACCACTGAGAATAAAAGAAAACGTCTAAGGATGATAGTGTTTGACAGCCGAGTTCAACTGTTTGGTTTCTCTTTGAAAACATTACTCCAAACAGTTTGTGGGCTCGTTTCTCACATTTCATCATTTTTTTAAAGAAAGATCCTTTTTTCTTTGGGATTGTTGTTGATTTAATTTAATTTAACTTGACACAATTTAGGAAACTTTGCGCTACATAATTTTTAAAAGTTAAGAGTCAAAGATAGCTCTTTCTGTTCTTCAGTTTTTAGAGCTAAAAATACAATTTAAAAAATCCGGTTGAGAAAAAGCAGGAATGGGTGTGAGGTTTTGAGAAGAGTCAAAATTCGACAACTTATCGAAAAATCTCCCTTTTTATTTTTTTTGCTTCCGTATTTATCTCTCATAATTTCGACTTAAATCTTAGAATTTTGACTTTCTTTATCAAAATTTCAACTTTTTATTTCAAAACCTGCCTTTATTATTATTTTTTTAAGATATTTTTTTGGACTTTTCTGCCTTTAATTGGATAGAGGAGGACAGTGGATAGAGCAGGAAAGGGGGAGAGAGTGGGGAATGACATGCAGGAAACAGGCCACATGCGGGATTCGGTCATCTGCGTCCCAAAACCTGCCTTTATTTCTAAGTTGAACTTTTTATCTTAAACTTTTGTCATCTTAAAATTTAGACCTTAAATGAGAAAGTTTGTGCTTTTTTTCCACATAATCTTAAACTGATTTCTTAAACTTAAGAAGTTTAATCTCAAAATCTTGACTTTTTGTCTCAGAATTTTGTCTTTATTTCTAAAAATTTTCACTTTTTATATTAAAATATTGACCTTTTATTTAAAAGTCTGAAACAATTCTTACCTTCAGTTTCCATTTTCATCCTCACATTAGAGTAAAAGCTTTTGATTTTCTATAGTTTGATGTAATTTTCTGTCAAGTTTGTAAATGTTACTGTACATTGTGAAAACTTCACTGAAGCTTGGTATGAAGAAAATCATGAATCCAATTAAAATCGCTGTATCTGCAAGAAAAATTGCAATTAGATCTTTTTCTGAAATCATTCATCCCTAGTTTACAGACAGAAAATCTAAAAAAAAAAAAAAAAAAGCAGGGAAAAGTTGGCAGAGGTCTTTGAACTTTGTTGTGATTGTGTGATCACCTGACTTCTAGGAAATGTAAATCCAACCTTTAGATCTTATTTTCCCACACTTTTGTCTGTTTGTTTCTCTCCCTCTCTTCTCATCCCTTTGTTTTAATCCTTAAAGAAACTTCTAATCATCTCTTTTCTCTTCTTGGCAGCTCTGAGAATGAGTCACATCCTCTAAAGTCTTGACCTTGTGAAAAGTAGGCAGTCAGTCAGTCGTCTGCGTTTTTTTTTGCTCAGCTTCCAGGAATCCGCTGTGGGACTCCCCCCTCCCCCNGCGCTGAACCCCCAACGAGCCGCTATTGGACGAGGGAGGAGAGAGAGAGAGCTCGTACCTGCCAGGTGGGAGCGAGTACGGCGTTATTATTGGCTGAGAGGAGTTAAATGGGAGTAGTTTGACTCCTCCTACTTCCTTTTCCTCACTCAAAAGCGTTAGTGGAAGCAGCTGAGGGGTGAAAAGAGAAGTGGATGTACGTGCAGTGGATGATCTGACAGAAACTCGCCGTGTGGGAGTAAAACAGCTGATTGAGCTCAGGTAGGGAATGTTGTTTTTCCTTGTGAGCTAACAGTGCGGGAAAACTGCAGGTGAAGCTGTTTGGAGCTTTAGCCTCTTTAGTTATGTGTGTGAAGTTTGTGGAGGAGCATCCACGCTTCTTTTTCTCCTCTTTTAAAACCAGAAACTTCCCCACAGCTTCAGGATAACGGTGCCATAGTTTGTTGTGGATCTTTCTTTGATAAACTCTTGTTTTTGCATCATCAGCTTCAGTTTTACTCGCTGCTTTTGTTCTGGATGAGATGCTTTCAAACTTCATTCATGACTTTGATGCTGAAATTAGTTTTTTAAGGTCTTTTTGTTTCGCTTATTATTAGTTTTTTTTGCTTCTTAAAGCTCCTGTGAGAAACATGACTCCTGTTGATTTTGGCGCCTTCTCTTTATCATCTTCATCTTTTTTTCGCTCTTGATTTTGTCCTAAAATTGCGCAAACCCTCTTTGTAAATCTTTGCATTTGAAGATGTTTTTTATGAATTGCTCTGCTGACACCTACCCCCTCATCAGCGGTAATTAAAGGCTGTAAAAAATAAAAAATAGCCACATAGAAGTGTTCTGTCTTTCTGCTGATGATGTTGTTTAATCTTCTTGATCAGAAAGCGTCAACATTGGTCGTCAAAGTATTTTTTTTTATCCCCGAAAAAATCTTGACAGGAGCTTTAAATGTGAGGGTTTCATTTCTCTTTTCTGGTTTTTGACATGTTAAATACATGCCTTTAAATTTCTTTCTTCTGGATGTATCTGTTTGTAAAAGAAGTTAGCTGCTAAATATTTGTGCATTTTGAGTGTTAATTAATTAAGTTCAACTTTATCAAGTTACTAATGTTTAGTTTCAACTATAAATGTCACGTTAAATGCTTCTGTCTTCTGGAGAAAATTGTCTTAAATTTTACTTTTAAAGCACCCGTGTGGAACTTTTCAACCATGTTGACTTTGGCGCCCCCCTGTGGACAAAGTAACACCTTTTGCACATTTTGCTGGTCTCAGCCTGTGCATTAAAATTTTGCCCCACTGTCAAAAATCACCTCTAGTTTTTACTTGTAAAACTATGAAAGTTTATTTTACACAAGCGGAAAATCAGTCTAGAAAAAGTTTGTAGAAAATGTGAAAACTTGTACTGATGTTTCTGTCAGTGTTTACAAAGGCGAGTATCAACCGGTTTGCACATTAAAAGCGCTTTGCTTAATGAAAAAACAAACCACACCAAAGAAAAAGAGAACAAAATGGTAGAAATAGCTTTAAATGATCTCAAGATCTCCGCTCGTGGTATTTCTATTTCTATAATATTTACTACAGCTGTTCTTATCATTGGGTCAATGACAAAAAGAGGGTCTTAACACGTATTTTTAAAAAGTTCTTTGAAAATGGATAAAAACATATTTCTGAGTGAAGAATTAAGTTTTCTAACAGATTTCAGTAGATGACCAACATTTCAAAGATTTTAGGTTCATTATTTTTTAGTATTTTTCATTTGAGCACCCAAAAATGTCAGGTGGCGCAACCAAATATATGGAAATATATTTATATGTTCCTGTTATTTTTTCTGTGTGAAATTATTGGCAAGTATCTCTCAAGTGTCTGTAGTGACTCATACATTTTCATTTTGTGTGTTTTATTTCTTTTATTTGTGAATAAGATAAATAATTTGATGTTAAAATAACATTTCACATTATTACATTGGTTGTACCTCCTGACATGGAAATTGTTCCAGTCACCAATGAAGTGAAAAAACCTTTTTTATCAGTATTTCAGAGAAATCTACAAACTTTTCCACTTGGTCACAAATGTCATTTGGGCTCCTCTGGCTGATGCAGTTTCCTGTTTCCTGTTTTATTCTCTTCACTTTAAAATAAAAGTCTAATGTTACGGTTGCACCACCCTGACATTTGACAAGGTGAAAATTACGGGACAAAAGTTTTTTACATTTCTTAACAGCTTTAAAATTCTTTTCATTTGCAAAGAATGTTTTATTTAAAAAGGTTCAAGCATAAAATAATGCCACTGTATTTTTAATTTCCATTTACAATAACTGACATTCAACTTTTTGAGTTTAATTACTGTGGATACTTGTCAGGACGGTTGCACCACCTGACATTTTGGGGGTTTGAGGAACCAAAACACAAAAAAACTTGTTATATTTTAATAGTTTAAAGATGTGTTCAAATAACACAGGTTTCATAGAATAAAGAAATACATGTGATGAAATACTCAATTCATGATGGAAGGAAATATTACACTCGGATACAAAAAAGGGACGTCACGTCATTGACCCCATTGCTAAGCTTAAAAAAAAGAAAACAATGCTTCACTTACTTTCACAACTTTGCTGTGTCTGTCAGGACAAATTTCAGTTAGAAAACCGTTAAAAAAAACTTTTTAAACTTTCAATTTGGCTTTACTTCTGTTGTGTTGTTCAGTTTCCATATTTTGTTGATTAGGTTGTGTCTTAGCATTTTTAATGTACTAACAGTCTGAAGCCTCCTGGCCACCGTAGGTGCTCGCAAAATCTTATTTTTTTTCCAGATTGTTATTATTGGTGCTGTTTTTAAAAACAATGACCCCATGGTGCTTTCACTTCCCTTAGCACTGACCTTTAAGTCTGACGCTCGTCTTTGTCACCATATTTAACGAGTACTTAGACCCCTCTAACGTCTCTTTTTCTAAAAAGTAGATCTCTATCGCAGACAGTTTGACATTTCTTTAACCTGAAATGTGTCAGAATACTAGATAAAATTTTCCTACAATAGATAATTTCTGCTCTAAACCAGCTTTAATCAACACAAAGAGCCAAATCATTGAAAAATACATTTTTAAGAGACACAATCTTAGTGTTGAAAAGTGGCAAAAATGACAAGAAATGGAAATAAAAATGGGTTTTATGGTGATAAAAGTGGCCAGAAAGCTTCAACAATGGGTGAAAAGGAGTGAATATTGGGAGAAAATTTGGAAAATAATCAGAAAGCAGCAAAAAATGCTACAAACAAACTTAATAAAAATTATTCTTACTTCTGTTTCTTGAACAACGCATAAGATGGGAAACCGAAAAATGATTTAAAAAAAAATCCCAATTAGTTTATTTCTGCAAATCGTTCAGCTCTGAATTAAAACTAGTGACTAGTTGTTGGAAAAACATCAGAAAAAATGCATCTTGGGGGGAAATAAATCAGCTTTTATCCTACACATTATGTATATTATATGTATATTTTGCAGTTACTGGTTGTATAGTTTTTGGATAAAATGTTACTTTTGTAAAGGCTTCAAAATCTGAGGTATCCAGATTTAAAATGAATAAATAAACAAACAAAAATAAAGCCCTGCAGTGTCCCTTTTGTACCACTGTTTTATTCCAGTGGGTTTGTTTTTATATTGATTCAACACATTTTCAAAAAACAGCTGAATAGTTTAAAACATCAGTGTCCAATAGTGCAACTAAAATCATGTCAACCATAATATTATGGCTATAATCTATTGGCTTCTTTTGTCAAAGTTTTTTTTAAAAATTCACTTGTCTTGAAATTCTGAAGCCTAAAGATTCTGCCTTGTTGTTTCAGCTCTTAGAAATTGAAAAGAAAAGAAAAAATCATGACTTTCTGATATTACAAAAGCTAAAATTTCTGTGGATTTAACAGAAACGATTGAAGAGAAAAGCTGTGAAGGTTTTTGTTTTATATAAATTTGCTCTTTGTAGATAAAGGAGGGTGTAAATAAATTCTGTGATGTCACCTAAACAATCCTGTCTGAGAGTATTTATCACAAAGAACTCCGTCTTTTATACTTTAACGATCTGGTCTCTAACTTGACAGACGCTGACAATAGTCCACCTGCTGAGTGACGTGGAGCCCCCGCGACGTCACCATCCGCTAGTCGCCCTCTTTGTCCGCCTCACCCGGAGCGTGTGTAACTCACAGATGACAGTTATTAGTCGTACGCTGACGCTGTTTCTGCTGCGTGCGTCTGCTTGTCGCTGCGCCCGGGGGCTGAAAAGTTGCAGAAGAGCAGGAGCAGGTAGCGACGCGCTGTGACGATGAGTGTTGTGAAAGTGTTTAAGTGTTTGTGCAACAGAAGAGGAGTTTGTGATGAAGCGGGGGATCAGGTGTCTCGTCTGCAGCGTTGAAGTCGCCCCCGGAGGCTCAGAGCGAGAACAGATGGTCAATGACTGTGTGATTCGCTTTATTGACTTTCTGACTCAGACTGAGGGCTGGTCCGCGCTGCGCTGGTGACACACACTCAAACCTGTGATGTGGCAAAAAGTATTGATTCCTGAGGGAGGTTTGCACTTTGAAAAGCTGCAGCGTGAGCACGGAAGCTGGTATTTAACAACAATGACCAAACTTCCTTTTATTTCCTGGACGTATCCTCCTCCAGGTTTTCTCAGACCATTGATATTTGGGTCAATGACATGACGTCCCTTTTTTGTGTCCGAGTGTAATATTTCCTTCCATCATGAATTGAGTATTTCATCACATGTATTTCTTTATTCTATGAAACCTGTCTTATTTGAACACATCTTTAAACTATTAAAATATAACATGTTTTTTTGTGTTTTGGTTCCTCAAACCCCCAAAATGTCAGGTGGTGCAACCGTCCTGACAAGTATCCACAGTAATTAAACTCTAAAAATTGAATGTCAGTTATTGTAAATGGAAATTAAAAATACAGTGGCATTATTTTATGCTTGAACCTTTTNTTATTTGAACACATCTTTAAACTATTAAAATATAACATGTTTTTTTGTGTTTTGGTTCCTCAAACCCCCAAAATGTCAGGTGGTGCAACCGTCCTGACAAGTATCCACAGTAATTAAACTCTAAAAATTGAATGTCAGTTATTGTAAATGGAAATTAAAAATACAGTGGCATTATTTTATGCTTGAACCTTTTAAATAAAACATTCTTTGCAAATTAAAAGAATTTTAAAGCTGTTGAGAAATTTAAAAAACTTTTGTCCCGTAATTTTCACCTTGTCAAATGTCAGGGTGGTGCAACCGTAACATTAGACTTTTATTTTAAAGTGAAGAGAATAAAACAGGAAACAGGAAACTGCATCAGCCAGAGGACCCCAAATGACATTTGTGACCAAGTGGAAAAGTTTGTAGATTTCTCTGAAATACTGATAAAAAAGGTTTTTTCACTTCATTGGTGACTGGAACAATTTCCATGTCAGGTGGTACAACCAANGTAATAATGTGAAATGTTATTTTAACATCAAATTATTTATCTTATTCACAAATAAAACAAATGAAACACACAAAATGAAAATGTATGAGTCACTACAGACACTTGAGAGATACTTGCCAATAATTTCACACAGAAAAAATAACAGGACCATATAAATATATTTTCATATATTTGGTTGCGCCACCTGACATTTTTGGGTGCTCAAATTAAAAATACTAAAAAATAATGAACCTAAAAACTTTGAAATGTTGGTCAACTACTGAAATCTGTTAGAAAACATAATTCTTCACTCAGAAATATGTTTTTATCCATTTTCAAAGAACTTTTTTAAAATTAGACCCTCTTTTTGTCAATGACCCTTATACTTTATTTACGTTTCACTAAGGTTTTTTTATGAAGCTACTTTGAAGTCTTCCAGGAGGTCGGGGAGGGGTTTTCTTTCTGGGTTTCAGAATATGGTTTAACTATGTTTGTGGAAGTTACCCTAAGATGTGTTCAGAGGGTGCATTCAAGAATTTAAAAACACAGAGAGAAGGATTTTTCTCCCCTGTGAAGGTGCAGCAGCTTAAACCAACTCTCTCCTCCTCCGCTCGGCTCATTTGCCTTTGTTTTGTTTCTCTTTGGCTCAACCTGCTCTTGTTTTGTGTCCTCTCTCCTCAGAGTTACGACGTGTCCTGAAAACAAAGATCGATCGCTCGGACGTGCAGCAAACATGGCCTCCTCCTCCGTCGCTCCGTCGTCGTCGTTCAGCCGCAGACAGTGGGCGTCCCAGTCTCTGAGGGTCACCGCCAAAGAGCTGTCCATCGTCTCCTCCCGCGGGAAAAACAACGCCATCGCCGAGCGCTTCTCCAAGTGAGTCCTGCGTCTCCTCTCCAGCCTCCTCCAGGAGTTTAATAATTCACAGGAAGCCACTCAGCAGATTATTTCATCCGTCATCCCGCTCTGCTGAGAGAATCGAGGCCGCAGGTCGTCCTCACGACACTTTCTCATCTCTCAGCTGACTCAGTTTCCTCTAAAACACCACGATCTCACCATCAGGAAGAAAACCAGTTCCTCCAGTTTCACTCATGTCTCAGCAGGTTTTAAAAGGTCGATCTTATTGAAGAGGAGCACAATCATTCAGTGTTTTCTCTTTCACAGATCAGATTACTCACTAGCACAGAAGAAAGAAGAGTTCAGGGTTAATCCTTTCTGCAGTTCCTGTGTTTGACCACCAGGAGTTAGTCCTGCTCTGCAAAACAAAACCACCACACATCCACAGTTAATCTGCAACACTGAAACTCATGATCTCAGGAACAAATGAAGACTTTTGTTTCTGTATCATACATGTGTGGAGTGTTTTGTCAGTTAATCTACATTTAAGAGTTTGAATCCTAAACGGTGGTTTTGAAAATTGAAGTTTTAAGGAGTTAAAGCTCCTGCGCAGAAAAAAGTGGAGCCACTTTAAAAGATTTTGGAGGTCAAGCCTGCAAAAAAAACCCATTACAGACAGAATATTTAACAAAATCTCAGAAGTTTTTTAAGCAGAGGTTCTAAAAGTAATCATAAAAGGAACCCTGGCTACCAGAACGTCATTTTCCTAAATGATCAGTGTTTTTACCAGCTACATAAGAACGATAAAATCTCTCAAAATATCTTAGTTTGTATAAAATTTGAACAAATATTTTCACCTGTAGGCCGCCATTGTTGTTTATGCCGCAATAACGTCTGGGTAGTGACGTCATATGGTTGCACCGGGCTGGATCTCATACAGGATCATATAAGTCCTGGAGCGGACTTCAGTGGTTTCCAGAGGAAGTTTTGTGGGTTTGTGTTGGAAAATAGTCGGCATAGCATTTGGCTTTAGTCTCCGTTTATAATGACCCACACCTGTCAGCTCTTTCATCAGCATGGGCCGGCTAAATGCAGCAAACGCTTCTGGGGAGAAGTGGCCAGAACATAGCCGCGGCTCCATGGGAAGTTGTTTACGCCCACAAGCGATTTCCCACAACTTCCTTCTTTTCTTGTCTTTTTGGAAGCTGTGCAGACTAACATCAGTCTCCTTGTTTCCTTTGGACTGAAAAGTGCACCCAAAAGCAGCCACATGTGGCATTATTATGTTTTTTCCCTCCTCAAACCTCGTGACTTACGGCGACTAGTAGTGAGTAAACGGCCAAATCCAGATGCTCGGCACCAAGCAACCAATCTACGTCATCAACCCAGAATGCATTGCGGCAGTAAAACAATGGCTGTGCCCGAAGGATAGAAACTGTGTTTTAAACTGTATTTTTTTAAAAAGAAAAACCAATTTGTTATGTCTTTTAACAACAAATTCTAGTTTGAGACAAACATTAAGCAAATTCATGCCTGTTAGTCCTTTCAGTCGGGGTTCCTTTTAAGATTAAAGGGAGATTTTTGAGGTGAAAAAGCCTTAGATTTGAGATTTTAAATCAAAATTCTGGAGACAGAAATAAGATTTAAAGATAGATGTCGTAATTCTGAGGAAGAAAGTCATAATTTTCAGCTTGTAATTGTAATCCTTTGAGGAAAAAGAGTCCTAATTCTGTGGAAAGAAAATGGAATTATTCAATTAAAAGTGATGGTTCTTCGGAAATAAGGTGAAGATTTGGGAAGACATTTATAATTCTGAGAAAAAAAAGTCAGAGTTTTGAGATAAAGTTAAGAAATCAGAGGGGAAAAGTCCAAATTTGAGGTTAAAATCTGGGAAAGAAGTCAGAATATTAAGCCTTAAATCTAGGTTTTCAGGGGGAAAAAAGTCAAAATTTTGAGTTTTAATTCACAGTTTTGTGGAAAACAAAGATTTAAGATTAATGTAAGAAGCTGTGTAACAGAAATCAGAATTGTAAGACAAAAGTCATAATTCCCCCAAAAATGGATTTTTTCATGATCATGAGATTAATATGAGACATTTGGAGCAAAAATTATGATACTGGAGGAACAGCTGACTCATAATTTTGTGGAGAAATTTAATACATTTTGATCAAAATCCTGATTTTGTGAAAAAAAAAAAAGATAAAAGTAAAAAACCCTAAGAAAATAGTCATAATCTTTAGATTTAAGCTCTTAATTCTGTGAAAAATAGTTTCACCTCAACACAAACTTTTATCTCAGAATTGAAAGATGCAGAAGAAAATCTATGTAATGTTTTATTTTTATCTGGTCAAGAGCTTCTTATACTCTTCTCTACTCTTGTGAGGAAATATAATCTTAGATAAAAACTTGAACAATGAAAAAAACAAAAGTGTCTCTATATGGACTACAAAAGTTAATCAGATTATCTGGATTGAGATTTATTATTTTTTTGATATTTTTTATGTTTGTTGCTACACATTACAATCACTGAAGAGCCTGGGACAAAAGGAGTAAAAAGAGAGTGAAGAGGTGCGGAGCTGCCAGCAGGAGGCGCCAGATTTCACGGAAAGATGAACCTTTAATGAGTTTTTCCAAATCAAACTGAAGTGTGTTTACGTCACAAGCAACATCAACATCCAAGGAAGGAAAAGAACAAAAACATTTCCACATTTGATCATAAAAAAGAAATGAATCCTGCTTCATGATGAGAGGACGAGATATTAACGTGTGTGTGGTGGGTGTGGACGGAAAACAAAGATGAAGAGGAAACGTTATTAATGTCGAGCACAACAAAGGAAAAAAATCTGATCCACTCTGTGTTTAGGGTTGTGAAAGTTTCCTGTTTTGTTTCAATGTCTCCTACACCAGATAAATTCAGCTCAGTTAAACAAAGTCACCTCAAATAAAACCTCAGTTCTAATGAGGCTGGGATGTTGTGGAAAACAGAAATAAAAACAAAAAGCAATGATTTTCAAATCCTGTTTAATCTAGATTCAATCAAACTCTCTACAAAGACAAGATATTTATTGTTCAAACTAATAAACTTATTCACTCATTTTAAATTTGATGCCTGCAACACGTTTCAAAAAGCTGAGACAGGTTCATGTTTCCCACTTTGTTGCATCACTTTTCCTTTAACAATACTCGTTCAGTGTTTGTGAACTGAGATCACTAATTGTTGAAGCTTTGGAGCTGGAATTCTTTCACTTTCTTGTTGATGAACAACTTCAGTTGATCAACAGTCCAGGTTGAGTCTCTGTTGTTGTATTTTGTGCTTCATAATGTTCCACACATTTTCAATGGGAGACGGGTCTGAACTACAGGCAGGTCAGTCTAGTAGCTGCACTCTTCTACTACAGAGCCACGCTGTTGTAACAGGAGCAGAATGTGTCTTGGTTTCATCGTCTTGCTGAAATAATCAGGGACGTGGGACTTTTTCTGTTTCACAGAACCTACCGTCGTCTACAACGAGGTTTTGGACAAACATGGAAAGTCGTAATTACGACGGAAGTGTCTATGTGGGACAGTTACCCATGATGCCATGGGCACTAACACACCCCCATACCATCACAGATGCTGCTTTTGAACTTTGTGCTGAGAACAATCTGGATTGTCCTTTTCCTCTTTAGCCTGGAGGACACCACGTCCATGATTTCCAAAAAGAGTTATAAATGTGGACTCGTCAGACCACAGCAGACTTTCCCACTTTGCCTCAGTCCATCTCAGATGAGCTCGGGCCCAGAGAAGCCGGCGGCGGCGTTTGTGTGTGTTGTTGATGTCTGACTTTGTCTTTGCATGGTAGAGTTTGAACTGTCACTTGTAGATGTAGTGATGAACTGTGTTAACTGACAATGGTTTTCTGAAGTGTTCCTGAGCCCACGTGCTAATATCCTTTACACAATGATGTGGGTTTTTAATGCAGTGCTGCCTGAGGGGTCAAAGGTCACGGCCATTCAGTGTTGGTTTTGGGCCTTGCTGCTTACGTGCAGAGATTTCTCCAGATTCTCTGAATCTTTTGATGATATTATGGACTGTAGATGATGAAATCCATCAATTCCTGCAGTTGAGAAACATTGTTCTTAAACTGTTGGACTATTTGCTCACGCAGTTGTTGACAAAGTGGTGAACCTGGCCCCATCTTTGCTTGTGAAGGACTGAGCCTTTTGGGGATGATGCTCCTTTTATACCCAATCATGACGCTCACCTGTTTAAATCAACCTGTTCACCTGTGGAATGATCCAAACAGCTGTTTTTTCAGCATCAGCAACTTTCACAGTCTTTTGTTGAACCTGTCCCAGCTTTTTAGAAAATGAATGAATATTTTCAAAAAAAAAACAAAGAGAATTTTTTTATCAGTTTGAACAACAAATACCTTATTTTTGTAGTGAATTCAGCTGAATGTAGGTTAAACTGGATTTGCAAATCATTGTTTCCTGTTTTCATTTGCATTTTACAAAACATCCTGACTTCATTACACTGCAAAAACGGAAATCTAAGCAAGTCATTATGTCTTATTTGTAGTAAAAATTGTCTTATTGTTCTTAATTTGAGCCACATTTACCAGAACAGGTCATAAAAATGTCTTATTTCAAGTTTTTTTTAAGACAAAAATGAGGTGTGAATTGCTTGTAACAAGTCAAAAAAATCTGCCAATGGGATAAGATGAATTCGCCCGGGAAGTTTCTTGAAATTAGAAAGATGTCTTAAAACGAGAATCTTTTATCTTATCCCATTGGCAGATTTTTTTTTACTTGTTACAAGCAATTGATGCCTCATTTTTGTCTTTAAAAAACTTGAAATGAGACATTTTTATGACCTTGTCTAGTAAATGTGGCTCAAATCAAGAATAGTAAGACACATTTTACTAAAAATGAGACATAATGACTTGCTTAGATTTCAGTTTTTGCAGTGTAGAACTGAGGTTTTAAGTGTACGATAAATAAACGGTCAGATGTGTTGAATGTTTTGCGTTGGTCTGATGTCAGCGTCTGCTCTCGGGATGAAACAATTCTTGTGGGTTGAGGTTTTCTTCACGTTAGTCTGAAGTTTCCTGAAAGAGATGAGTGTTAGAAAAGTCTGTGGTTGAAGGTGGAAGACGTCAGAGTCTGGGTTTTCTTTGAGTTTTGAAACAGAGGTGGTCAAAGCGCAGAAAACACTGGTTCCCTCCTCTGCGTGTCCCGGTGTGATCTGGAGATTTTCCAGTCAGATTAACTTCTCCACCTGAAATCATCTGTTTTTGGAGCAGGAAAATTTCATGTT
>RPOG01000840.1:0-92500 GCA_008086565.1 Thalassoma bifasciatum
AGCTGCCTCCGCTCTGTTCGGCAGAGGTGCTTTCTGGGAGATTGAATTGGTCTTTTTGCAGTTGTTATGAGGCGGCGTGAAAGGTTTTAAGAGCGTGTGCTTTAGGCACGGCAGCTCCTGAAGCAGTGGTGTTCAAACTGGGGGGCGTGACCCCTCGGGGGGGCCGGGGCCAGAGGAGCCAGTTAATGCACAATTATAACCTAAAGTGTTGCAGTGTTGTAATATTTCAGCCATGAAAGAAACAACTTCCTTCATTTGTGAGTAAGTTGATGCTTCTCAGGAAGAAAACATGATGCCGAAAGGAAGTTTTTTTTTTTTAAGACTTAAAATAACATATTATTCAGCACCATTTTTGAATATTTATGATGGAAAGCTGAGCATTAATGCATTAATAATTAACAAATATGACTAGTGGGTGTTACTCGGTTCAGCTCTGCTCCAATAGAGCAATGGAGCTGTTAAGGTGAGGCTTGTGGTTCAGCATTTCAACATAAAGCATTTGCTGCAAGAAGGTGTGTAATGTTGAAATAGGGCTCAGCATTTCAATTCAAGCATTTGCTGCAAGAAAGTGCTTAATGTTGAAAAGAGGCTCAGCATTTCACATTTGGCATTTGCTGCAAGACAGTGCATAATGTTAAAATGGGACTTAGCATTTCAGCACTAAGCATTTGCTGTAAAAAAAGTGTTTACTCTTGAAATGGGGCTCAGCATTTCAACATCAAGCATTTGCTGCAAGACAGTGCTTACTCTTGAAATGGGGCTCAGCGTTTCAACATTTTGAAATAGGGCTAAGCGTTTCAATTCAAGCATTTGCTGCTACAAAGTGCGTAATGTCGAAAAGGGGCTCAGCATTTCACATTTGGCATTTGCAGCAAAAAAGTGCTTAATCCTGAAAAAGGGCTAAGCATTTCAAAATCAAGCATTTGCTGCAAGAAAGTGCTTATTGATGAAATGGGCTCAGCATTTTAACATCAAGCATTTGCTGCACCAAAGTGCTTAATGTTGAAAATGGGCTCAGCATTTCACATTTGGCATTTGCTGAAAGAAAGTGTGTAATGTTGAAATGGGGCTCAGCATTTCAACATCAAGCATTTGCTGCAAGACAGTGCGTAATTTTGAAATGGGGCTCAGCGTTTCAACATTATGCATTTGCTGCAAGAAAGTGCGTAAGTTTGAGATGGGGCTCAGCGTTTCAATTCAAGCATTTGATGCTACAAAGTGCGTAATGTCGAAAAGGGGCTCAGCATTTCACATTTGGCATTTGCTGAAAGAAAGTGTGTAATGTCGAAAAGGGGCTCAGCATTTCATATTTGGCATTTGCAGCAAAAAAGTGCTTAATCCTGAAAAAGGGCTAAGCATATCAAAATCAAGCATTTGCTGCAAGAAAGTGCTTATTGATGAAATGGGCTCAGCATTTTAACATAAAGCATTTGCTGCACCAAAGTGCTTAATGTTGAAAAGGGGCTCAGCATTTCACATTTGGCATTTGCTGAAAGAAAGTGCATAATGTTGAAAAGGGGCTCAGCATTTCATATTTGGCATTTGCAGCAAAAAAGTGCTTAATCCTGAAAAAGGGCTCAGCATTTCAAATTCAAGCATTTGCTGCAAAAAAGTGCATAATTTTGAAGTGGGTCCCAGCATTTCAACGTTAAGCATTTGCTGCAAGAAAGTGCTAAATGTTGAGATGGGGCTCAGCATCTCCAAAGCAGGCATTTTCTGCAAGAAAGCGCTCATTGTTGAGATGGGGCTAAGCATTTAAACATCAAGCATTTGCTGAAAGAAAGTGCGTGATGTTGAAATGTGGTGCTTAGCATTTCAACATCAAGCATTTGCTGCAAGAAAGTGCTTAATGTTGAAATGGGGCTCAGCATTACAACATTAAGCATTTGCTGAGAGAAAGTGCTTAATGTTGAAATGAGATTTCCCTGCAAGGAAATGCAAGAATGTTAAGATATGTTGCTCAGCATTTCAACATTAAGCATTGGCTACACCAAAGTGTGTACTGCTGAAACGGGGCTCAGCGTTTCAATTCAAGCATTTTCTGCACCAAAGTGCTTTATGTTGAAAAGGGGCTCAGCATTTCACATTTGGCATTTGCAGCAAAAAAGTGCTTAATCCTGAAAAAGGGCTCAGCATATCAAAATCAAGCATTTGTTGCAAGAAAGTGCTTAATTTTGAAATGAGATTTCCCTGCAAGGAAATGCAAGAATGTTGAAATGTGGTGCTCAGCATTTCAGCATCCAGTATTTGCTGAAAGGAAATGCAGCACTATAATGCACAAGGACTAGTTTAAAAAAACAGATTCTTCAAAGTAATGTTTATTCTGAAAGTTTGCCTTTGATAATGTGGAACTTTTATTCATAAAGTTGCTTAGATCTGCCCTCCAGGAGGCCGACCAATCAGAAGGAAGGGGGCGTCTGGAGCAGGGAGCCTTAAAGCGACAGCAGCTAAAGTTAAGTGTTTCAGACAGAGGCTGAAATAAGTTTTTTTTTTAACCTTGAAAATAATGTAAATTAACTGCGCAGGAAGCAGAGGGGCAGAATAAAGACCAAAGAAAACCTAAACCCCCTCTTTAATCGCTTTAATCCCCCACAGAGTGTTTCACAGTTACCTGACATGAGTTAACATGTAAATCTGAAACCTCCTGTGACTTGTTAGCATGAATATCAACACGGCTGAGACTCCAGCTGCTCGTTTGCACGACTGTTTGGTAGCAGGCAAACGGCCTGTGTATTAACCTACACATGAATAAATACATTTACATAAACACATCCACGTTCACGCTCGTGGGGAGTTTGTGGAGCTGCAGAGATGTTTTTCATCGCTCTGAATAAATGTTGATCCACAGCGACTGGGAGGATTAATCTCTCCAGATACTGAAATGGGGACATTTGGATTGATTTGAATAAAGAAGGTCAAACTTGAGACTTTAAGAATTTAGATATTCATGAAATCTCGGAGTAAACATGAGCAAACACTCATTTAATCCAAACCAAAACATGGCCTCTTATGAAGGAGCGAAAGTAATAAATCTTTATCTATTCGACACTGTTTCTGCTATTTGAAAAATTAAAATGAAAACTTGACTTGTTAAGATTTTTTAAGTCCATATGAGTCAAAATTATTAATTCAAAAGTCATCATTATGGGAAAAAAGAGTCCAAACTTGTAGAGAAAAAGTCAAAATTTCAAATAAAATGTCAACATTATGAGAAAAAAAGTCAATATATTTTTTTAGAAAAGTCAAATTTTTAGATACATGTTTTCATTATGAGGACAAAAAGGCAAAAGTTTTACCTAAAAAGTCAAAGTTTAAGGTGAAATGTCAACATCACGAGAACATCATCAACATTTCTAAAGTAAAATTACAACTTTTCGATAAAAAGACCTCATTGATTTCACTTTTGGTGTCAGGATTTTAACTGAATTTAGGTTTTAAAAAAAAAAGATTTGAGAACAGCCTGACATCTAAATAAGAAAAATCTACTTTCCCAGGGATCCAATTCTGAAACTGCACAAATTTTTCCCTGGAGTTTATATTTTCTAAAGATAAAATAAACACTGAGTCAAGTTAGAAAAAGGTAACAGCAGGGTAGAATTATAAAAATGGGAACAAAAGGGTTTTAAAGGATGCCACGCTGTTGTTCTCAAAGTTTCTTTGTTTGGAGTCTGAAAACTGTCCAACTGGACCCAAAGCCTAATTATGTGACAGTTTGTTATCCAGGAGATAAAAATAACAGTTTCCCCAGACTAAAATGAAAGGAAAGAAAATGAAAGCTCTGTGATCTGAAGATAAATCATCCATGAAGCTGAATCAGCCACTTCTACTGTAAAAAACCCAACAGGGCTCCTGGAAGTTTTCAAACAATGTGAACATTTTGTAAAAAACTGCAATTATTTTCCCCTATATTGCAGTTTCGTTTTATTGTGCAAGTAGTTTTAGGTTCCCCATGTATGTATTGTTGGTATCAATTGCTATATTTAAGGGTCAAATATTTCTTTTATATTCTCATACATGAGGGAGGAAAGTAGGAATTTCATTAAAAAAAAATACACTAAAGAAATTCTGTTTGCATTAACAGGTCCATCTCAAAAATGGAGAAAATCATGAAAAAGTTCAATATTTTTAGTCACTCAAAAAGTGAAACCCAGACATTATATAGATCAGTGGTTCCCAACCTTTTCCAAATCAGGGCCCACTTTTAAAGCTCAAAAATGTTTGAGGCCCACCTCCAAACAAATACATACCACTATATACGTTTTTTTTAGCACCCCATTTGTAACAATGACCCAAAATATAATTTAAAAAAATGTAATAAAACCCAAAATGTGATATCTGGTAGATAATGAAACAGATGTTAAGCCAAAAACGTAGCAACTTTTTTCCCAAATTATGACAACTTGTTACATTCTGGTGCAATTATTATATTTTGGGTTTTACTTTATGCTTTTTCGTTACATTTCAGGCTCAGCATCCCGGTTACAGTTTTGACAATTTTTGAAAATTTGGGATTTACATTCTTTTTCATGACATTTCAGGTTGTTGTTATTTTTCAGGTCATGTTATCTATAGAGATATAACGCGTCTTCTTAGGGGACTTTTTCCATATATTAAAATCAGAACTGTTTTAATTTCCTTTAAAACTTAACCCAGTTAAACATTTTGAATGTTATTGTTTGTATTTGTATCTTAATTTTTCTATTTGTACCTTGTATCTTTATATAATTACACTCCAATAAAACACTTGTTTGGAAATGATTTCGCGGCCCACTTGCTGTACCTTCACGGCCCACCAGGGGGCCACGGACCACAGGTTGGGAATCGCTGATGTAGACTCTTTATACATAGAGTGAATTATTTGGTAACACTGTAGATTAAGGAACACATATTCATTAATTTGTAGTCAATAAGTAATAATTAGGAGTAAATATATGGAAAAGTCTGAATTCGTGGTGCAATAGAGGTAGAATAAGGGGTTAATACGTGCTTAATAAATACTAATTAGCTCTTATAAGCATGTTAATAAGCAACTTATTAATGGTGAATATGTGTTCCCTAATCTAAAGTGTCACCAATTATTTCAAGCCTTTATTTCTTGAAACGTTGATGATTATTGGCTGATAGATAATGAAAACAAAATTCAGCATCCCAGAAAATTAGAATATTACATCAGATTAATAAAAAGACATGGGAAGTTTTGCTACTTTCTGACCATTTTTGCCACCTTAAACTTATTTTTACTGCAACAGTTTGTCTCTTTGGTCGAGTAACAGAGCATAAAACACCGACTGCAATAAATCTGTCCGGACACATTTGAGGTTAAAGAAATTAAGGGGATAAGAATTTTGTTGCAGGTCATATTGTGAAGTTTTTTTTTTTTCTTTTTTAAGTGTTAAAGAACGCTGAGTCGTTACCGTGAACTCTCTGAGGTTTTCACACTTGTGCGAGTCGTCCCCGGGGGGTTGGCCCCGCCTGCACAGCTTGTTGTGGAGCCACATGAGCAGGTAGAGGATGGACTTGGGGCTGGGGATGATGTTGAACGGCGGCGGCAGCGTCCCGCCTTCGTCGAAGTAGCTCATCCAGAGTTTGGTACGAGCAAACTTCCACTCGATGTCGGCGTGATCCTGGAGAACGGAGAGAGACACGGAGAAACACGGCAGGTCAAATCCACAACAACAACTACTCATATAAACCAAGAAAATTAAATTAAAGATACTTGAAACTGAAGTTTTGAAAAACATCAGAATCCTAAATAACTATTATACAACCAAAGAAACAGTGACAGGTGTTGAATTTCCTGTTTTTTACCTTCTTATAATCTTCATTTTTCAACACTATTTCCATTTCTACAACAACAAACTCATGTTACACCAAATATTCTGCAGCTTTTTTAAGTCTGACACCATGTTTCAAAACTTTTTTGAGTAACACAAACTATTTGAAATGTGTTGTTTTTAAATTATGCCCATATTTCATGACAATTAGTTGAAAATAATGCTGTAACTTCTTTAAAATGTCAACATTTAACTGTAAGCCAATCACAATCGGTAAAGTAACAGTTTTGTTCAGTTTCTTTGAAATTACCCTGAAATTTAAAGGTTAGTAAGTGAAAATTAGTGAATAATTTAAAGCTATTTTTAGACTGTACTCAATATTACTCCAAACTTATTCAATAAATTCACAAGTATTCATCACCTGCTTTTCTGGAAATAGAAAAATGTAGTTATACAGTGATATTGGGACAATCCTCCACACATTTGGTGGTGAATTTTGATTTGATTTAAAATAAATTATGGGAAAATCAACCGTATTTACCTTGGAATTCAGAGGAAATTTCAAAGAAACTGAACAACTCAGTTATTCATCAGTTGTGACTTAGTTTAAGTTAAAGTTAAAGTTAAAGTTGGGTATTATTTGAAAGAAGTTACATGTTTATTTTCACCCACTTGCAATAAAATTAGAGGATTTGTGGATCTGTAATATAAAGTGTTTCTCTTTATTGTCGTCTATTATTCCTGTCTTTGTTAAACTCTTTGAGGATAATTCATTAAAACTGCTTCGTTGACGTGAGTAGCTCTAAAATTGTGCATTATTTACCTATTGTCTGCTTTTTTCAGTGTCCGATTCATAAACGACAAATGGTCGATGATGTTAAAGCACTGAAGGAAATTTGCTGCTGTTTCGCGTCAAAGTGTGGAGATGAGCTGTCAGCATCTTCACGTTTAAAGAAATATAATCCTTTGCTGAATCTGTCTTTTTATTTGCATGTAATTAAAACTTTTTAATGTGTGTCTGTATCTTTAAAATCACCCTTAAAGAAGTTTCTCACAAGACAGATTTGGAAATGTTTGATGGGAGGCGTCAAATTTGATTTATCTTCATCTAACTTAATTCATGAATTATTGCTGCTGAAAGTGGAACTAAACTTAATTTATCAATAATACCATGGGCTACCATGTTATAAGGGACTTCTGATTCATCTGTTTTATGAAATTTCAAAGATTTATGTCTCAAATCTCAAAAGTAAAGAGTCTCTGAGAGATAAACTTTTTACACAGTTTGGAAAAAGAAAACATGACCAATAAAGTCGGAGCCCCCGTGGTTAGAAAACACCACTTCTGAACCTGAACTTTCAACTTTAATAAGAGCTCATGAACAGCAGCTCTCCTCTCCTTTCACACTTTATTACATTTCTCTTTTATGATTCTGTTATTTGTTGTTTCCTTCTCGCTGTTTGTGCTGTTTTATTGTTTTGTTGCTGTGCGCCGGAGCAGAGCGCGCTCTTCAGTAATGAAGTAATAAAGCTGCAGAAATAAAGCGTCTCTATCATTAAGAATATAATCCCATTAATGTTCATTTGCTGCTGACAATTCCTTTTATGATACTGGATCTTTCACTCAGCAATTATTCTTCTTATTCAATAACTTTTGTTGTGAGGAGGTCACAAATTAGAGACGTACAGTTTCACATTTCCTGAATGCAATTACTGGACTTCATTATGATTCGTGAACACTTCAGGCTTGTTCTTACAAATCTACTTATTGTATTTTCTGTCTTAAATGTGTGATTTAATTGCTGAATTTAAAGCCTTTTATTCCCCAAATCCCTTTTCTTTAAATGCTTTTGTGACTGACTTGATCTCAATAAAAATAATCTGGTTTCATTTTGTCCTTTTAAAATGTTATGAAAGCAGATTCTAACAACAGTTGTTTATATTTAATGTGTATTATGTGTTGTTATTTCAGTGTTTTTCTGCTGTTGTGACTCACGGCGATGAGCTGGTACGAGTTGTTCATCATGGCGATCAGCATGTTGAGCAGCACCACCAGCGAGATGACGTTGTACGTCCCGAACATGGTCGCCCCGATGAACTCCGTGAACTCGTGTCGAGCTTTAACGTTGGTGACGTAAAGATTCAGGAGACCGAATATGGACCAGAACAGAGACTGAAGAGTCTCAAATAACCTGAGGAATAAAGGAACAAAACAGAAAGAAGATTTTTATATGAAGATATTCATCAACAAATCATATACAGGGACGCAATCTTCCACAATCCATCCATCAATTTCACCAACTATCTATTTCAATTTTTATCTCATGCTTTGATTCATTTTTAAGTCTGTCATATATCATGTCTTATTTAAGACATTGTAACCCCAGTTATTTTTAGGAGTATGGAAAATTCCAACGCTCCTGAATGCACCATCCACGTTAGGATTTTGAAGATGAAACATCCTGGAGATTTCTGGAAACTTTCAGGTGTGTCAGGTTGTCAAAGAGGCTTTTAAAAGGAACCCTGACTGTAAGGACTAACAGGCATGAATCTGCTTAAATGTTTGTCTCAAACTAGAATTTGTTGTTAAAAGACAAAACGAATTGGTTTTTCTTTAAAAAAAATACAATACAAAACCATTGTTTTACTGCAGCAATGCATTCTGGGTTGATGACGTAGATTGGTTGCTTGGTGCCGAGCATCTGGATTTGGCTGTTTACTCACTACTAGTCGCCGTAAGTCACTAGGTTTGAGGAGGGAAAAAAACATAATAATGCCACATGTGGCTGCTTTTGGGTGCACTTTTCAGTCCAAAGGAAACAAGGAGACTGATGTTAGTCTGCACAGCTTCCCAAAAGACAAGAAAAGAAGGAAGTTGGGGGAAATGGCTTGTGGGCGTAAACAACTTCCCATGGAGCCGCGGCTATGTTCTGGCCACTTCTCCCCAGAAGCATTTGCTGCATTTAGCCGGCCCATGCTGATGAAAGAGCTGACAGGTGTGGGTCATTATAAACGGAGTGATTTCGGTTTACGACACGGCTCTATTTTCCAACACAAACCCACAAAACTTCCTCTGGAAACCACTGAAGTCCGCTCCAGGACTTATATGATCCTGTATGAGATCCAGCCCGGTGCAACCATATGACATCACTACCCAGACGTTACTGCGGCGTAAACAACAATGGCGGCCTACAGGTGAAAATATTTTTTCAAATTTGATACAAACTAAGATATTTAGAGAGATTTTATTATCGTTCTTATGTAGCTGGTAAAAACACTGATCATTTAGGAAGATGACGTTCTGGTTGCCAGGGTAACTTTTAATAACATGTTGTTGAAATGCAGACCTCATACACAGCTTTGTTTGGGGGTAAAACCTATTCAGATGTCCCTCTTAATGGCAGATCAGTCCGTCCAGAAACTCTCAAAATCCTAATTGCTTGAATATTTCCTACAGTCGGTAGTTTTCAGTAGTTTTTGAAATAATTTGTACTTCTCTTCCTGTCAACCAACGAATAAAATCTATAAAATATGACCCGTCCTTCTCTATCCGTGTCACTTTTTCTGCTTGTTTACCTCTTTTTTTTCTGACTCCTCCTCTGCACTGATCTGTCTTCTGTCTGTGTGACAGTCACAGTTACAGATGAGGTTACTGAATTTTTGATGAAGCAGAGAGAGAGAGAGAGAGAGAGAGGTTGTGTCTGCGGGCTGTTTTATTTGTGCAGCATTAAATATTCATCACTAAACACATTTACTGTTGTGTGTGTGTGTTTGTGAAGTGTGTGTATGATCACTATATCAGTCAGTAAACAGTGTGTGTGTGTGTGTTTGTGTTGGATGCACAGAGGTGAGGTGTGTGTTATTGTGAGAGAGGTGAGAGTGTAAATGAGGAGGGGGAATTTAATCACTGATGAATGAAGCGGTGAAGCGTGAGATTGTGACGGAGCACGAGAGGGACAAGGATGAAACGACCTTTTTCGTGTCCGCCGCTCGTTTCCTCTTAAAAGTTTCTTTCACATCATCAGGTGACATCATGACGCTCTCGTACATGCAGGAACGCAGCGTGGCATCTTAAGTTGGCCCCAAAACTCAAAACTTGAGTGCAGACAGTTGCCTTGAAATTTTTAGTTAACACAACTTTTTCATTTTTACAGTGTACAACAATGTCAACCCTGGATTTTATTACAACTTAAACTCTTCAGTAATCATGACTTATCATTTTAGGTTTTGTAAAAATATGCTGTCATTACTGAATCAAGTTGGTGTTGGTATTTCTTAGCCAAAAGGTGTAATGCACCTTTAATTAGTTAACTCTGTATGTTGAGTCCTGTGAGGGTGGGAGGGGCTACAGAAGCTAAATGTGTAGAAAGCATTGAAAAAATGAGAAGATGTAATTGAACCGAGCTTAATTCCTTACCAAACCTTGTAACCGTGAGTGAGGAGGGCACACAGTGGACATGAGACCCTGCTGTACATGGGTGAATCACAAAGGTATCACAAGCTACCTTCACTGGCATTGACTAGCTGTTACTACGCTCCACGTTGTAGCCTGACATCCATTGCTGGCATTTTTCCATAATGTTTAGTTTAGTTTATTGGTTTAAATATACGGAGACAATGCACATTAATAAACATTCCTGTAAATATGCCGGTTTAGCCAAGTTGGCTCATTTTCAACCGTAGTTGAAAGCTAATTATAACATTAAAAACATGCACAAAAAATCAAATACATTTCATTTTCAGAGTCACACACTTCTGATAATCATCTGTTAACTACAGTTTTAAATTTATTTGTACAGTTATACACTGCAATTCAACAGTTAGTGCATGCTTGGCAGCTTTGGTGGAAAAATAAAAATGTGTGTTCCAATTAGAAGCTGATGCAAAACATTTATAGGAATTTTCATCAAGATTTCTGCAGAAGAAAATGATGTTATTTATTGAAATCCTTAACATCCAGTCTATACCAGGGTAGAGACAGCCTGTGTCACCCGTGTGATTCATCCATGTACAACAGGGTCTCATATCCACTCACTCATGGTCAACCTGAGAAATGATTTTGCATTGACAACTTGAAATTGATGAGCTACTTCACTTGGAAATTTTGAGGCTGTTGTTTTTTTTCTAAAAGAAAAAAAATATAAGTTAAGTCAACAAATTACATTTTACAGTGTGGGTTATAAACAGTGACTTCTATAGACAGGGGGGTCCATTAATGTTGATGTTAAATTGTTGTTTTTCCCATTTCAGGATGTTTTTTCACTCTCTGTCCTTCCTGTTTCACCTTGACTCTCTTTTCCTTCCTCTCCTCTTCTTTTCTCTCTCTCATCTCTCTCTCCACTGAGCCGGGTTATAAACCACCAAAGCTGATCTTTAGAGTCGCTCAGTTGTTACACTGTTTTTACTCCTCCTGCAGCGTGGGAGGCAGTGTGTTTGTTGTGTGTGTGTGTGTGTGTGTGTGTGACACAGAAACATTGTTGTTTCTGTGTTTAGAATTGGCAGATCCACAGTGTGAGGTTAAAGCACTCGTATAAATCTGATGTTGTTGGGAAAAAAATCTCATATTTATGTTGGAGAAAGTTTCGAAATTAGGTCTGAGTTCAACACACGTGAACATTTGAATTTGTTTTGTGTTGACGTGATTTTTTTTTAGACTTAAATTTAGCTCAGAAAATCTCCTCAGAAACAAGGATTACAGATGCAGAGACAGAAAGAGAGAGAGAGAGAGAGAGAGAGAGCTGTGTGTTAAAGAAAAAATCGAGCAGTGTGAAAGGAAATGGAGGAAAATGTGAGGCAGAAACACACACACACACACACACACACACTTCTTCCTCTTGGTGTAAAACGATGTAACACATTAATGGTGATAAGAGTGTGTGAAGAACAGATGAGCGAGATGAGGAGGAGGGAGGAGACGAAGAGGTGAGACACCTGAGCGGAGACAGGAAGTGATCCTGCAGAATAACTGTGTGAATTACAGAGTGAAAACACACACACACACACACACACACACACACCTGGCTCCGTAAACTGTCGGTTGCTCATGCGGCTGCGATTGCTCTGTTCGTCTAATGCATTATGTGATCTGTCGCCGTAGCAACCTGTTGCTCATTTAGCTTCACATAAAGCTCCTAAAAAGTTGCTCTGATTTAAGTCTCGAAAGGTGATTGTTATAATCTTGCGCACACAAAATATTATCCAATCAAAAACCCAAAAAAAACCTCTGATAAACATGAGTGCACACTGCAAAAAGTCAGCCTTCAACAACAAGAAAAATTATACAAAAATCAGGTTTTTTTTACTTTAACTCAGCAAAACTATCGGACAACAAATCAAGACAATTTCCAAACCCAGACCCTAAACCCTAAACCCAGAAATACCTTTAAATTAGTGTACACTTACGAGTAACAAGTTCATTTTTCTTGATGTTTTGAGAAATATTCTCATATCAAGTAAATGCTACAGTAATAATCTTGACATAATGAAACACGGGGAAAAAGCCCAAGAAAAAAAAGTCAAAACATTTTAATACAGGGTATTATAGGCGCCGACACAGCCGCCGTTAAAGGTCCCTCCTCCTAAACGGTTCGCACCATCAAAAAAAATTCCAACGCTTTCTGAAAGCTGAGACGTTGCTCTTTCAGCCGATGTGTGGTTTTTACGGTAATTTCACTCAGGCGTTTAAGGAAACTCAGGAATAAACTTCTCTTCTAGAAAGACAGGGGGCGTGTTTTGGTAGAGCTTACTAGAGAGAAGAAACTAGATTTTCCAGGTTTTGCAGACTCTTCTTGCAGGGCATTTTTTTGTTTTAATTAAGATTTACCGTTACATTTTACAGTGCATAAACTAATTCCTTGAGTCTAGTTTGATTTCAGAAGAAAAGTCAGACTCCGTCCTGGCAGCAACTTTCTTTAAAAAGTTTATTGTTTTTTTCAGGTTTTAAAGGAAAACCTATAAATATCTTGTTTCTATTCAGCGTTAAAGTCATAAACACATACACCTACGTGATTATTATTTGATAATTATGTATTTCACTTGTTTCCTGTTTTCTAAACACACACACGCAGCTAAAAGTTGAAGGTGTGATTTTTAGTTTGGTGTTCGTTTTCTCTCTTGAGCACTTTCCTGTAATGGGATCGATCACAAATCGATGCAGCTATTATCTAAAACAAACCTCTGGACTCATCAATATTCAGCGCACTGACTCCTCTTGACTCGTACTTCACCTCCATCAGCACAGACTCACTCCATCCCTGTGTTTTCCTCCGTGTGTGTGTGTGTGTGTGTGTGTCCATATTTCAAACTTTGCCTCTTAATAAGTGAAACCTTCGACTGACTTTTCCAGTTTTTGAAAATTTGCCCGTCTGACACAAAAAAAAAAAAACAGGACATTAATATTCTCCACGTCCTCTGAACGAGCCGGAGCTGCTCGACTCCCAAAATCGTTTCCATATCATTATGTGGTGCAACGGTGCATTACGGCGAATGTGTGTGAACGTTTGACTAATGCAGCACCTACATACTTCTAAACACACACACACACACTAACTCTGTGGGTAGTAAAATATTCAGTTATCGATCTGAAAAGCATTTAAATGGATGTTTGCATCACTGCCGGCAAAAACAAGCCAAACACCAGAGTCCATCTGCAGACAAACTACAAAACTTTTTTTTATTTCTAAAGTAAAAACTTGATTCTTCCCTTCAGGACTTTTTAGTTTAACCATGTACAACAGAAATAATTGGTGAATTAGACAAAAAAATTAAGACATCCACTGCCTCTAAACATATTCCAATTCTGGAAAACAACTCAGAATCCACAATATAATGGAATCAAGCCCAGAAAATGAAAAATTCAATCTGCTACTGCACCAAGAGGAAACATCAGAACATCACCAAACTCAGTGAGTATAATCCTCTGATAAATGTGAATATTTGCACCAAATTTCATTCCAATCCGTGCCTCTTGAAAGATTTACTGCCTGGTGTCACGACCCCTCCCTCTCCTTCTCCTCTATTTCCCAGTGTAGGTGTCTTATTCTCTTCTCTTTTGCAGCCTCTGGGTGGTGATGGAGAGTGGAGAGGGGCGGGGCTGCGTACCTGGCAAATAGGGCTTTAAGTTAAAATAAACTTTGTTAAAATGAGTATGTTTGTGTTGCCTTCTCTTTTTTGTTACTTGCCCTGAGCCAGGCAGTGACAAATGGGGGCTCGTCCGGGATCTAGCCTTTTGTCTTTTCAGTTGAGGCTGTAATCCAGGTTGAGTGTGTGTCAGGGAGGTGTTTCACACAGTCAAAACAAAAAGTTGCCACCACTCTAATAATTCGTTTGACCGCCTTTATCGTTGAATACGACTCACATTTACTGTGTCGTTGTTTGCATACATTTCTGCAATGTTACAGATTTATTTCCATCCTGTGTTGCATTAATTTTTCACCGAGATCTTGTATTGATGATGGTAGAATCTGACCGCTGCACAAAGTTTCCTCCAGAACATCCCAAAGATTCTCAATGGAGTTAAGGTGAAAATGATGTCTCATGCTCCCTGAACCACTCGTACGTTGTCTTGGAATATGCCAGCACCATCAGGGAAGAAAAAAATCCATTGATGGAATAACTTGGTCATTCAGTATATTCAGGTAGTCAGCTGATCTCATTCTCTGGGACAATAATGTTGCTGAACCTGAGCAACTGCAGCAACTCCAGATCATAACACTGCCCCCACAGGCATGATGGGGACAGTGCACCTTTCACCTTCACTTTTAAACATACTCCTGAGTTCTACTGTTGTTTTTCTTTGATGAAGATGATGGTTCCCACCATCCTTTAAGATTTTAATAAAGAGTTGAACAGTTCTTTACCTAAATTAAATAGTTTCTGCATCAATCTCTTTAGATGTTTTCTCTGCTTGATGCCAATGATTTGACCCTTCGAAAACAAACTATTACTTTTTCCACGCATGGGTGAAAAAGGCTGATCAGTTATCCTTTTTTTACCCAATCTTGTCTTTTTTTTGGTAGTACAATTATATTGGGTTTTTCTCAGCTTTTTTTATAGTCTCCGACCTCAAATTAAAAAAATATGGGAAAAAAAGTAAAAATCTTATGATTATATAGTCAAAGTTATGAGAAAAGAAGTTAAGCAAAAGTTGTAAGAAAAAAAAATGTCGAAATCTTCTGGCTCAAAAGTCAAAACTCTGAGATAAAAGGTCAAAATTTTGAAAAAAATAAATCAGTATTTGAAGATTATGATGTCATCACTATGAGAAAAAAAAGTCGAAATTTTGAGTTAAGAAGTAAAAATGTCGACTTCCATTCTCAACTTTCTGACTTTTCTGACCACAGGACGCGTCTTTCTCTATGGTTGTTTAAGACAGTGTTTCTCAACCTGCGGGTCGTGACCCCATGTGGGGTCGCCTGGAATCCAAAAGGGGTCCCCTGAAATGTATAAATAAAATTCAATAAAATTACTGATGAAAATATTTACTTCAGTAATTATTATCCTTTTGAAAGTTAAAACACAACACACTGAAAAACTGTATTCTATGTATCTATTCTAAGATTAAAAAAATGTCTCTGGGGTCATCATTAAATAACTTGTTTCCAGCTGAGAGAAAATCACCCATGCAGTTATTATCCAATAGGAAGCTTCTACCTTCTTACATCGTTAAATCCAGGTGGCGACTTTTTGGTATAAAACTGGAACCACTGTGTTCTCGGCCTCATGAAACGAGCAGTAGAGTCTGAACTCTATAAAACTGTTATTTAAAAAGCAGAGGCTCCTATTTGCCAGTTGAAGCAGACGCAGATTGAAGTTGTAAAGCACACTTTGGGGAATTTTCAAACCGCGGGGTTCAGACACAGCTTTTATAGACGTTGAGGACTCAGCAGGAGTCATAAAAACCACTGAAGTGACTTTCACTGAAAGTTTTAATCCCAGGGAAACAGAAAAAAGTGGATCAGTCCTAAAAAAAATCTGCCCATCTTCAGTCAGAATCATGATGAGATTATATTTCCAGCCTTTGGGATTTTATCTGATGGGAAAGAGATGAAATACAGGGAGGAAAGAGAGAAGGACGTCACGCTACAAAGCTCCAAAGGTTGGAGATAAAGTGGGAGTCATTTTGTTGAGGATTACAACCTCAGTGCTTTAGGTGCAGGCTCTAAAAACTGAGCAACAACATCGTCTCATAAAGGACGACTTTATAGTCACGTAGCTGAGCAATCAATAGACGCTCGCCCCTACACATCTTCTTCTTTATTTTTTTGGTGGTTTGCCCCAAATGAGTTATAGTGCAGCATCTCAATAAACTGGACCAGTGAGTTTTAAAACACCAAAACAAGGAAGAGACCAATGAAACACACACTCACTGCACCAACAATGATTTCATGACTGTTACAAACCTGAAGCTTTGAACCAAAGCTTGTTGGAGTTAAAATGACAGAGTTTCGTTTTTATGTTTTGATCGTTCCCAAACTTCAAAAACGCTCAAACTCAAACACGTGGTTTATAAAATGAATCGTACTCACGTTGAGAAAGCGTTGTTCTGCCTCTCACAGCGAATTCCTTTGCAGTTGTTGAGTTCCTCTGAAGCCTTGGTCTCGTAGTAGAAGTAGAGCTGGTTCAGACCGTTTGCGAACGCCAGCAAAACCTACAGAAAACAAACATTTAACCTCCATTTAGTAACGCTAGATCAAAACCAGAAATTGTAAAAAAGTGGCAAAAAATTGTTAGGACTCACTAACAGCTGTGAGTAGCAAAAATGATTTTGACTGCATAGAAATGGACAAACCATAAAGAAATCTGATTTTTCTGTTTAAAACATACATTTTACTGATCGTATTAAGTAATTTAGGGTTTTCAGAATCCTCAACATTTCCAAAAAAATCAGTTAATGTAATTTCTTAGTTTCACTTTCTGAAACGAGTGACAAAAACATTTTACTTTTTTACAATATTCTTATTTATTGAGATGCACCTGTGCATGTAAACGGATTACTTTTGTGTGTTTTTCTTATAAAAAACAGAAAATGAAAACAAAAGCTCATCCATTCAATGTAGCAGGGGAGATCAAATTTGCCATTTGACTCAAAATAGCTCGTCTTTTTTTTAAAAGTGTTTATCCTACTTTAAGTTAATATTAATATTGTTATTATTCTATTCTCTTTTTTATTCGTATATTTGTATATATTTAATCATTCTTATTTCTACAATTGGGTAACCTAATTTCCTTCCATCCATGTTTACATGTGATGAATGACAATAAAACTCCTTGAATCCTTGAATCCTTGAATATGGTTATGATTCAATGCTTGTGTTTGTTTAACAACGTTTAATATGGGGAATTTACAAATGATCACAAAATTAGTCATAATTGTGGGGAAATATAATCGCAGTTAGATTATTTTTGCAGATTATTCAGCCCTATTTTGAGTTACTGGTTGTATTTTTCAGTGAAGCAAAGCTCCCATTGGTCAGTTTCTTGAATGTTTTTTTTGATCCGTCATGAGTAAAAGCTGCGTCTCTCCCTCACCAAGCAGTAGATGAAGAGGAACTTGAGGATGTCCAGCAGCATCCGGCCCAGCGAGATCTGCAGAGGCCCCAGGTGAGAGTTGGCGGTGAAGAGGGAGATGAGTCTGAGCGAACTGAAGATGTTGGCGATGGCGAACAAAGCCTCGGCGATCAGCGTGGGGTGCCACATCTCCCACTCCTCCCTGGGCCGAGACGAGTTATACTGGAGGAGAGAGAGAGAGAGAGGGGAGGTGTTATCACTTCAGAGAAAAGCTGTCCTCATGTTTCCCTCTCCCCTCTGTGACTCTCACAAACTTCCTGTTCTTACCTCCTTGAATAAACTGTGACCAAACGTCTGTTTATGCACAGACATGTCCTCTTTTTGTTCGTAAGACAATTTCTTTACTCATATTTCTGCACAAGGAAAACGTATGTTTTTTATTTCATTTAAACATAAGGTGAGGTATTATTGTGGAAGCCCATTTCAGCCACTTAAAAAAAAAAAAAAAAAAAAAAAGGATTTGTTGGAATTTTTTTTTAAGTCAAATTAAGGATCAAGTCAGAATTATGAGACAGGAGACCAAATTATTAGGGTGTCAAAATTATGAGGTAAAGGACAAATTCGTGGATGCAAAAGTCTAAATTTTGAGATTTAAAAAAAAAAATAAAAAAAATACTGAGTTAAAAAATGTGAAATTTTGAGACAATGAAATAGAATTTAATGAGAAAAAAAGTCAAAATTTGAGACATGTAAGTTAATATTATGATTATAAAGTTGACATTTGACAGAACGAGTCCAAATTATAAGATAAAAAAGTTACAATTCTGTGATTAAAAGACCAAATTTCAAGAAAATAATCAAAATTTTCATATGAAAAGTCACATTTATGAGATTGAACGACAAAATTCTGAGATAAAAAGTTAAATTTTTAGATAAAAAAGCCTTAATTGTAGAATAAAAACTCAAAATATTTGAACCAAAATATGAAATTTTGAGATGAAAAGTCAAAATTACGTGACAAAAAGTCACAATTTGAGACATGTAAGTTAACATTATTATAAAAAAGTTAACATTTGAGAGAGGGAGTCCAAATTTTGAGATAAAAAAGTTACAATTCTGTGATTAAAAGGCCAAATTTCAAGAAAAATAATCAAAATTTTCATATGAAAAGTCATATTTATGAAATTGACAAAATTCTGAGATAAAAAGTTAAATTTTCAGATAAAAAGCCTTAATTGTAGAATAAAAACTCAAAGACCTGGGACTAAAACATGAAATTCTGAGACGAAAAGTCAAAATCTGAGGTATCAATGTTAAACTTTTCAGACGATAAAGTTAAAATGATGCTTGAAAAGTTGACAAATGAGAGAGTGAGTCCAAATTATGAGATGAAAAGTTTGAATTGTGTGATTAAAAGTCCATATTTGAAGAATAAAAACCAAGAAATCTAAATTTTCACATTAAATGTCATATTTATGAGATTGAAAGACCAAATTTTTAGATAAAAAGCCTTAGTTGTAATACAAAAACTTAAAATTCTTGAGGCGAAAAGTCAAAATTATTTGACACAAGGTCAAAAATTTGAGGTATCAACGTTAAACATTTGAGACAATTAAGTCAAAGATCTGAGTGAAGTGTTGACGTTTGAGATGAAGAGTCCAAATCATGAGATTTAAAGTTGAAATTCTGTGATTAAAAGTCCAAATTAAAAGATAAAAAATATATAAATTGTCAGATGGGAAGCTATAGTTATGAGAATTAAAGACAAAATTCTGAGATAAAAAGACCAAATTTTGAGATAAAAAGCCTCAACTGTCGGTTAAAAACTCAAAATTCTGGAGACGAAAAGTCAAAATTATGTGACAAAAAGTCAAAATTTGAGGTAATAACTTTAAACTTTTGGGATGATGAAGTCGAAGATTTGAGTAAAGTGTTGACGTTTGAGATGAAGAGTCCAAATCATGAGATTAAAAGTTAAAAATCTGCGGTAAAAAGTCAGAATTAAGGACATTTGAGATGAAATGTCAAAGTTTGGGATTAAAAATTTAATATTTGAGCTTTTCTTTTTCCCAGCATGCTCTGTTTCTGTTTGTCTGGCATTATTCATGTTCTCTCTCTCTCCCCCTCATGCTCAGCTTCTTCCTCATTCAAAATTAAGCCATTAGACTTCCACAGGACGTCTGTCTTATTAACTCTGCCTCTATTAGTGCACACACACACACACACACACACACACACACACACACACACACACACACACACACACACACACACACACACACACAGAATGATGTGGCAGATCTTGAGCTGCAGGGGATTTTAAAATGTTGATTAATATTTTAAAGAAAAAGATAAAAACAGTCCGATTCAAAGCGACAGAAACTGCTTCATCCTCTGACTGTGTTTCTGAGTGTGTGTGTGTGTGTGTGTGTGTGTGTGTGTGTGTGAGTGTGTGTAGATGTGTTTTACTTCCTGCCGCCTTGTGAGGATACAGTTGTGTGTCTGCATCTACATGTGTGTGCTCATAAAAAGAAGTGTGTGTGTGTGTGTGTAGGAGGGCCACCCGCCACCATCAGTGACTCACAGCTGCTGCAGATGGCCCCGCCGTCTGGTGTGTGTGTGTGTGTGTGTGTGTGTGTGTGTGTGTGTGTGTGTGTGTGTGTCACCCTTTACTCTTCATAAATAAATATATCCTGCATGTATGCGGCTGAATCAGTATCATTAAAGCTGAAAGCTGTGAGAGTGAGAAAACCAACACATTAAAACATCAAAGTGAGACGCACAGACTCTGCTCTGTTCTCAGGGGGGGTCAAAGGTCACAGCTGATGTTTACGGGTCACTTTTTGTAACCATAACACTCATAATTGTCTGTTTGTCTCATATCTCTGCTCTTTGTACGGTCGTTCTCCGCTCTCAGACGGAGGCTTTTAGCGACGTACTGAAGTTATTGATGTGTTGTTGAGCCTAGAAATTACAATAAGTGTTTTTTTTTTAAGTGTTCAAAAAAGCAAAATTAAAAATAATATATACTCACAGTAAATTCTGGACTATCAGGCGCACCTGCTAAATTTCTGAAACAGACTAACATCTTTTCCATGACCACAAGATGACCACAAAAAAAGAGAAGTTACTCATTGCATCAGCTGGTATTAACCCTTTAAGCGCCACAGTTTTTTCAATAGAATATTCAGTTTTGAAATCACGCTGTAAATAAGGAAAATCATCAGTATGACCCAAAGTTTGTGATGATATATGATGTCACCAGGCGGCAACATAGACTGTAAAATGAGTGGACGTAACGACGTTTGGCTCAAACTGAAGCCTCCAGCAGATGCCCCGCCCCCTGGTGTCTGGCTGCAGTATAGGTCATAAGCCCCGCCCCCTGGTGTCTGGCTGCAGTATAGGTCATAAGCCCCGCCCCCTGGACAGACCGACGTCATATCCAGTATTCGGGGCGGAGGGGTACATAAGGTCTATACTCGGGGGAAAACTTAAAAAAATTACGATACCTGGTAGAAACGTTTCTCTCATCTTTACTCTAAGGTGGTATGATGATGTCATCTGGCTGCATGGTGTTCAGGTGTTTTTTTTCCTGAGAAGTTAGTTTCTCATTAGTTATTGGACTCTAAAAACCGCGATATAAGTTTCGTTTTACGATAGTTGACAGCTGCCGTTCGGGAGTAGTTTTTATCGGGGATATAAGAAACTTCAGGAAAGAGCCAAAAGGAGACTAAACCTTCTGAAGAAGAAGAAATAAATATTTTTATTTCTCTTTTTTACTTGGCTCCACCGGAAATTCTCTACTGTGCAGACTCTGGCTGCACAATGGCGGCTAGAGAAACAGGTTTTTTGGCTTCAAAAACGTAGAACGGTGACAGGCGGAGCCACGCTGTTTATTCTATATACAGTCATTGGTTGGCAACAGAAACATGCACAGATATTGCTCGGATTGAAGTTACAGATGTAAAGAACTAACTACATGAGGCACCATATTTGCAGCTATGGCTTGTTAAATACAGCAATGTTGCTTATTGTTATTTTGGGACTTTGGCGCTTCTCTTATTGTTAGTATGATAGCCAGAGCTCATAAATGTTAGGACTTTTGCAGTTTTAAGGGACAAACTGTCATTTTACAGCAAATTCCCATCAGAACAGCGTCATTCACACCAGCGGATGAAATCTTTACCTTAACGTACGCCACTATCTTCAGCGATATGGTGGCCAGGTAGAGCGAGTTCATGGCGAAGTCCATGAGGTTCCACCAGTCGTGGATGTACTCTGTGAATCCTCCGTCCCACATTTCTTTGATCTCTGCCCAGATGAAGCCTGACACACAGAAAAAAGACAAATTATACACGTTTGCAGTTCGTCACCAAATTAGTAACCTGACGTGGATATTTCACTAGTCCATTTTTGCTTTTCTCCCATTTTCTCCCACAACATTGTTTCTGGTCAGAAAGTCTTTGAGTGATGTTCTCTGTTCTTCTTTTTAAGAAGAAACTGGATCCATCCACTGATTTCTGATAAAATTGCAGAAATTGTCGCGTCCACTGAGACAACGGAGGTACTTCCTGCTGTTGTCAATTGCTTGTAACAAGTAAAAAAAAAATCAGCCAATGGGATAAAGAGATAAAAGATTCTTGTTTTAAAACATCTTTCTAATTTCAAGAAACTTCCCGCACGAATTCGTCTTATGGCTCATTTATCAATCTTGACTTTTTTCCCCAGTTTTGACTTTATATCTAAGTATTTTGACTTTCTACCTCAAATTTCTGACTTTTTATCTCATTATTCAGACTCTTTTCTTCATAATTATGACTCTAAATCTCATGGTCTTGACTTTTCTATCCTTATAATTTTGACTGGATTGACTTAAAATTTTGTTTTCCATTAAAATTTTAACTGAAACACAAAATTTTGACTTGTTATCTTGTTGTTTTGAGTTTAACATACAAAATTTGAGTTTATTTATTACACGATTTTAAATATTTTCCCAAAATTTTGAGTTGAACCTTAAAATTTTGACTTTTTATCTCATTATTTTACTTTAAACCCCAAAGTTTGACTTAATTAATCCCATGATTTAAAAAAATAATCAGCCAATGGGATAAGATAAAAGATTCTTGTTTTAAGACATCTTTCTAATTTCAAGAAACTTCCCGGGTGAATTCGTCTTATCCCATTGGCAGATTTTTTTGACTTGTTACAAGCAATTTACACCTCATTTTTGTCTTTAAAAAACTTGAAATAAGACATTTTTATGACCTGGTCTGGTGAATGTGGCTCAAATTAAGAAAAATAAGACAATTTTTACTACAAATAAGACAGAATAACTTGCTTAGATTTCAGTTTTTGCAGTGTGGGTAATTTTGGAAATAGCCACGATTTAGTTGGTTTCAATCTTTTTAAACGGAACTTTTCGTTCGCTTGTTTCCATCACAATACGTTTTGCACGTTTGGGACCATTTGTGTTATTTTCCGCCGAGCTTTAAAAAGACTCTCTGAAAGAGAGTGAGTGTGACAAAAGCCGTTCACGCTCTTATTCTTATCCTGAACAAACAGCTGATGGATGGAGAGTCTCTTCCTTTCATCCCGAGCGTTTTGTAGCTTAATGCGTTTCAGAGACGACGGAGAAGCCGAACAGATGGTTTTGTGTTTTTCCAAGTGATTACGGCGTGTGATGCTTCGGATTTGGAAATGATTGCTGTCAGCTCAGAGAGAGAGAGAATATGGAGATGTAATCACTCTTTTTTTTTTTTTTCTGACACCCACACACCCACAGCCATGCACCCACGCACACACACATCCNCTGACATGGAAATTGTTCCAGTCACCAATGAAGTGAAAAAACCTTTTTTATCAGTATTTCAGAGAAATCTACAAACTTTTCCACTTGGTCACAAATGTCATTTGGGCTCCTCTGGCTGATGCAGTTTCCTGTTTCCTGTTTTATTCTCTTCACTTTAAAATAAAAGTCTAATGTTACGGTTGCACCACCCTGACATTTGACAAGGTGAAAATTACGGGACAAAAGTTTTTTACATTTCTCAACAGCTTTAAAATTCTTTTTATTTGCAAAGTATGTTTTATTTAAAAAGGTTCAAGCATAAAATAATGCCACTGTATTTTTTATTTCCATTTACATTAACTGACATTCAATTTTTAGAGTTTAATTACTGTGGATACTTGTCAGGACGGTTGCACCACCTGACATTTTGGGGGTTTGAGGAACCAAAACACAAAAAAACATGTTATATTTTAATAGTTTAAAGATGTGTTCAAATAACACAGGTTTCATAGAATAAAGAAATACATGTGTTGAAATACTCAATTCATGATGGAAGGAAATTGACCCTGTCATTGACCCGTGTACATTAGTTTTCTCGCCGTGTTCGGATGATGATGTAACACATGTAGAGAAAAGTGATGATAAATGTGTTTTAGTTTCAGTTTCTGTTCGTACCCAGCACCCATGGCAGGATCATCCACTCCACGATGGTGGGCGGGGGCCCCTGCATGTGCAGGTTGGTGCGAGCGATGTGCTGCGAGGCGAGCAGCAGCAGGAAGAGGAAGGTCAGGTAAGACGCCGTGTGACAGATGAACTTGATGAACGGCTTCTTGATGAAGCGACCGACGGCGCTTTTGGGGGCCAACAGGTAAATCTGAGGAGGGAAAAGAGAAAAAGAGTTGAGACATTTTGAGGCTTGAAACAAACAGACTTTTCTTTCATTTCCCTCGATTTAGTAATTTCCCCTTCGTACCAGAGAGAAAACAGGAAACAGGAGCCCGATGATGAAGCAGGTGACCAGTTTGACGGCCCAGTGTCGTCTCCTCCAGCCCGGGAAACCGTCGTACCAAAGCGTCGCCAAGAGCTGCTGACAGTTCGGCTGAGCCACGAACTGAAGAAAAAAAGAGAGAGAGAGAAAAAGAAAGAAAGAAAGAGTGAATGTCTGGAGTTTAATCGTCCTTTTCTTGAAATAAATGAGCCACTTGTTGTTCTCGAGGAGGTGAAAAACACCTCAGAGCTAAACATTCATCTTCTGCTCAATGTTCCAAACAAACTGAGAATAAAACATGTTTACTTCACTAACTTTTACATTTTCACACTTATTACCAAGCTACCAACTCAAGATACAAACACAAAAAATAAAAACATCAATAAAAAGATTGTTTTACGATCTACAGCTTTAAAAATACTGCAAACAAAACCTATTGAATGAGCCACATCGTTTACTTATAAGATCCAATTAAATTCTTGCTTTTCAGCCACAATGCGATCAGACACTTATGACCCTTTTCCACTGACTCGTCTCAGCCCTACTCTACTCGTCTCTACTCGGTTTGTGTTGCGTTTCCATTAGCGTGGTACTACGCGTCAGACGCCAGTTTTTAGTTCCTACTCTACCCTGGTTCTAAGAGAGTAAAGCTGATACTAAAAGGTGACGTGGACGGACTGCCGGTCACTCATTGGTCAGAGAATGTCGTCTCTGCAGCTTCTGACTCTGAACAAATCACTTACAAGAGGCAAAGGAATAAGTCAGCGACGGGTTTTTAATGACATTTAAACCTGACGGCACAGAACCAGACTGAATGAAGACAAAATACAGCCCTAAAATGCTCCTTCATGATTCCTAAAGAAGTTAAAAGTCCTTTTTAANCAGGGAAGAGTTGATGTCAGGAAGCAGCTCCTTCGTTTTCCTCCGCGTGCAGCAGCACCAGGCTGTTGTTTACCTCCGTTGTCATGACGACCCACATTGAGCCGCTGTATTACTTTAATGAAATCTTTTTAAAGCTTTTTTTTTTTTCCTTTAAAGACCACGGTGGCACATATGTTAGTACAAAATGATGTTTGTGTGGCGTTATAGATGAACATGCACGCACTTCTGTGCAGCACTTTAGCGCAGCTGTGTTATAAGATCCACGCCCACCGTGAGTCTGTAGTCGGGCTAGTGGAAAAGATAACCAAACCCAGTAGAGACGAGTAGAGTAGAGCTGGAATTGTATCGTGGAAAAGCGCCATAAGAGAAGCTGATGTATAAACCACTGTGTGCCGTGATGCTAAGCCTGGTAATAACACATCTTTTATGTCATACCTTTGTTTTGTTTTTTTCATTTTGACAGATTTTTGTTTCTGCAATCTGACATTTCAGGTCTTTCACTGCAAATTAAAGACAGAAACAAAGAAGCAGCACTGTTGACAACGACTTAATGAAAAGAAAGAGAAAAACACTCAGGGACAATTAAAGTTAATTACAATGGAGAAGCTGAAAGCGACTGTTCCACAGCCTCCAAACACACCTGAGCGACCTGGAACAGGTGAACCAGCACGTGTTATATCTCCCTGTAACGACAAACCAAAGGTCGCTCACGGTCCTGACAGAAGTGAAGCGCTCTGTTGTTCAGGTTGCTTCCATTTACATCTCATTAGCGCTCATCCTCTAACAGCGCTGGCATCAAACCAGGAACCTTCAGTCGCCCTCTGAGTCACACCCAATCAGCACAGACCTCCTTTCTTTTGTCTTTTCCTGCCTCTCCTGCTCTCCTCTCTCTCTGCAGCTCTTTCGCCAGATTTACCCATCGTTTCTCAAGAGTTCTCGCCTCTTTTCGTGCCTTTAAACTCTTCTCGTGTGATATCTGAGAATGACCCGACAGACAGCAGGTTATCTGTCGCCGCTTGTGTGCGAGAGACGGCACAGAGTGTGTTTTTCCTCTCCAACAAACAGGCTTATTAAATCAACCGGCCAAATAAACGTCCCGCTCTCTTCCGCGCACCCTCCTTCACACAAGGACACGCAGCCGTCATCCAGCAAACATTTAGCTAAAAGCTTAAAAAGGCAAAACGCCAGAGAGGCGCCGCGGTCAGCAGCTGAAGCCGTCAATCAAACGCTCCACTCGGAGTCTGAACAGTTGGTGTCTGCTGCAGATTTCACCACTTTCATGGGTTTTTTTTCTAAAAGTGTGAGCTGCTTTTATTAATTATTGATCTATCTGGCAATGCAACTCCAAATTTTAGTCCTGGATTTTAAGGATCATGGGAAAAAAAATCATTGTAGCCATTTAAAGCTCCAGAATATTTCACGAATCTTCTTTTCTTACGTCTAAAGTTAAGAAGAAGCTGCTTCAAAAAACTAGAAAACAAAATGTGGACACACTTGTGTTGGTTTTTGCCACTTATGAGGACTAAAGCTTCATAAAAAACTTTCTTTGGGGACATTTTGCAAAGTTTTCTCCATGAAATATTCGGATGATCTTAATCAATGTGATTTCTTTTTTGTAGTTTGAGTCTTTAAGAAATGGTGGGTTAAAGGGTTAAAGCCCAAAACCTTTAGACTTAAAAGTGTCAACTTATAAAACAAAAGGGGAGTTTTCTATTTTAGCAATAAAACTGACACATTTGTCTTTTTTTGTCGCAAAAGATCTTGGCTGACAGATGTGAACTTGCCTCTTTTTAACAAATTTGACCTATAGTGAATTGAAATTTACGCCTACGTAGATCAACAGGTGCAATAGGTGTTTTATATGTTAAAAAATGGAAATATTTAAGTATGAAGAAGCCAACAAAGTTAGAGGGTCTGGGATAAAGCCTCTCAGAGAACAAATGTAGCTTTTGTGACATTAAAATGACGCTTTTTAGAACTTTTGAGGATTAGATAATGATAATTTAGGAACTTGATTTGAGTCAATGACGTGTCGAATACCTTTTACATTCTTTTACAGAAAATCACTTTAACCTCTTAAAACTCCAGCATATTCCTTGTGTGCATTTTTTATTTTTCTTTGCTATTTCGGATCAGTAAGACCTAATAAGTTTAATTATTATATAATTATATATACAATAAGTGTTATTGTCCATAACTACACTTTTTATCCCTCTGAAATGGGTGTAAAGTTATGATATCACCAAAAGAGGACGTGGGAAGTGTTTCTAAATGTGGCTAAGAGATTAAAGTTTTAAAAAATAAAGTTTCATGGGTCTGAGAGGTAGAAACCTAAACATATCCGTTGCCCCATTTGGCATAATTTCAAACATGTTTTGCATTCACTGACAAAATTATAAAGCATTTGCACTTAAATTTCCATCATAATATACAAATAAATGTTGTCTGAATATGTTTATTTTATGAAAAATCATCTGGAGTAACCATCAAGAAAACGCAATTTTGGGACTTTTATTTTGAAACCAGTATTTCATCAACCAGACACACCTGAGGAACCAATGAAACACTTTAGAGCATTGATTCCCAACCTGTGGTACGAATTAATGGAGTTAAAAGAATGAAATGTTACAACTCAGTAACATTAAAAGGATTTCAACTCTTAAGATATCAAATGCCTCCTTTTTTTTTTTTTGCTTCTGTCACATTTTAACTCACCACTTTCTTTTACAAAGTGCAGTCCTGCTCTTCTATTGGTTCAGAAAAAATTCAAAGGATGTTTTTAGGTGCAAATACATGGTGTACGTTGATTGATTAAGGCTTGATGGAAGCAGAAAAATATCTTTTTTTTCAGAATTAATTCAATTTTCAAAGAGGACATGAGAATCAAGGCAATGCTGAAAAACTTCTCGTCTTTTTTGCTCCGTTTACGCATGTTGTTGACATCACGGTGCATTCAGGTACTCCGGTAAGCTTGAAAATCTGACAACTTTGCCAGTTTTTTCAGCTTTTGGATTGGACAAGTGGTTTGTAAATGCCAGTCATTTAAAAGTAAGGTGGGTTTTTTCTGCAGATTTGGTATCCTAAAGGTTAAAAATGTGCAATTATTCATATACTTAAAAAAAAAAAAAGTGCCCTGAGAAATCATAAATTGCTTCTGTTTATGGGGTTTAGAGATTATTGATTCTAAATAAACCTGTTTAACCATTAACTACTGGAATGTACTCACCACTTTTGGGTGAACTATAAGTTTGATCTGCAATCCATAAACCTGTTTAATTCTTATTACTGATACTTCTACAATTACAAACAATGAAATTAAAATTAAAAGCACCATCTGCCTGAAAATTTTGTCTGGTTGGCACTTAAGAAAAAATATAAGAAATCTGGAATTGACAGAACTTAAACCCCTAAGGTGGATAAATTTTTAACACAGGAAATGTTGAAAACTTTTCAAAGTCCTCACTTTGTATTAAAAACAAGAATGTGTGTGTGTGTGTGTGTGTGTGTGTGTGTGTTTGTGAACAGAATAAATGTGATTTCTTTTTTTTTTTTTAAAGCGAGTTAGTACGCTCAATTTAATCATCAAGTGTCTTCTTACAATGCTGTTATCAAAACTAAAAGAGCGTAACACACACACACACACACACACACACACACTGATAAACCTGTCATGTTTTACTTCACTGCAGAGAGATTTGTTTCGACCTCTTATCTGGTTATTACAGCGTGTTATAACTTGGTGTGTGTGTGTGTTTGTGTGTGTGTGTGTGTGTGTGTGTGTGTTTGGATAAGAGGATTTAATTATAGAGATGAAACGATAGAAGCAGAAAATGTGAGGAACTACAGAAGAGAAGGAGAGAGATGAAGTGGTGGAAGTCAAACCAAGGTGGCTGCTTCCTCCTTATCTTTCTCTTCTTTTCCTTATTCCCTCTCTCCCTCCATCACTCATCTTTCTGTCCTCTCCCTCTTTTTTTTCTCGTCTGTCATCTTCATCTGATTCCTCTCCTTTTTCCTTTTGACTTTTATATTCCCCACTTCTATTTGTTCTCTTTCCTCTTCTTCTTTATCCAGTTATTCACTTTCATCCCTTTCTTCTTCTCTATATTCTTGTCTTTTTTTCACTTCTCTCCTTTCTTTTCCTCCTCTTTCACCATCTCATCCTTTCCTTTATTCTTCTCCATCCTCAATCCCTCCTGTTCGTCCTCTCTTCCTCCTTTTATCCTTCCTGTCACTCATCCTCCACCTCCGTTCGCTCCCTCGTCTCCTCGCGTCCCTGCTCTCCCTCACCTTTCCCCTCCATCTTGTTTCCCATCCCTCCCTCTCTCCCTCTCCTCCATCTCCATCCCTCTCTCTCTCCAGTTTGGTTTCCTGTTGCCATGGCAGCCGTATGCTAATGAGGGAGTTGATCTCTGGTTTCCTCTGAACTCCAGCAGTCTGCTCCTCTCTCTCTCTCTCTCTCTCTCTCTCTGTGCTACAGTCTGGGTTTCAACACGCTTAAGTCGGCAAAAACAGAGACATAAAAAAAAAACGCTCTGTAATGATGGAACCGTTATAAGAGCTTCGACCAATCAGGGACCAGAAAATCTCTCAGGAGGGGGAAACTCTGAGTCTTTGTTTTTCGCGTCTCTGAAAATGTAAATTAGAGTCAAGACGTCCTACCTGTTTGGGGTCATTACGTCACATCGACTGCGGGCATGGGACTTATAAGTGAGAGGAAAGGTGGTCTCCTTAGGTCTCAAGTTTGTATAGTTTTCACAACAAAGTAGTTTAATAAGGTTCACCACTTTAAAGAGGACATTTCAGGCAACAGCTTTAAACTGTAAAACGAGTTTTAAAGCTGAGAAATAGTCAAAATATTATCGTAACACTCTGACTTATTGTTGCACAACTTTAACTTGCACTCAAAATTTTGCAACTCTTTCAAAATTTCAACTTTTTTTCTCTTCTTTTCAAATATTTTACATAATGCTGTCAAATTGTGACTTGACTTTCTATCTTGTTATTTTGATTTTTTGCACAAAATGTTGACAGTTTATCATAACACTTTGACTTTTATTGTAAAATATGAACTTTCTCTGAATTTTTTGGCCCTTTTTAATTAAAAACTTACCTTTTTACCTCATAGTTTTGACTTTCAATCCAGTAATTTGGACTTTTTCTCAAAAATTTGAAGTAATCATCTTCAAATTTTGACCTTTTTCTAAGGACAAAAAAGTTGCCATCATCTTAAAAGTGTAATTTTTTATCTAAAAATTTTACTTTTTGTCAAAAAATATGTTAAAATTCTGACCTTATCTCAAATTTTTGACTTTTTTTAAAATGTACTTTCTTTCTGAATTATCTCCAAATTTTGACATCATCATCTTAAGATTTTGATTTTTTTATCTCAAAATTTTCACTTACTATGGGACAAAAAAAAAATCTTTGTTTTTTTTCTAACTGGCCAAACTGGGCTTCCGTATGTATCTGTCTGTCGTGTCCGTTCTCATCAATAACAGCAGCTTCACAGTCTTAGAGCATTTCCTCCTCAATGTCAATCGGACAAAGCTGCAAGTCTTTGTTTTCAACAGGGTTCTAGCTGCAAGATTAAAGTCACCCCATCCTTTTCTGTTGAGTTTTCATCCCAGGACAGCTTGTGATAGACAATAAGCGCTCCCTGCTTACTAATCTTGGGTAATAGCTCTATGAGGGGCTTCTTCATTGGCTAACAGGCCTGTCACTCACTCCTACAGTAACCAATCACCTTACACTTCACAGGAAGCAGCTGTAGCCATTTAGATCATTGGTGAGAAACTACAATTTTCCACAAAGAGAGCAAAGCTGACTAAAAAGAGGACACAGAGCACTGATGAAGCTGGTTTTGTTTGCACAGAGTCTTTGGACAAGACTAAAAACTCTCTAACTCCTGCAAAGTTTTCCCTAGAAACCTCAAATTTCACCCAGATGTAGATGAAAAGGTGTAGAAGTGAAGTGGTGGATGTTTTCTCTCTGACATGAAGCATCATAATGTGATTGATTTCCAAAAAAAGTGTTTCAGCTGCATTTATCCTGATGTGGACTTTACCCACATATAAAAAACATGACATTTTCTAAAACTAGAGACTTTAATCTTTCAAATGAGGTGTCACTGATGAGTTTTGACCTTATGGTTTTACAGTTATAAGCTTTAAAAACACAGCATGATGAAAAGTCCAGAATTGAATAAACAATGTTATAAATATAAAATTAAAAAAGCTGAAAGGGACAGAAAACATATCTGTTTGTGAGGTGTATTGACATATGTTTTTAATTTGTGTGAGCGTATTCATGACAATTCAACTCCTCTTGTTCTTTTATTAAAGTAAAACCAGATTAAAGCGCAGTGAGTGTCGGTGTCTTTGTTGTTGGTGCAGGTCTAAGTGGTACTTTGGGACCGTCGGGCAGCCGAGGCGCCACTGTAAACTTTTAGTTAGTCGACTGTGACCTCCTTACTAAGTCTCACTTTGTCGACTTCACCCAAAATCTAGGACTTATTTATGTGTCTGTGAGCCCTCCTGCGCCGAGTCTCTTTTCTGAGTCGTGAGTGGAAAAGCAGACTCTCCACAAAGACCCTGAACCTGCTTCTTTTTTTTTTTTTTTTAGTTGGAGTCCTCGTGGAGATTTGATGAGTCATGTTAACCTGCTGGATGACACGGCAGCCTGGAGAGCAGCCGCGTGGAGAGACTGTGAGACTGTTTCATTTGCATTTCTGCTGCTGCAGCAACATGTGCTGCTGCAGAAACACTGATGCAGGAAGGCAAACGTCTCCGAGCACGTTTCACATCCAGGTCTGCTCTGTCAAACACACTTTTATACTGTTAACGCTCACAGAGAACATCACGCCTGAGTGCAGCTCATGTTTAGTGTCAGACAAAAGGTAAAGTTCCACAAAACTGAAAAATAATGAATGTGAAAAGGCCAAAACAGCTGCTGTTAATCAGCAATGGAGCTGAAGAAGCCGTTAAACTGAAATCTAAACAAGTCATTCTGTCTTATTTTTAGTCAAATTTCTCTTACTATTCTTGATTTGAGCCACATTTACTAGACAAGGTCACAAAAATGTCTCATTTCAAGTTTTTTAAAGACAAAAATGAGGTGTAAATTGCTTGTAACAGATAAAAAAAAAATCTTCCAATGGGATCAGATAAAAGATTCTTGTTTAAGACATCTTTCTAATTTCAAGAAACTTCCCGGGTGAATTCGTCTTATCCCATTGGCAGATATTTCTGACTTGTTACAAGCAATTTACACCTCATTTTTGTCTTTAAAAAACTTGAAATAAGACATTTTTATGACCTTGTCTAGTAAATGTGGCTCAAATTAATAACAATAAGATAAATTTTACTAAAAATAAGACGTAATGACTTGCTTAGATTTCAGTTTTTGCAGTGAAAGAATTGTACTTTAAGGTCAAAAATTGAACTTTTCATCTCAAAAGCTTTTTTTTTCTCAAAATTTTGCCTTTTATTGAATAATGTTGTCTTTATTTCTCATAATTCTGACTTAGAATTTTGACTTTTTAAATTAAAGTTTCTACTACTCATTTCAAATTTCGCCTTTATTTCAAAATGTTGATGTTTTACCTGAAAATTTTGACTTTTTATCTCAGACTTTTGTCTTTATCTGAAAATTTTGACGTTAAATGTGAAAAGTTTAGACTTTTCTCACATAATGTCAAATCGATTTCTTAAAATTTGGACTCTTATCTCAAAATTTTGACCTGATCTGGCGAATGTGGCTCAAATTAAGAACAATAAGATACATTTTACTAAAAATACAACAGAATGACTTGCTTAGATTTCTGTTTTTGCAGTGTTGACAGATTTGAACAAGAGACGAAGATTACTTTTCTCAAAAATAATTGCGAGAACAGTCTGTCTCCTCCTCTGTCCAGACGTAGCGCCATGTTTACTCACAGAGAAGTGATCATGTGACCAGGTACGTCTAGTCCTGTGACGTATAATTGTGGAAAAAGTGTTTCCATTGCGCTTTTGCGATATATTTGAATGTCGACATGTCTGAAAAACCACTTTTCAGTTTTTCCAGTGATGTAAACATCACTACACCTACATGCAACAGGTTTTAAGCGTCCATCTTTCAGCAGTGAAATCTCGCGGGATGATATTTGACGAGAGTTACGGCGCTCCTGCCTGGAACAACCTGCAATGGAAACATGTTTAAAGCGCAAATGTGCGCAAAACTTCCCGGGTGAATTCGTCTTATCCCATTGGCAGATTTTTTTTGACTTGCTACAAGCAATTTACACCTCATTTTTGTCTTAACCTACAAATGTCCAACACGTAGAGGAACTTTTGCTGGAATAGAGCTGAAGGAACTTTCTGAAGAAGATTTCTACTGTAGAAAGAAGAGCAGGAGTGTGTCCAGCTGTTCGATCTGACTCAAAGCTCGACGCTTCAGCTGAATCTTAATTCATGCAGAGATAATTTCTCAAACTCGTCAGGTGAGACAGAAATCCACACAGCTCTTAAATCTCCTCAGAGTGAATTGTTTTGTGCTGCAGCTCCTCTCACCTCCTCTCTCTCTCTCTCCTGCTCCTTCTCATAAAGCAGATCATGTAACAGGAGGTTAATCCTGTTATTCTGCGGCCTCTCCTCTGTGCTGAGCTGCCGTTTCACTCACGGGACCCTGAACGCATCACACTCCTCCTGTGGTTCGCTAACATCAGCACATGAAGCCGAGTTCAGCGTCACACACTCGGGGTCGCTCCACTTTAATCTCCTGACGTTAAAAAAAATCTGCTTCCCTGCGGATAATTTAATTCCAGAACAATCTGCCGAAGAAGTGTGCTAACGGCGGCCGCGCTACGTAGCACGGGTTAATTCGATTTCCGCGCGGCCTGATGTAATCTAAACAAAGTGATGCGCTAACCTAGAGATATGCTAGCGCTAATTCAATCTGGCTGGCGCTGGGTTGTGATTTACATGCAAATATGGGAAGTGTTGGCTCGCTCACACTCAGCAAGTCTCTCTCTCTTTTTTCCTCTCTCCATCTTCTTTCTGTCAATCCTTTTTATCCGCCGTTATAAAAAAAATCAATTCCATCTTTCCTCTGTGTTTATTTCCTCCTTCTCTACGTCTGTTTATCGTTTTCTCCTCTATAATTCCTCTTTTCTCCTTTATTCTTCTGTTTCTTAATCCAGTTAAATCACACAAAAATACACTAAACCATCATTAAAAACAAACAAACAGTAATTTATGACAATAACTGAGCTAAAACTTTTGTAAATATAAGTAGAAAACTGTTTTTTTTTCTATTTAACACATTAGTATAATGACACTTTGTGTAATTGGTAAACATTCAACTTTTTTTTTTTTTTTTAACTACACACCAAGCTCCAAATTTGCTGTATTTTGCTCATTATTACCAACAATTTCGCATTATTCAAGAATAAATCAGCTTTATTGAGTCTGCTCTTTGATTTTTACATGGAACTACTTAAAGGAACCCCGACTGTAAGGACTAATAGTTATGAATATGCTTGAAAATGTATCTTTAGTGCTTGTGCAGCTTCTCCTGAAGGGCGCGCCAACTTATTTTGGTGTTTTTCCGCCTCTGCATTTTTCTGCACTGGTTTGAAACCTCCAAATTGAGGCAGAATTTTTAATGTTTTCTGCAACAAAAACTAAAATTGATCTTTAAAGTGACTGTTAGGACTTTATGAAGCCTTTTCCACATGTAGCCGGGTGTTTTCAAAAACAAAAATTCCCCTTATTCATTTTTGAAAATACCTTCACACCTGATAACCAGGCAAACATGTCGAAAAGTGCTGCTATAAGCATGCCAGACCCATAGGTGGCAGTGTTTTCTTTACGTGAAACCCAGCCATTCTGGGCTAAACATGGCGCCTGGATCTTGTTTACATCCATAAATAATTTTGCCCTTTACCAAAAGGAATAAAATGCACTTAAAGAAACAAGCAAGAAGTGTTCGCTGTAACTTTAAAGTGAACCCCGACTGTAAGGACTAACAGGCATGAATCTGCTTAAATGTTTGTCTCAAACTAGAATTTGTTGTTAAAGACATAACATTTGGTTTTTCTTTAAAAAAATACAGTTTAAAACACACTTTCTATCCTTCAGCCATTGTTTTACTGCAGCAATGCATTCTGGGTTGATGACGTAGATTGGTTGCTTGGTGCCGAGCATCTGGATTTGGCCGTTTCCTCACTACTAGTCGCCGTAAGTCACGAGGTTTGAGGAGGGAAAAAAACATAATAATGCCACATGTGGCTGCTTTTGGGTGCACTTTTCAGTCCAAAGGAAACAAGGAGACTGATGTTAGTCTGCACAGCTTCCCAAAAGACAAGAAAAGAAGGAAGTTGTGGGAAATGGCTTGTGGGCGTAAACAACTTCCCATGGAGCCGCGGCTATGTTCTGGCCACTTCTCCCCAGAAGCATTTGCTGCATTTAGCCGGCCCATGCTGATGAAAGAGCTGACAGGTGTGGGTCATTATAAACGGAGACTAAAGCCAAATGCTGTGCCGACTATTTTCCAACACAAACCCACAAAACTTCCTCTGGAAACCACTGAAGTCCGCTCCAGGACTTATATGATCCTGTATGAGATCGAGCCTGTAGCAACCATATGACATCACTACCCAGACGTTATTGTGGCGTAAACAACAATGGCGGCCTACAGGTGAAAATATTTTTTCAAATCTTATACAAACTAAGATATTTTGAGAGATTTTATTATCGTTCTTATGTAGTTAGGGTTCCTTTTAAAAGTTTCCTCAAATTTTCAAGAGTTTGGAATAAGGTTTGACATTTTTAGACCCACATTTAACCCTGATTTTTTTCCGAAAATTCCTGCTAGACCACGGAAGGTAAAAGTCAAAATAATTTCCCTGTCTTTCCTTCCTTAACTTGAAAAACTCTAGAAAATTTCAGGACATCCTGCTGTGAAATTTTCTATAAGTTTTCATGAGTTTGGTACGTGTGTTGACATTTTTATCCACATTTTACGCAGATTTTTTTCCTGCAGTTCTAACTTAAAATGACTGTAAAGAGTCTAATGTGTAACCACAGCTGGTAAAAGTTAGGACAATCCACAACCAGTACAAACAGTTTTCATCCCATAAAGATATTAAAACAGACACTCGCCTGAATTTAACGTCAAAAATGCATCAAAGTGTAAAAGAAGTTTGTCTCTCATTACACTGAAGAAAGAAAGAGCAACGTGCAGAGGTTTTAAAGTTATTAAAAACATAATTCATGCAGAAAATAAGTGAACGGACGCTACAGATGGTTTGTGTTAAGTGTGTGTGTGTGTGTGTGTGTGTGTGTGTTTGGCAACCTCCTTAATTGAGAACAGGAGTTGATAAATTAATTAAAGTAATAATTCATATGATGTCCTGAATAAAACATGACTGAAGGTAAATATATTATTCAGCTGCAGCGACAGATTACTGAGCATCACACACACACACACACACACAGAGGTGCAGGCAGATTGGGTCACACACTTGAGTAGACACATGTCAGCGCACAAACACACACTCCATTTATTATTGAAACTACAGTTGATGTATAATTAAAGAGAGTGCAGGTATCACAGGCGCAAAGACCAAAAAAAGACGTTTAAATCATTTACACACACACACACACACACACACAAAGAGTATCCTCTCAAACACACAGACATTAATGTTTCAGACCTTATATTGAGGGTTAAACGGGGGTTAAATGGTGAAAATAATTGCTGAGCGTCTCCTTTAACCTGCAGGTCAGTGAAGGAGAAACATCCTCGAATATTTTCAGAGTAAAAGAAAAAAAAGGTCAACATGCTCTACAAAATAAAACTGAGATGTCAGCATTTTCATATTCTGTTCTATTTTATTTTATGAGGTGGATTGCAGTGACTCAAGACAGTTTTTTTACCAGATACAATGGGATGAGGTCATGTATTTATCAACAGTTTTATAGCACTGTTGTTTTAGTGTTGTTTGTCATTACCGTGTAACGTTAGTGAATCCTGGTTGTGTCCTACCAGTGCTCATCTACCAACTCCAACCTCACCAAGCAGAGCAAACGTAACCTTTCGTCGTGTTTAAGCGTTTATTCCATGTTTTAGCTTCACTGCAAAAACTGAAATCTAAGCAAGTCATCATGTCTTATTTTTAGTCAAATTTGTCTTACTATTCTTGATTTGAGCCACATTTACTAGACAAGGTCATAAAAATGTCTCATTTCAAGTTTTTTAAAGACAAAAATGAGGTGTAAATTGCTTGTAACAAGTAAAAAAAAAATCTGCCAATGGGATAAGATAAAAGATTCTTGTTTTAAGACATCTTTCTAATTTCAAGAAACTTCCCGGGCGAATTTGTCTTATGGCTCATTTATCAATCTTGACTTTTTTCCCCAGTTTTGACTTTCTACCTCAAATTTCTGACTTTTTATCTCATTATTCAGACTCTTTTCTTCATAATTATGACTCTAAATCTCATGGTCTTGACTTTTCTACCCAAATAATTTTGAATGGATTGACTTAAAATGTTGTTTTCCATTAAAATTTTGACTGAAACACATAATTTTGACTTGTTATCTTGTTGTTTTGAGTTTAAAACACAAAATTTGAGTTTATTTATTCCACGATTTTAAATATTTTCCCAAAATTTTGAGTTGAACCTTAAAATTTTGACTTTTTATCTCATTATTTTACTTTAAACCCCAAAGTTTGACTTCATTTGTCCCATGATTTAAGAATAAATCAGCCAATGGGATAAGATAAAAGATTCTTGTTTTAAGACATCTTTCTGATTTCAAGAAACTTCCCGGGTGAATTCGTCTTATCCCATTGGCTGATTTTTTTGACTTGTTACAAGCAATTTACACCTCATTTTTGTCTTAAAAAACTTGAAATAAGACATTTTTATGACCTGGTCTGGTGAATGTGGCTCAAATTAAGAACAATAAGACAATTTTTACAACAAATAAGACAGAATGACTTGCTTAGATTTCAGTTTTTGCAGTGTTCTCACTCACATTGTTGCCTCTAGGTTCTGTTTTAGCCAATAGCTCATTTTTTAGCCTTTAACGCGCCTATGATGTACGGCTTTACTTGATGTATCCTCCTAGAGTCGTAACTATCTCTTGTTGTTGTAGATTCATTTGTATTTTACACATTTTTTGTTCCAGAAAAACCTTCAAACAACTACAAAAACCAGAATCCTTGAACTTGTTTGCTGTTAATTATTTGCAATTTTTGTAAACAAAGCTCATGTTCATCTGATTCCTCCTGTTTCTTCTTTTCCTCTTTCACAAAAAGAGGTACAGAAATGTACAGAGCATGTATTCTGGCTCTCTCTCTCTCTCTCTCTCTCTCTCTCTTCTTCTCTGTCTCTCTTTCTTTGTGCAGGTTACTCGGGTGCAAAACGAAAACACAGACAGGAAAATAAAATGTATTCCACCGCCCCGCTGTGTGTGACTCACTCGTTCTTTTGCTTTCTCTGTTTCTGAGTTCCTCTCTCTCCACCTCTCCACCTCGCTCGCTCGCTCACTCTGGGTTTGTTTCTTCTTCTCTTGCTGTTCACGTTTCTCCTCCACCTGCCTTGTCAGCCCCATCCCCCCTCTCGTCTGTCTGTCCCCCCCCTCCTGCTCCCTCACACAGGTTTTATCACCTGCTCTGTGGCGGTTCATCAAACGAAACCTCGTAAACATTTAAAATGTCACTGAAGTGTTTCAGGAGAGTTTGTCTCAGATTGACTGTTGAGGGGGGAGGACGCCGCAAAACAAACATGACAAGGACAGAGAGACTGATCCGGTGAGGAAGAGCACGCCATCATTTGTTTGTTTATTACAACCTCCAAGGTGGCGCCAATCCATCTGGGAGGTCCCGGTTTCACTTTAAATTACCGCATCAACCCAAATATAAGACAAGTTTTTAAATTATGGGATAAACTGGGGGGTCGTCTTTTAATCAGGGTCTAACCAGTGACATCGCCAATAATTGTCCAGAGTCGCTGCATGACTGCAACAGCAGAGGGCGCCAACTTTTCAAGTGACCTCACTGTTGAACCCATTGACTGTATATAGAATGGACAGCGTGCTTCCGCCTGTCACCGTTCTACGATTTTAAAGCCAAAAAACCCCGTTTCTCTAGCCGCCATTGTGCAGCCAGAGTCTGCGCAGTAGAGAATTTCCTGTGGAGCCAAGTAAAAAAGAGAAATAAAAATATTTATTTCTTCTTCTTCAGAAGGTTTAGTCTCCTTTTGGCTCTTTCCCAAAGTTTTTTATATCCCCGATAAAAACTACTCACGAACGGCAGCTGTCAACTATCGTAAAACAAAACTTATATTGCGGTTTTTAAAGTCCAATAACTAATGAGAAACTAACTTCTCAGGAAAAAAAACACCTGAACACCATGCAGCCAAATGACATCATCATACCACCTTAGAGTAAAGATGAGAGAAACGTTTCTACGAGGTATCAATATTTTTAAAGTTTTCCCGGCTCAATAGACCTTATGTACCCCTCCGCCCCGAATACTGGATATGACGTCGGTCTGTGGTCCCCCGCCCCGAATACTGGATATGACGTCGGTCTGTGGTCCCCCGCCCCGAATACTGGATATGACGTCGGTCTGTGGTCCCCCGCCCCGTAGACGACCTTCGAAGTCAAACTCGGCTTGCAGGTTACGTCCACTCATTATACAGTCTATGGTTGAACCCATCCAACAGATGATGAAAAAATACCAAATAAACAGCAAGAAAACGATGCAATAAACTACGACAGCAACTTGTACATCCAGAAGATCCAGTAACATTAGATTAAAATTGCAAAATTGAAGCCACAAGCTGTGATGAACAATAATACATAATAATCATAAATTTTATTTATAGCACACTTTACATGAAGACAACCTAAAAGTGCTACAGAGTAGAAAAATAATAAAAAAGCTATTTGATTCTAGTTAAAAACAGAGAACTCATAAAAGACTTTAAAAAAAATGCTTTGGTAAACGGATTTGTTTTTACGTCCCGTTTAAAAATGGGCCCTCGCCTCTGGTTGCTGCCATACTGGCATGTTTCAACCGTAGCATGTAACATGTATCTGACATACAGAAAAACGGCTGTGACACTAAACATGTCTGTGCATTTCTGTGCAGATCCTTCATTGTACATAAGATCTATTGAGGTTTGCATTTTGCCCCCAAAAAACGCCAACTATGGCGGTTAATTATGGCCACACCCATTGAGCCACAGAAATTCTCTTATTAATTTTAAATCCTCGAGTTAGTGCATGTTGAAAAGGGATCCTTGTTTTAAATGCATCACTCTGACGGGTGGATAGTTTTTATGTGCCTGTGCGGGTTGTTAATGGAGCCTGCATCCATATGTCAAATTTCATAGTAAATTCCTGAATAACTTCTGTTCTATTGTTTTGGGTTAGTCTCAGCTTCATGGTAAACAGTAAATTACACCAAGGCCTCAGTCGGCTGGTATGCAACCAACAAAGAAAGCATTTGTTTTCAGAATTATTGTGACTTAAAAGTCTTTAGTTTGATGAAATTAAAGCACCAGAATACAGATTTGTAAAAATGCTGGTTGGTTTTTGGCGTCGAAAGTCTTGTGGAAATTTTTACAAATAAATCAAATCTCTCAGATCTGTAGGTCAAAACCTGTTTTTTTTTTTTTTTTATTTCAACAATCTGTCTCTGTTTGCATCTTGTTTCTGTTATTCAAACCACAAAAACAGTCGTTCCTAATCCCAGTTTGTCCTTCTTTCCCTTCTCTCGTCCTCTTTTGTCACTTCTGTTTCTCTGCAGCAGCAGCAGCAGCAGAACAGGAAAATGAAGAGTTTGGTTTCATTTGGAAAGACTCCAAGCTCCTCGTTCTACCTCAGTCAGCAGCACTGGATGGATCAACGAGCACACACACACACACACACACACACACACACACACACTCGAACACACACTCACTGTCAAACATGAGCAGAACTGAACAGCGCCAGGAACGCCGGGAGCAGGAATTGATTTGTGGTTTATTATTTAGCAGCAGTTTGTTCTCTGCTTCCATCCTCTTCACTATTATTCTCCTTTTCCTTCTCTCTGTCCTTCAGTTTAACTCTCTTATCTACCTTTAATTTCTAACAGCATTAATAACTTAACTAACACATTTGTTTTCCTCTCATCCTTTCTTGCTTTTACCTTAACCTAAAACATTCCTTAGACCAGATTTGATAAATCAGGCTTCAGAGTTGAAAAGTTTCGACCAGATTTGAGTTGAGTCTGGGTTCAGATCTGGCCTTAATTAGACGAAAGTGTCACCAACATTTGACAACGAAGGGGCTTCAAAATCAAGCAAAGACGAGACAAGTTTTGATCCAAAATCAGGATCTAAGGGGGCCAAGACTGGGGCGAGATTTTCTGTGCAGACTCGGAAGAACTTCCATCAAAACTGGGTTGAGATCCAGAATCAAATCAGGACACCATTTGACTAATCCTGCAAAAATATTGCAGACAAGCTGCTTCTTTTTACTATATTTTAATCAGAATACAATCTGGTCAAGATTTGGCAGCTGCTGTGGTGAGTTTGGGCCAAGAATTAGGTTGAAGTTGAGCCAAAAACAGGTAAAAATGTGGCCAAGATTGGACCTGAGTTACATCGTGAAAAGGCCAAGATTTCACCGTGTAATGAAGTTAAATTAATGTTTTTATCAGGCCAAAGTTGGTCAGGATTACGGTGAGCAGTGTTGCCAGATTGGACTTCTATGGACAAAAAAAATGCTTCTGAAATCCTGCAGATCCATTTAACCAAGCTCCATTGATGAGCGATTTCACCCGATCCAATATTGACTGGACCAATCAGAGAAGAGAGGCGGGAGCTGCAGACGTCAGCAAAAAGTGCCTGAATGTTTGTTCGTTCTTTAAAAGAAGAACAGAGAACATCACTTTTCTCTCTGAGGCAGATTTAAGGAACTGTCTGTCTGGTGAGTCGGGTTAAACTTTGTTCACTTTCTGCTAAAAACATCCGGCCCAGCTCATGTCCATAGTCTGAAAATCAAACCCATTCAAATATTTAATCCAACAGCCCTGGATTAGAGTAACATCCTGTAAAGATTGAGCCGCGATTTGGGAATGAATGGACGAAATTCAAAGTCCAATTTTGCCAAAACTGGTCCAGTATCAGGTTGTAGTGTGTCTAATCTGGCTCAACCCTCCTGTTGTCTTAACTCAATTTGACCCAGTTTCAATGTTCTTAGATGAGATGTAAAGGGTTAAACGTCCACTCAGTGGTTTTATTGGGTCTTGAAGTCACTGTCCAATCAGCTTTTCTTCAGGTTTGCAGTCTGAAAATAAAACCATAAGATGTCGACGATGTAACGGATGCTGACAGAAACGTATGTTAACCATCAAACACATGCACCATCATCCTCCAGAAAGTGTGTATTAGTATGTCTGCAGATGTGTGTGTGTCTTCACGTGTGTGTTTCTGTCTCAGGAGATGGTTGTTGATGCTGTCAGGACTCTTACGTAACGTCAGCCCCTTTATCTCGTCTCTCTCTCTCTCTTTCTTTCTTCTTCTGCCCAATCTTTCACCCCCACTCTTATCTCTCTCTCTCTCTTCGTTTGTTGTGTTTCTACCTCTCCGTCTGCTTCTCGCTCCCTGTAGGTGTCTGCTTTGTTCCTCTACATGCTGCTCGTCATGTGTGTGATGGAGGTCGTTTCAGCGACACAAAGCTCTCGGCGATGATTACGTAACTGAAGCGTTTCTGATCGGGAACTAGTTCTTCCTTTGTTTTTCATTATTCTTCCTCCAGGAAGTCACACACACACACACACACACACACTCACACGTCCCTCGCTTTTCCTGTCAGATTATTGATCCATTTTCAACCTCTTTCTTCTAAAAGAGGGAGCAGAGAGAGAGAGAAAGAGGGGAGTCGACTTTTTGAGATGTGAAGACTTACGTAACCCCAAAGTTACTTTCAGTTTCGATTCACTGCTTCAAACTTAATGGGTAAAACGTCCACACACACACACTCACACACACACACACACACATATATATACGCTCAGGGCACAGGTTACCCATCATGCCGTGCACCTTCAGGCCTAGAAATAAGCTCCGTGATTGGTCGTTGAACTCAGAGGAAGTAATGAAGTGTGTCCAGCTGGCTGTTGGTGAGGTGGGGGGGGGATGACAGCTTCCTCAACACCTCTGCAGTGCATTCTGGGTACTTCTGATGAATGTGTGCAACAGGAAAATATGTGACCAGGTGGAAGCGGAGAGAAAGTAGAAGGAGTCAGACTCAGGACCCAAGTCATAAAGCGTCATTGTAGTTTTTCACGGTCAGTTACTGAAGCCAGCACTGTACAGTCCTTTTGTTTTTATTTTGCATTTCTTAAGATGAAATAGTTCAATTTTGAGGTGAGAAGTCTAAATATAAGGATAGAAAATCAAATTTTGAGATAAGACGATAAAAAACTTTTATTTAAAAAGTCAAAATTAAAGACAAAATGTCAGAACTTTGAGATAAAAAGTCATAATCCGACTTGAATAGTTAAATATATGAAATAAATAATCAAAACTAGGGGAGTAAAGGTCAAAATTGTGAAAAAATAAATGTCAAGTTTTGAGATTTAGAGTCAAAGTTATGAGAAAAGTCAACTTATAGGATAAAAAGTGAAAACTAGACAATTTCCACATGGTAAAGATCTGATCTATCGACTATTTTTCAATGTGAATGTTTTAGTATTTCCCCTCTATTTACAGCCTTCATGCTGCTGCTGCTGCTGCTTAAAACGTAGAAATTTATTTCTGCATTATGTTTGGTGGTTGTGACATTGTTTTTCCCGCTATCTGCTACATGGAGTCTTGTGAAGATCTTTTACATTTAATCATACCTATTTTGTGGGTAGAAAAAAGGCAGAAATTTTGACTTTTTTGTCTCTAAGTTACAATTAGAGCTACGTATGTTGGTGTATTATCACAAACAGGTTTATGTCAAAGTTTAGGCAGGATACCGATTTTAAACCATTTCATTTTTTTTAATAACAACAGATGCTTTGCATTTTTAGAATGGCCTTAATTACGCAATTATGCATTATGTATGGTGGTTGTGATATTGTTTTTCCCGCTATCTGCTACATGGAGTCTAATGAAGATCTTCAACCAAATAGAAGAAAACATGAAGCGTTCTCAAACTGGAAATTTTAATGCATTAGGGCATTAATTCCCAACCTAAAAAATACATATACAAGATGTTTTAAATGTTAAAACTCAATTATGTTTGAAAGGATATCAAAAATGTTCAAACATTTATGTACAAGAAGTTGTTTAAGACTTTATTTGGCTTTCGCGTTTATGGGATCAGAAGTAGGATGCAAAGTTTTTGAGACTTATAAGTGGGACTTGACCTGGAAAATGTTAGAAAAATATTCTTGCAGGTCAATAAATTAATTAATGCATAACGCTCGGATTTCTCATTATTTTTGTTTGTAGTTGGGAGTTAAACAGGACGATGTGACTTCTGTTTCTCATCAGACTCAATCTCACCCTGTCAGGATTTCAATCTGCTGTTATCACCCCCTCATTATACATCATCCCTAACTAATACAAATCAATGTAAAGGATTAAATGTCTGTAGGAATGACTCAACCAATCGACTGATTTAAAGAATCAATCTAGTTCTTGTGGTCTTGAAACATGTTTAAAATAACAGCGTTGGAGTTTCTGGAGGATTAACAGGATCAGCTTCAGGTCTCAGTTTGTGTTTAAAGGTCTCTATCTGAGATTATACGCACTGAGCCTTTAACGCCACCGTCCACTCAAACAGCTTTAATAATTAAAGTCGGCGTTTAAGTGGGAAAACGTCGACACGGATCATTGACGTTTATCAACGCGGAGCGCGGGGACGAGAAACAAACACACACACAGAACGTGGTTTTATTGAGTGAAACTGAAACGCTTGAGGTGAATCGCACACACACACACACACACACACACACACACACTCTGCCCCCGGGGTCTGAGGCTCTAATGACGAGCCGTAGAGAAACCTGTGGTTAATCCCTGGAGGAGGATGGAAGAAGGATGGGACTGAGCAGCAGGGGTCAAAGGTGACGGATAAGTGATGACACAGGTGTAATTGTCTTCCTGCTGATCCTCCACGTCCCCGAACACAAAGATAAACAACAAGTATCGACTCGCAGACTCTCAGAGTGCTTTAATATTGAACTAACGACTGCGTCATACCAGAGAACTGCTGCTTCAGCAACAAGGAAATGTTGTTGTTTTTATCGTTTAGTTTCATTTTCACACCTCTAATAGCTTTTCTGGATGGATTACCCAATGAGGAGCCAGTTTTACTGACCTCATCCATCCAAACGGACTCAACTTTACCCTCTTTCACCATCGTATTGGCTTCACATTTACTCTGCACCGTCTCTTCTGACTGCTGATAAAATGTAAAAAGTGTAACATTTTCTCCAAATTTTGTTCTTTCTCCTTTTTAGTCAAGTAGTTCACTGCAAAACCTGAAATCTAAGCAAGTCATTATGTCTTATTTTTAGTAAAATGTGTCTTACTGTTCTTGATTTGAGCCACATTTACTAGACAAGGTCATAAAAATGTCTCATTTCAAGGTTTTTAAAGACAAAAATGAGGCATCAATTGCTTGTAACAAGTAAAAAAAAATCCACCAATGGGATAAGATAAAAGATTCTTGTTTTAAGACATCTTTCTAATTTCAAGAAACTTCCCGGGCGAATTCGTCTTATCCCATTGGCAGATTTTTTTGACTTGTTACAAGCAGTTTACACCTCATTTTTGTCTTTAAAAAACTTGAAATAAGACATTTTTATGACCTGGTCTGGTGAATGTGGCTCAAATTAAGAAAAATGAGACAATTTTTACCACAAATAAGACAGAATGACTTGCTTAGATTTCTGTTTTTGCAAACTGTGAAACAAACTTAGAGACTGAAAAGTGAAGAATCTGAACTTTCTAACACAGGATAAAAGGTTCAACATAAAAGGTTAAAGAGTGTTTAGTTCTCAAACACAAAGGCTTTATTAAACGTGTGTTTTCATTGTTGGATAATCTGAGTTCTCTCTCGTTGATCACCGGTAAAATTTTTAGTCGTTTTATATCAAACCAAAGAGCTGAGGTGTTTTCTCGTTCTGTTCCTCTGTAGAATAAAACTTCTGATTCAGCTCCCTCTTGCTTTCTCTCTCTCCTTTTTTTTCAGTCTCTGTTCATCTCTCAGTTTGTCTCAGAGCGTCTGTTTCTGTCACTTTTGTTGGCGCTAATTCTTCTGTGAGACAAAACTGCCAAATGAGATCCGTCTCTGTCGGGACATCTGCAGTCTGCAGACTTTAAGACGGAGCGAGGGCTCTGGGTGCAGACGGGATTATGGGATATGTTCGTACAATGAGGGGGGCGTACAGATACTTAAAGGTGGGAATAGATGGAGAAGTCAGATTCTGGACTGAAACACTCCTACGGTGGCCTCAGAGGAGTTTAAACAATCAGTAGAAACTCTTTTACAGCAACACCCACTCTTTTTTGCCACAGTGTCAACAGGCAGAAATGAAATTTGTCTAGCTTCTCTTTGGAGATTGTTTGATATGACCTGTATGATCAATTATCTACTATTTATTTATTTAATACAGCTGAGTAAGAATGGTAAATTCTAACTACGGCTTTTTTAAAATTCTCTGGTCATTATCAGAGACACAAACGGATTGGCAATTATTTATCTCTTGAAATTGTCTTATTAGACTAAATATGAGCCTCATTTAACTGACAAGTCCAGAAAATGTCTTATTTCAGGATATTAAGGGACAAAAATGACACCAAAATTGCTTTAAAAGAGTAAAATTTCTGCCAATGGGGTAAGGTGTTTAGCTTCTTGTATATAAAAAAAGTACTTTTAAATGCCTTGAAACAAAATAACTCGTATTAAATCTAATTAGACTATTTATATAAAGAAAAAGACAAAAAAGCTTCCCTAAGAGAAACCTCAGGAAAACTTCCAGATACTGATCGAACTCCAACACAAGGTTTATGCACTGAGTGAAACTCTCATGAAACGCACCAGTCCTATTTATAAACAATGTTCTGAGGTTGTAATGATGTCAGCATGACGTCACAGTGTCACTATTGTGTGGTTTCCATAGCAAAAGATCTTCTCCATTCATTTCAATGGGCCAAAATTTTGAATATTTTTAAAAAACACATTCTAAAAAGTACAAAAGTTAGAGATAAAACCTATACAAGCACATTATTCCTGAATATTCGGTACTAGAGCCCCCACATATACCATGATACTGATTAATTGACATTGGTCATTATGTAGTTGATGTTTTTTTGAGAAAATAACAGAGATAAATGTTCTTGTCAATGCACACGTCCACCGTGTTTTAACATTCTCATTTTGAGTATTCTCATACTCAAAATCATATTTTGGGTATTATGACAATTTGTGTTCATGTACAGAATCTTTTCTGTGTATATGAATGTTCTTATTTTATGTATCAGCAGATATGTGGGATATTTTTTGCCCCCAGTATTGGCCCAAAAAAACCCTGTATTGGTCGGGCTCTATTCGGTTCGCTTCACTTTTGTTAGAGCAGTGGTGATCACACTCCAACCCAGCTGAGGTTTCCATGGTAATATATCTACTCCATTCATTTCAATGGGCCAAAAATTTTGAATATTTTCAACAACAGATTAAAAAAAGTACAAAAGTTTGGAATAAAACCCATATAAGCATGTTATTTCTGACTATTTAGAGCATTTTCCTTTTGAACAGTGAGAATCAATGAAATTTTGTTAGAGCAGTAGTGATCAAACCCCAACCCGGCTGAGGTTTCCATGGTAATAGATCTTCTCCATTCATTTCAATAGGCGAAAATGTTGAATACTTTCAAAAATATATTTCAAAAGTACAAAAGTTTGGAATAAAACCCATATAAGCATATTATTCCTGACTATTCAGAGCATTTTACTTTGTAACGGTGAGAATCGATGAAATTTTGTTAGAGAAGTAGCGAGAAAAAAAAACCTCAATATGTTTCTGTTGCTCAGCATTTCAACATAATTAAAGCTTGTCTAACCCTCGTGGCTTTCTTTGTTCACTGGCAGGAAGATGTTGAGCATTTGCAGCCTCAATAATGTGAAAAAGAAATTTCCTGTTGTGGTTGTTATATAATTAAAAGAATGGATTTACTGAGTCATATTTGCAGCAAAGTGCACATGAAGTGTCTGAGCCCCAGGTGTCTGTTTCACCCACCCGCTCTGTCTGCTTTAACCGCAGATACAGATTCTTTATTACAGCCTTCCTCTCTTCTCTCTCCTCGACGTTTTGATTCTTATTATCCGCCAGCATCTCTCTCTCTCTCTCTCTCCTGTTTTCTCCTTACACCTCCTCGTCTCGTCCCGTTTTCCCCCCTGGTCTAAATCTGAGAACACGTCTTATTTTGAGACAGAGAGTCGCTCCTGCAGTCTCCACATCGCCACGGGATGTTTGGAGAAATAAGACTTTCTACTTTCTGTACGAGTCTCGCTCAAAGGACTTCTCCGCTCAAGCTGCAGCCAATTATACCTCCCAGCAAGGTGTAAGGATGGCAGCCCGCTTTATCTGAGCCGACAGAGAAACGCAGACTGGAGTCGGCTTCCTGTTATCACACGGAGGATACTTAATTAGAGAGAGACTCTCTGAGAGCAAAACAAGGAGGGGAATAAAAGTCTGCGGCTCATTGTTGGGGTAATGATGACTTTTTATGGATTACACTAAAAGCTGAAGTGTTGCCTGGATTATGAGCTCAGACTCTTCTCGGACACAGGAAGAAGAAGAAGCTGTAGAAGTTTACACAAAGACGATTCAGTCGATTGAGTTTATGAGCCGGAAACACTTTTGTCAGAGTCATTATCTGACAGGTTTCCACTTCACTCTTCAGTGATTATTGCTGAATAAGGTTAAAATATTGATTCATCGATGACAAACTCCTTCAAGCCTGATGGAGTTAATGTGTCTCTGTCAGCTTCAGGTGTTACAGTTTAAATCGTGACCCTTCAAACTGGAGACCTGGGATATTCAGGAATGCATCCTTCTTCCTTCCAGAAAGATTTACCCATCGTATATCTCTATTCTGTTTGCTTAGCTTTTGTGCTAGAAACTTGAAATTTTCGATAGTTTCTCTTAAAAGGCATAGCTTTTGATGTACCTGAGTTCATTTGTTTACTCCTAATATTTGTCGAGTATGGCATCAAAGGGTAAGCGCGAGAGGAGCATTGTTGGGGTTATTTTCCAGCTTAATGCTGCAGAAAAATACTGCAAGCTGCAATTTTTCGAGAAAACAAGGTTCTGTGGCAACACCACAAGCTTACATAAACGAGTACTAACACATCAAAAAGAAAACTTTGAGCTGCAAAGTAAACAAAGGGAGGAGGAGAATCTCCTGACTACATCCATACCTCGGGCTCAGAGCAGTCACTAACAGAGTCTTTTCAATATGACTAACAATATCCAGGCAGGTGAAGCTATCTCCAACTTTTGTTATTTTTCAAAGTGCTAAAAATGTTGTATACTGATAATTATACTAATGATAAGAACTGAAAAGTGGCAAAAAGAGGCAATAATGGTGAGTAAAAAGTGTTCAAAAGGAAGAAAAACTGGGTGAAATTGGGATAAAATTTGGAAAATAATCAGAAAGTATCAAAAATGCTCCAGAAGCAGCAAAAAGAAAAATTAACTACAATGGGCAAAAAGCAGTCACATATAGCAAAATTGGTATTGCGAGAATAGAGATGATTTTTTTTTTACTTTACTTTTTGCCTGATATTTCTTTTATAATTTTTTTTTTTTCATAGGAATCTAAAGGGGCAAAAACAGGCCAGAAAGGGCAAAATTTGAGGAAAAAAAAGCAAATTGTCAGAAATTGGCAAAAAAAAAAAAATGAGTGAAAAGTGACTGGGACTGACAATATGTAACATAAAGGTAAAAATGAAATGTTTACATTGCTGAACAAATTTATTGGACCACAACCCAGCGAAAGTAGTTTTCCAAATTAATTATTTACTTTTCTTCATGAGCATAAATATAAGTTTTGGTGATTTTGATTTAATATTGGTTAATTTTGACGAGCTGTTTTTCGCGCATGGATGTCGGTTTTAATCGTGGTGATGTTGGTCCCATGACTTGATATTGGATCCATACAAAATTTTGTAGTATTGCACACTAGTTTAGTGAATGTTACAGGAGCAGTTTAGTCCCTGGGAGTGTTTGACCCTTAGGTCGAGAAGCATTTTTCTTATTTTCTCCTTAATTACAAAACACAACCCTGGCTGATTCAATTATTGTTCCGTGTCCATGTAATTTAAGATATTCAGTTATAATGTATTCCTCCATGTAATAAATTTATAATGCATCCATTTTACACATAAGTGGCATGTCAGAGACATAAAACATGTCTTTAAGTAAAGAGGGAAATGTTTTCCCCGTCTCTCTCCTCTCACCAGCTGAGAGCAATAATGAAAATGTTCCAGTTAATACAGACTTGATGTTTAAGCTGCATATTGAATTATCTGTTTAAGGCTTTTTTTAGCTCCCAATTTACATGCTAATGTCTTCAGTCTTGAACCATTTTCACCAAACCAGCGTTATGAATTAAACCATCACTGGGACACAAAGACAGGTTCACCTCACGTCAGCGTTCACTCAGGGGTCAAAAGTCGTAAATAACTCGCTCTGACTGACAGATATTTCATGAAAAGAGAAGAAATGTCTTTAACCCGATGGGAAACCACCATCTGCCCTACTTACATCTGTTAAACCACACACACACACTCCAACACACACTCGGCTTCTCTCGTCTTTGAGGAATTGAAGGACTTAGTTGCTCTCCTCGTGGGACTTGTCAGAGGAGAGCGAGAATGCAAAGAGGATGTTGGAGAGTGGAAAGTGAGATGGTGAAGCAGTGGGGGGAAGAAAAAAAAGAAGAAAGAAGAGAAGGAGGATAAATGTGGCGATAGAAAGCAGCGGACTGAGTGAGATAATGAGCTGGAACAACTGTGAAGTGAGCAAACAGGAACCAGAGATTTAATGGGATAGAAAGAGAGGAGAATGGAGAGTAAGAGGGATCAAGCATGCACATGGGAAAGAGAGAGAGAGAGAGACAGAGAGAGAGGGGGGAGGTGGAGATGGAAAACCCCAAGGCGCTGTCCTGGTCTCCCTGCTGTTTGGAGCTTTGTGCCGCAGACAGAAGTGAGAGAACGACAGCGATGGGATGATGATACGTGGAGGAATAGAAGGAGACAGGGAGATAAAAGCAGGAAGTGAAGAGATTTTTCTCCCCTGAGGAAAAAGATCTGACACAGGTTAAGATCTGACGAGGGGATGTCAAACACAGCAGCATGTTCTCAAAAATGTTTCTGGACAAGTTCATGAGAAAACTCTACAAATCTGTCTTTGAAATTTCAAATCAGATTAAATCCTAATAAAAGTCAGAGTCAGAATATCTGATACTATTTCTGCTGTAGATGTTTCCTGCTCCACACCAAAGTAACTCAACACTGTTCAAGAGACAAAGTGTTGAAAACAACCTTCACAAGTGCAACAATCTAAGGACTGAAAAGCAGCAAAAATGACAAGAAAGAGGTATAAAGGTGAGTAAAAGGTGGAAAAACTTTGGTCAAACAGCAGCAAAAATGGGTGAAATTGGAAAAAACTTGTAAAATGGTCAGAAAGTTGCAAAAATGTTATAAAAGTGGCAAAATCAAAAATTGACGAGTGACTACACTGGGAAAAAAGTAGTAAAAAATAGCAGAATTGGTATCAAGTGAGTAGAAATGAACTTTTTTTTTTTTTGTCAGACATTTCTTTTTATAATCAAATCTTTAGTATTAATCTAAAGTGGCAAAAAACAGGCGAGAAGGGGCAAAAATTGGGGAAAAAAATGGAAAATAGTCAGAAATTGGCAAAAATATGAGTGAAAAGTGATTGAAATGGGCAAAAAGAAGTTACAATTCGCAAGATTGGTGGACTTTTTTTTTCTTTCCCAGACATTTATTTGAATTTAAAGCAGCAAAAACAAGCAAGAAGGGGCAAAAATTGGGAGAAAATTTGGAAACTAGTCAGAAATTGGCAAAATATGAGTGAAAAGTGATTGAAATGGTAAAAAAGCAGTGATAAGTTTTCAATGATCTTATGTGATTTTCTACTTTTTTCAGATACTGAATTTTGGGGTTTCGTTATCTGTAAAGCATAATCATCAACATTTACAGAAATAAAAGCTTGAAGTAAATTCACTTTATGTATAAAAACAATATCTTGGTTTCATTTTCTGGAAAGAGTGACCAAAAATTTAACTTTTTCTTAATATTCTAATTTTTTTAAAGGAGTGCTTGTAAATGCAAACACAGCTTCTTTTGTTGATTTTTTAAAAAGTTTTTACAACAATCCTTCTTCCTCCCTTATGCTAGTTAATTGTCATATGAAAGAAAACAGCTCTTGCTTTTGAAAAAAGTTATTTATTCCTAGTTTTATAGATCGAGTATGGTGCTCTTGTTAAGAGACTGATTTATAGCTTGTTTTTAACAACACATAAAATGTGGATCCTAAAAGACAATAGCACAATAAAACTGCCATCACATTATTTTTGTGAATGGTTCAGCCTGGTTTGAAAATAAAAGCTCAGAGTGTGAAATAACATGATGCAGAAAAGCCAAAGCTGTGGCTCCTACCTCTTTCTGGTGGTACTTGATGGCCAGTTTTAGCTTGGCCAGGTCGTGACACTGTCTTGGGTCCAGTTCTTCGCTCTGGTCGTTGTCTCTGTGGTTCAGAATCGTTTCCAGCTCTCTCGAACTCCTCGCCTGGTCCAGAAGGTCTTTGGCGAATCGCTTACACTGCTGCGACAGCTCCTCGTACTCCTGACGAAACTCGTTCTCCACCTGCGAAGAGGAGAAATGAAACAGTCCAGAGCTGTCCGACCTTTGACCTCCGAGTCTTTTAAACTTCAGACCAACTGCATCATGTGCCGAGACGAGTGCTCAAAGATAAAGGTCTTAAAAGTCCGTCACTACATCGAACCAATATCTGTCACCGAGAGAAAAAGAGGCTTTCAGCTTTTCTCACCCTGGAAGAAAAAACAGCTCAGGGGAAATATCTGCTCTGAAACCAGAGCTGGAGCGAGGATAACACTTAAAGTAGACGAGGATCTAAAGTGATGGTCGACTCAAGGAGGTTTTAACAGAGCGACGAATGTAAGGTGTGATAAGAGGAGAGTTCTCAGAGGTGCTCGACACCGAGGAGGACAAGAAAACTCTGATGTGTTTTTTTATTTTGTCAGTTTGACTGAGGTAAATGTATCGTCCAACAAGTTTATCAACCGCTCACCAGGGATGGAAACAAAAACTGTTTCCTGTTACGAATCATAAAAGATGTTTTTGCGTAACAATTCCCTTTACACAAAAAACTATAATTCTGAATTTTTATGCTTGAATCTTTTCTGATGAAGCTTTAAAACTGAACACACAAAGAAAAGTACATTACATTCTCCTAAGAGATCCATATTCAATACACTTATCAGCAATGTACCAAAAAACAACATAGAAAACATTGCGCTAGCTCAATGCTAACTTTTATGGAAAATTGCATTGACATGCTAGCGGTTAGCATACATCAATTTTACTTTTGTTTTAAAAATGTCAAAATTTAGAGAGAAAATATCACAATTTTATGATAAAAAGTCCAAACTTAATGGGGAATGTCAAAGGTTTAGGATAAAATGTCACAATTTAGAGAAAATGTCAAAATTCAGAGAGAAAATGTCAAAATTTAGAGAGAAAATGTCAATTTTTGATAAAAAGTGAAAACTTAATGGGGGATGTCAAAGGTTTAGGATAAAATGTCAAAATTAAGAGACATAATGTCAAAATTTAGAGAGAAAATGTCAGAGGTTTAGAGAGAAAATGTCCAAATTTTTGATAAAATGTCAAAACTTAATGGAGAATGTCAAAGGTTTAGGATAAAATGTCACACTTTAGAGACTAAATGTGAAAATTTAGAGAGAAAATGTCAAAATTTAGAGAGAGAATGTCAAAATTTAGAGAGAAAATGTCAAAATTTAGAGAGAGAATGTCAAAATTTAGAGACATAATGTCACAATTTTGAGAGAAAATGTCAAAATTTTTGATAAAAAGTCCAAACTAAATGGGGGATGTCAAAGGTTTAGGATAAAATGTCAAACTTTAGAGAGAAAATGTCAAAATTTAGAGACACAATGTCAAAATTTAGAGAGAAAATGTCAAAATTTAGAGAGAGTATGTCAAAATTTAGAGACATAATGTCACAATTTTGAGAGAAAATGTCAAAATTTTTGATAAAAAGTCCAAACTTAATGGGGGATGTCAAAGGTTTAGGATAAAATGTCAAAATTAAGAGAGAAAATGTCAAAATTTAGAGAGAAAATGTCAAAGTACTAACAGATGGATGTTTTCCAAACAGGGAGTTCAGGTTCATGGCTGAATTCAGCGTAAGTACGGCAAGCTAAAGGTTCCAAAAAAGCCAAAGCGTTGCTATGTGGAGGTCGACTTCAAACAATAACACACAATTAAACAACACACTCACTGACAGATACTTAGAGGACTTGATAAAGAATCAGATAAATAAGCAGAATCAATAAGAGCACTGGTGTCAATAACATCTTATCAGAACCCATCCCTGCTGCTCGCTCTAAAGTGACTCATAACCTTTAATCCAACCACAGGGTGGCGCTCTAACAGAGTGGGTACCTTGCTGAGCTCTTTGAGTTCCCAGCCCAGCCTGAAGGCGGTGAGGATGGGGTCTTCACTGGACAGAGCGATGAGGGACGGCGAGGCCAGAGCTTTGTAGATGTTGAGTCGAGACCGTGAATGCCGAAGACTGTCGACCTACGGAGGGAAAAACCAGACGCAAAATGAAAGTCTAAACCGACTGGACGTGTCTCATGATCTTCTCCTGGTTCGTGTTTGGCTGTAAAACCTCAAACCTGTCGACTCCTGGTCTGACTCGGCTCATGCAGTCAAGACAAACATCACCTGGTTTGGTCCAAATTGATCTGCTTTTTCTAAACTTACGAGCCTTTTGTTTCTGATCTGAAAAGCTCCTGTTTTTACTGGAACAGAGCAGCAAAAAAAAACTATCAGCCGTCAAGTCTCATGCACATTCTCTGTTGCACATTTTCATCTCACTATTTGCATTTTCTTTCTTCCTTTTTACACAAAGTTTCTATATTCTTAATATTTCTAATTTGTTCATTTAACCCTCTGATGCATGAATTATGAAAATCAGTGTCAGGATTTTTCCCTTGAGTGTTTTTATTTGTCTTAAAGCAGGAAAAGTTTTACATTTTTGTTTTTTCAAATATTTGTAACTGAACATTCAACTTAAAACAGTGTGAACTTCATGTAAATATGACTCTTATTTTTTTGTAATTCCATGAATAATCTTTTTTTTAATGCTTTGTGGAACATTTTAATGCTCTTTCATCCATTTTAACACTGAATAATTTATAGTTATTACCCTGTTTCACCCTCAAATGTTTGTCTATTACTTTTTTTTAAAACATATATTTATTTGGAAAAAACTTGAAAACATTTTTCAGACCCTAAGAAGAATAAAAATATCCTGACACAGGTTAATATGAATTTCCACCACATGAACCATTGAATTTAGGAGTAAATATTTTTTAAATAGGTGTCACTGTAGTGACCACTATGCACCACAGGGTTAAAGTTTATTCTTACTTGTTTTTGTACAAAGAGAGCAGTTAAATCAAAGTCAAATTCCTCGTTTGCTTCTTGAAGATACTTGGCTGATTCTGATTTCTAGCCGTCGCTAAAATTGAAATAGAGCCGCAGATAACGCAGAAACTTTCAAAAGAAAGAGGAAATGAAAGAACTTGATGTGTAAAAAGGATTTTTTTAGCACAGACTAACCTCTGAACTGGAAACACACTCCACACAGTCGCATCGTATCTGGTGAGGTCTGGGGATGGTGACCTGAGACCAAAACATCAACCATGAATCACAACAACCATCATTAAAAAAATGACACTTATTTTACGACATTAAGCAGCGGAAACAAAGAGAGAGGATGGTTTTCTTTAAGACTTTCGAGTGTCGTCACCTTCCGCTGGACGAGGAGCTTGATGATCTCGTAGTTGTTGGTGTGAGCAGCGAGCATGATGGGAGTTATGTCTGGGGTGAACTCTGAGAACTGACTGTCCATCATCAGAGAAGGAACCTGGAAACAGACAGAAGAGAAAAATCTCTAACAGAGGAACCAGATTCCAGATGGGAACTGTCGAATTATTTTACCAGAGGCTAAAATTATCAAATTTTGGGAAAAACAATGACACAACCATCGTAACCAAAACAACAAAGTTACAGTTGTGCGACAGTCAAATATCATCACTCTGTTTTTTATAGTGTCGTACAGTCGCTCACAGCAGAAAACTAATTAATGATCGAAACTATGAGGCCTTAAAGAAAGAGAGAAATTTTTTAATAATGTAAAAATAAAAAAAGTTTGATCCCCATTTCTGCCAGTTGAAAATATAAACCTGAAAAACTGGGCTTGTTGAATCTTTTTCCCCTATAAAGATACATTTCAAGATAAAGGGTCAAATTAATGAGATATAAAGTCAAAGTTTCAGTTTTTTATTCCAGGGACATTTTATCTAAAATGATCAACTCTAACTCAGAACGTTAATCAAATCTCAAAATTTCAACTTTTTTATCTCAAATCTTTGTTTTTCTGCATCAAATTGTTTTATTTTTTCTCATATTTTTGACTATTAACATTAGATTATGACTTTTTTTTTGTTGATTATCAACCTAAACTCAAAATTTTGACTTCTTATCTAAAAAAACTTCACTTTTTTATCTCATATTTTTTATTTTTTTGTCATATTTTTGACTATTAACTTTAAATTTTGAGGGTTTTTTTAATTAAATTGTCAACTTTAACTCAGAATTTTGACTTCTTTGCCTCATAACTTTGACTTAAAAATCTCAAAATTTAAATTTTTGTCTAAAAAAATTTGGACTGTTTCTTAAATTGTCAACTTTACCTCAGAATTTTGACTCATCTATCTCAAAATTTCAACTTTCTATCCCATAACTTTGATTTATTTATTTTTTTGTCTCAAAAATGTTGATATTATTCTCATTTTTTTACTGTTATCTTTAAATTTGGACTTTTAATATTATAATTTTAGCCTTTCCTTAAAGTTTTGACTTTTTTTTACTCAAAATTTGGACTTTTCATCTCAAACTTTTGTCTGAATGTGGGCCAAAAAAAAATCTCAACAAAGCCGTTTTTGCAGATCCTTTGACAATTATTTTTCCTCATGACTCAGAATCCAGAAATGTCAGTGCAGCACTGGATGAAAGATGCAAGTGTCAACTTTTGATCAGGGAAGTTTCTGTTGTCATTATGATTTAAAAAGAGTAAACACAGTTGTTTGTTCATAAATGTCTTCACCAAACCACGAACCATGAGAGACAGAAAAGTTTTTGTGTTTTCATTCTTATTCTCAGAGAAATGGCGAAGAAAATTCTGCTGGGGTGTGTAAATTTTTGAGCACGACTGTAGTTTAGACTCTATTTAAAGGAGATAAATGAAGCTGCTGAAGATTCATAAACAAACTCTTACGACCTGAGAGAGTTTTAAAATGTTTATGCATCGGTAAAATGCAGCGCGGAGGAACTATACGAGTCAGAGAATCAGTAGAGATAAGATTTTAACACACACTCAGAGGATCTCCTTCTCCTCGTCTAACCTGCCCTCTCTCTCTCTCTCTCTCTCTCTCTCTCTCTCTCTCTCTCTCTCTCTCTCTCTGCCACTGAAACCTTTTCCCTCGTCTGATCTTTCATCTTTTTTTTTTTTCCTCCTGGCGTGATGAGAAGTGTGAGAACAGCTGCCATGATCCCGCCATCACCCTCAGATTAATAAGACCAGAACATCTCTCTCTCTCTCTCTCTCTCTCTCTCTCTCTCTCTCTCTCTCTCAGGTAGACTCAGAGAGGATCTACAGTTTCTGAATAAACCTCTTTCATGCTGCTCTCTCCCTCCAGGACTGACCCACATTAGAGGAAGCACTGTGATATTTGGTGTTTGTTTTCCTGAGCCGGACTTTAAACCTGATGAAACAGACGCTCAGAGATGAATTCTCTCTTTTTAGATTCAGGGCCCGAACAGCCTGACGCTGCATAATTAGTCCCTGCTTCAAACGTGGTCGACGGGGACGTTTCCTTTGAAGTCAGCTCCTCATTTTGGAGGATTTTTGTTCACTTTTATAGTGTGGATTAAGACCCATTTACACCACTGAAAAACGCTCTGAAAAAAATCTGCGTTTGGGTCAATGATGTGACGTCCCCTTTTTTGTGTCTGAGTGCAATATTTCCTTCCATCATGAATTGAGTATTTCATCACATGTATTTCTTTATTCTATGAAACCTGTGTTATTTGAACACATCTTTAAACTATTAAAATATAACATGTTTTTTTGTGTTTTGGTTCCTCAAACCCCCAAAATGTCAGGTGGTGCAACCGTCCTGACAAGTATCCACAGTAATTAAACTCTAAAAATTGAATGTCAGTTATTGTAAATGGAAATTAAAAATACAGTGGCATTATTTTATGCTTCANTCTCTGAAATACTGATAAAAAAGGTTTTTTCACTTCATTGGTGACTGGAACAATTTCCATGTCAGGTGGTACAACCAATGTAATAATGTGAAATGTTATTTTAACATCAAATTATTGATCTTATTCACAAATAAAAGAAATGAAACACATAAAATGAAAATGTATGAGTCACTACAGACACTTGAGAGATACTTGCCAATAATTTCACACAGAAAAAATAACAGGAACATATAAATATATTTTCATATATTTGGTTGCACCACCTGACATTTTTGGGTGCTCAAATTAAAAATACTAAAAAATAATGAACCTAAAAACTTTGAAATGTTGGTCAACAACTGAAATCTGTTAGAAAACATAATTTTTCACTCAGAAATATGTTTTTCATCCATTTTCAAAGAACTTTTTAAAAATACGTTTTTAGACCTTTATACTAAAAACTTCTCTAATTAAAGAAAAAGTGCAATAAATGCACAGTTTGTTAGAAAGCAGCAATTGGATTCAGCAGCACAAGACGGAAACAGTAGGTCTTAATTGTTGTTGCATGACGTCAGCATTTCCACTGAAAACACTGGCTTGACGTTTACATGGCAACAGTGGAAACGGCATTTCAGAAAAATTCCACCCTGGAGGCCATTTTCAAAAGTTTGACTGAAATTACGTTTCCATGTAAATGAGAGGCTGAAACGCAACAATACTTTCACGTTTCGCCCTAAAACCGTTGTCGTGTAAACGGCTTTTAAATCCTGGAGAAAAACCTGCTGCTGAAAAATTCTTCCAGAGAGGAAAGTTTAGATTATCAACCTAAACTCAAAATTTTGACTTCTAATCTAAAAAATTCACTTTTCATCTCATATCTTTTATTTTTTTGTCATATTTTTAACTATTAACTTTAAATTTTGAGGGTTTTTTTTATTAAATTGTCAGCTTTAACTCAGAATTTTGACTTCTTTGCCTCATAACTTTGACTTAAAAATCTCAAAATTTCTATTTTTTGTCTACAAAAATTGGACTGTTTCTTAAATTGTCAACTTTACCTCAGAGTTTTGACTCATCTATCTCAAAATTTCAACTTTCTATCTCAGAACTTTGATTTACTTTTTATTTTTTGTCTCAAAAATGTTGATATTATTCTCATTATTTTTTACTGTGATCTTTAATTTTGGACCTTTTATTATAATTTTGGCCTTTCCTTAAAGTTTTGACTTTTTTAACTCAAACTTTTGTCTGAATGTGGGCCAAAAAAAATCTTAACAAAGCCGAGTTTTTGCAGAGAGAGAGAAACGGTGTCAAAAGTGATTTCAAACATCGCTTCAGTGTTTTATTTCCAAGTTAAAGAAGCTGCTTCTGTGTTTGCATGTGATACCTATATTAAGAGCCGTGTGTGTGTGTGTGTGTGTGTGTGTGTGTGTGTGTGTGTTTGTGTGTTTTAAACTGTTCTTTCCAAGCTGACAGGTACAGTCGATGCCTTTTATCTTCTCTTGGCGAGCGAGAGAAAACTGTTGACCTTTCTGCTGCTTCTCTCCATCTGACTCAGCCCGACTCCCCCTCTCTCTTTTATTACCTCTCTCTCTCTCTCTCTCTCCATCCTCCCCCCTCACTCCGTTTTTCATCTGTCCTCCCTCCCTCCCTCCCTCCCTCCTCTCTCTCTGTCTTTGTCTCTCTTTCGTGCTCCCTGGTTCACTATGACCAGTTTCCTTCATCACCAGCGGCAGTGAGGAGGTAAAGAAGGAGAGAAGGGAGCGATGAAAGATAAAAACAGGGTGGAATAAAAAGAAGTAAAAGTACGGAGGGATGTGAGGAATAAAATTAAAGCAAAGCTGTTGAAGTAGCTCCAGAAAAAAAGGGGAGAAAAGAGAGAGAGAGAAATGAGGAAAAGGTTTTTGCAGATCCATCTCACACTTTCCTCTCATGTGTGAAGAGTGTGAAAAAAGACTCTGAGTGTGTGTGTGTGTGTGTGTGTGTGTGTGTGTGTGTGTGTGATAAACCGATAAATGCTCATGTTGTTTGGTTTCCAGCGTGTGTGAGCGAACAGAGGAGAGTTAGTGTGTGAGTTTCTGCGCTTGTGTCAGATGTTAGAGGAGCGTTAAATGCTCCATTATCAGGTGTTATCACCTCCGTTCCAGGATTTAAAGAAGGTCGACTCCACCTGACGTTAAACCACAGAAGAAGAAGAAGAATCGTCACTTTATACGACCACGTGATGGACGACCTGCTGCTGTGGCAAAAGTGAAACCAAAATACCCCGAAAAACAGCCGCACAGGTTTGCAGCGGAGCCTCTAATTAAAACAAACTCTACAGAAAAATGAACAAATCTGCACAAATCTGCATCATGAGAGTTAATTTTATCAACATTTATTACATTTTACACTGTTGGGTCTTAAAAAGCTTCAGGTTTTTGTAATTTTATGATTATATTTCAGTATTTTTATATTTACCCAACTCTCATTTTCACCCTTTTTTTATTATTTATTTCTCCTATTTACAATCTTATTCCTATTCAATATGTTTGTTTTTTATTATTTCTCAACATTTAAAATGCATTTCAGTGCTGTACATTGGTCCCGACTGTAAAATCTTTTTCTCTGTTTTTACAATTTTTACTTTTTTTTTCTGTTTTATATGTATTTTATGACATTTTTGTTCGATCACTGTGGGGCGCTTTAAACCACATTTTATTTGTATGAAATGAGCTAAATAAATAAAAGTTGATTGATTAATAATGTTGACGTTATCCCAAAATTTCAACTTGTAATCACATACTTTGACTTTTTCCGCATTGTATCAACTTTATTTTCTCAAAATGTTAACTTTTATCCCAAAATTAGGTTTTTTTTCCCCCCTAATAATCTGACTTTACTTCAAAATTGTATCTTTTATCTCTTTTACTTTTTCACTCATAGTGTTGACTTAATTATCTCAAAGTTTTGACTTTTTAATGTCAGTATTTTGACTTTACTCTCTTGAATTTTGACTTTTTATATAAAAATGTTGATTTAATTGTCTCAAAACAGATTATTGACCCAACATAAATTAAAAGAGAAAATCTCAACAAGTTTTTCATATTTATTTTCTTTTAACTTGAGGAAATTGGCTTCCAAACTTACCCAACCTTAAAAAAAAAAAAAAAAAAAAAAAAATCCCATGTCCCATCAGCAGAATTAATTCTCCACTGGTGAGAAACAGAAAGAGATTAAAAAGAACTTACTTAACTTAACTTTTGTCCCAATATTAGGTTTTTATTCCCCAAATAATCTTACTTTACTTCAAAATTGTATCTTTTATCTCCAAATTTTAACTTTTTCAATCATAATGTTGACTTAATAATCTCAAAGTTTTGACTTTTTAATGTCAGTATTTTGACTTTACTCTCTTAAATTTTGACTTTTTAACTAAAAATGTTGATTTAATTGTCTCAAAACAGATTATTGACCCAACACAGGTTAAAAGAGAAAATGTCAACAAGTTTTTCATATTTATTTTCTTTTAACTTGTGGAAATTTGCTTCCAAACTTACCCAACCTTAAAAAAAATAAAAATAAAAATAAAAATAAATCCCATGTCCCATCAGCAGAATTAATTCTCCACTGGTGAGAAACAGAAAGAGATTAAAAAGAACTTACTTAACTTAACTTTTATCCCAATATTAGGTTTTTATTCCCCTCATAATCTTACTTTACTTCAAAATTGTATCTTTTATCTCCAAATTTTAACTTTTTCACTCATAATGTTGACTTAATTATCTCAAAGTTTTGACTTTTTAACGTCAGTATTTTGACTTTACTCTCTTAAATTTTGACTTTATATCTAAAAATGTTGATTTGTTTGTCTAAAAACTGTCAACAAAGAAAGTTTTTCATATTTATTTTCTTTTAACTTGAGGAAATTGGCTGCCATACTTACCCAACCTTAAAAAAATAAAAATAAAAATAAAAATAAATTCCCTGTCCCAGTCTTTTTTTATACAGGTGTCATGTTCACTTCTTAACAGATTTCTAAATAAAATTTAATTTCATTATGCAGGAAGTGTTCATCTATTGTTTATGATTTTATAACTAAATGAGCAATCGGATTAATTATATTTCTTTAGATCAGCAGAATTTATTCTCCACTGGTGAGAAACAGAAGAGATTAAAAAGAACTAACTTAACTTAACTTTTGTCCCAATATTAGGTTTTTATTCCTCTAATAATCTTACTTTACTTCAAAATTGTATCTTTTATCTCAAATTTTTTACTTTTTCACTCATAATGTTGATTTAATTATCTCAAAGTTTTGATTTTTTAATGTCAGTATTTTGACTTTACTCTCTTAAATTTTGACTTTTTATATAAAAATGTTGATTTGATTGACTCAATAAAGGTTAAAAAAGAAATTCTCAACAAGGAAAGTTTTTTATTTTCATTCTCTTTTAACTTGTGGAAATTGGCTGCCATACTTACCCAACCTTAAAAAAATAAATAAATAAAATTAAAAATCCCTTGTCCGAGTCTTTTTCTACACAGGTGTCATGTTCACTTCTTAACAACAGATTTCTAAATATGTTTTCTAAATTTATGTTCATGTTGCAGAAAGTGTTCATCATGATTTTATAACTAAATGAGCAATCGGATGAATTATATTTCTTTAGATCAGTAGAATTAATTCTCCACTGGTGACAAACAGAAAGAGATTAAAAAGAAATAGAAGAGGAGAAAAGGTGAATGAAGGACAGAGAATCAGAGAATGAAGGAGAAAAAAAAAAAAAGAAAGGAGCGAGAAGATGTGAACGAGAGAAACAGAAAACGCAGCGAGAACAGATTTGTTCTCGTCCTCGTCCAAATGAGAGGCGACCAAAACCTTCCCACAATCCTCTGCTTCGGCCAAAGGGTGGTTGCCATAGTGACGAGGAACCTCAGCCTCAGACGGTCCAGAAATTAATGCAGGAGAAGAAGAAGGAGAAGAAGGAGAAGTCTGTCTATCTTCTCTTTTTCTTCTATATGTTAACCTCTCTCTCTCTCTCTCTGCTTCTCTGTTATTTTCTGATGTCTCTCTCTCGTTTGCTCGCTCGCTCTGGTATTATTTAAAATCTCCTCCATCGGCATTAACTCCTACACATTACAGCGTGTTCTTTTGCTCTCTGTGTCTTTGTAACACACACACACACACACACACACACACACACGCAGAAATGTTGCAGCAGACTAATACACTGTCTGTCTCTAAATCCCATTTCACAGTGTGTCTATAGAAACGAGCTTTCATTTACCTCGTCTGTGCAGAGAGAGAGAGAAAGAGAGAGAGAGAGAGAGAGAGTGAGGGAGCGGAGCGTTACCATGAATGGATGCACCACTCATTAACACACACACACACACACACACACACACACACACACTGTAGGGTAAACACAAACACGTGCATGCATGAAAGCTTCATATTAACATCCATCCATGGTGAAAATGTTCCTCTCTTTTATTCACACACACACACACACACACATGTACACACACACACCTGCTTCTCGCCGCTGGGCCTCCTGTGTGACAGCAGCAGCTCCACGGCGCCCACCACCTCCTTCCTGATGGCGTAGAGCAGAGCGTCACCCGTGTGGATGCCGTGGTCCAGCAGCAGCTCCATGATCTCCAGGTTTTCGTTCTCGATGGCGATGAGCAGCGCGCTGCGGCCCAGAGGGTCCAGACAGTTCACGTCCATGTTGTAGTAAACCTCCGCCTCCCGCAGCGCGTGTTTGACGCCCGCATAGTCACCTGGAGAGAGACAAACTCTTAGACATGGAACAATTTTTATTCAAACAAGACTTCATCACTGAAACTGAAACTTCAGTCTGGATCCTTGAGACGAATCGTCATTTCACATCCTCTTTGGTTTTATAAAACATTAATTTTATCTTTCCTTATTTAAATCTGACGGGTACAAAGTGACCTGGATGATGCAGAAGAAGATTTGGTACATTGACGATAAGTCAGCATGAAAAAAACTGACATTTCTTAAAACACTGAATTATGACATTTTTACTGTTTCACATCAAAGTCAAATCTCTCAAATGTATCTTTCCAGAAGAAGTCCCTCCAGATTAAAACTCTGAATTCTGACCCCTTGTTATGGAAATTTCAATTCAAAAATTTGAATTTGAAAAAAAATATTCAAAATCGTGGAATAAATAAACTCAAAATTCGTGTTTTAAACTCAAAACAACAAGATAACAAGTCAAAATTATGTGTTTCAGTCAAAATTTTAATGGAAAACAAAATTTTAAGTCAATCCAGTCAAAATTATGAGGATAGAAAAGTCAAGACCATGAGATTTAGAGTCATAATTATGAAGAAAAGAGTCTGAATAATGAGATAAAAAGTCAGAAATTTGAGGTAGAAAGTCAAAATTCTTAGATATAAAGTCAAAACTGGGGAAAAAAGTCAAGATTGATAAATGAGCCATAAAACGAATTCGCCCGGGAAGTTTCTTGAAATTAGAAAGATGTCTTAAAACAAGAATCTTTTATCTTATCCCATTGGCAGATTTTTCTTTTAACTCGTTACAATCAATTGATGCCTCATTTTTGTCTTTAAAAAACTTGAAATGAGACATTTTTATGACCTTGTCTAGTAAATGTGGCTCAAATCAAGAATAGTAAGAAAAAAAGTGACTAAAAATAAGACATAATGACTTGCTTAGATTTCTGTTTTTGCAGTGTTTATGTTTAAACTGGACTTTTTAATCATATCAGTGCAAATTATCTGTGATTGTGTTAAAGGAAAAATGATGGAATACAAAACAATTTTAAAAAGGGGTTATAAAAAACGAAAAATTGCAGGTTTGGTGATCACATGATCATGATGTCAGGAACTGATAAATGGTTCACCCCGGGTGTGTACCCACCTTTCTCCACGGCGGTCAGGTAAGCTCGCTCTTCTGCCGACAGCTCCACTTCAGCACGGACGATCTGGAGGGGGATTCGATCGCGGTACGGCGAGTACGTCGCCTGAAACGGAGAGAAAAAGTACGAATGAAGAGGAGTTTGTAGGGATTCAAGTTTTTGAGACGAAACAGTGTTTTCAAAAATCCATGATCCTGTGTGTGTGTGTGTGTGTTTGACTCACCTTCTTGTAGTACAACTGTGTCATGGGATTCATCTTTCCCGTCTGGAAGACACAAAAAGAAAAGAGAGAGTTAGCACAGAAACCAGGAGCTGAACGGAGAGAGAGAGAGCGTTTCAGATTAGTGACTCCACATACATTCAGCACAATAACACACACGGAGCAGAATAAGCCTCATCTCGCCGCATTAGACGCCGCGCTGCTGTTAATGCGTGTAATCCTCATGAAGCGCTGCCTTCAGGCTCAGGTCGTCCTGCACCACAACTCACCCCTCGCTCCTTTATTCTGCAGACACATTATGCACTTTGATTGTTTTTTCCTTTTTTCCCACACGGTCTGAGTTCGATGCTCAGCCGTCACAACAAACCCAGAGCAGAAAAAAACATCTGTAGCTGAATTAATGCAGAAAATCAAATGAAGAGGAAACTTCTCCAGCTCTAAAATGAAGAAATACTCAAAGTTTGGTGTCAAAAATAAAACAAAAACAGCAGAAACTCTGACAGCTTTAAGCCTCAGTGTGAATTATAACTTTTGCTTTGAACTGAGGAAATGACTCAACAGTTTCAATGGTTTGAAGTTTGACATCAAACAGCAGAAGTGTTATCAGGATGTTCTTTAACGTGCTTCTTTTTTTTGTCTTTATTCTGTCCCTCTGGTGTTCCCGTAGCTTCAAAAACAGAAATCTAAGCAAATCATTCTGTCTAAAAATAGTCTCATTGTTCTTAATTTGAGCCACATTCACCAGACCAGGTCAAAATTTTGAGATAAGAGTCCAAATTTTAAGAAATTGATTTAAGATTGTGTGGAAAAAGTCTAAACTTTTCACATTTAAGGTCAAAATTTTCAGGTAAAACATCAACATTTTGAAATAAAGGCAATATTTGAAATAAGTAGTAGGAATTTTGATATAAAAAGTCAAAATTCTAAGTCAGAATTATGAGAAATAAAGACAACATTGTTAAATTAAAGGCAAAATTTTGAAAAAAAAAAAAGCTTTTGAGATGAAAAGTCCAATTTTCTGACCTTAAAGTACAATTCTGTCACTGCAAAAATGGAAATTTAAGCAAGTCATTCTGTCTTATTTGTAGTAAAAATTGTCTTATTGTTCTTAATTTGAGCCACATTCACCAGACCAGGTCATAAAAATGTCTTATTTCAAGTTTTTAAGACAAAAATGAGGTGTAAATTGCTTGTAACAAGTCAAAAAAATCTGCCAATGGGATAAGACGAATTCACCCGGGAAGTTTCTTGAAATTAGAAAGATGTCTTAAAACAAGAATCTTTTATCTTATCCCATTGGCAGATTTTTTTTTTTAAATCATGGGATAAATCAAGTCAAACTTTGGGGTTTAAAGGAAAATAATGAGATAAAAAGTCAAAATTTTTAAGGTTCAACTCAAAATTTTGGGAAAATATTTAAAATCGTGGAATAAATAAACTCAAACTTTGTGTTGTAAACTCAAAACAACAAGATAACAAGTCAAAATTATGTGTTTCAGTCAAAATTTTAATGGGAAACAAAATTTTAAGTCAATCAAGTCAAAATTATGAGGATAGAAAAGTCAAGACCATGAGATTTAGAGTCATAATTATGAAGAAAAGAGTCTGAATAATGAGATAAAAAGTCAGAAATTTGAGGTAGAAAGTCAAAATACTTAGATATAAAGTCAAAACTGGGGAAAAAAGTCAAGATTGATAAATGAGCCATAAGACGAATTCACCCGGGAAGTTTCTTGAAATTAGAAAGATGTCTTAAAACAAGAATCTTTTATCTTATCCCTAAATACTATAGTTTTCAGTGTGTTGTGTTTTAATTTTTAAAATAATAATAATTACTGAAGAAAATATTTTCATCAGTAATTTTGTTGAATTTGAGGGGACCATTTTTGGATTCCAGGCGACCCCACATGGGGTCACGAACCCAAGGTTGAGAAACACAGTGTTACACCAACAAACTCTCTGGTTTTTCACAATATCTGACATGTCGATGCACTTTTTTAGAGCCAGAAAATTCAAGTCTGGAGTCTGAATCTGAAAAGAAAAAGACGAAAACGACCTCGGCTGAAGCGAAGTGGACTCCAAACTTTCTCAAACACCTGCGGCTGCTCGTCCTGTCAGGTTTTCTCTCCGCTGAAGAAGATTGACAATCTGCTGCCAGACAGAACAAGTCCTGAATCTGACACCTGACCGAGCGTCTGCCGTGTACGAACTCTCATAAAAACTGTCTGTCAGGTTTTTTCCTCAGGTGGAGGAGGAGGCTCGTCCCGCTCGGGAACGGCGGCGGCGGCGGCGGCTGCAGGTTGATGCAAATGTAGTTCTGCACTGACGCTGTCGTTTCTAATCAAAGAGTTAGTAAAGACGACTGCTGTCAGTGCGCCCGCTCTAAAAGCTGACAGACAAATTAATGCCTGCAGATGCAGAAGATGACAAGTGGACTGAAATACAAGCAGGAAAAGACGGTTTCCATGGAGCACGCCCTGACACGGCGAGTACTCCTACTCTCTGTACTCGCTGCAGTAATTTATTCCAGCAATAATGGGGCTGATTAAACTCTATTAGCCACAGAGGAGGAGGCAGGAGGAGGCAGGAGGAGGCAGGAGGAACCCCCGGCTTCCTGTACGTGTCTGACCTTTTCGTAACGAGCTGCAGTTTGAAGTTTTAATTCGGACGCTAAATGAGTTCACGTGTGGAGTGACCCTCGGTGACCGCGACAGGACGGCGGCTGCAGCGAGGTCCAGGGGAACGAGGCGTGACCGAAGTGAAAGAGGCAGAAAAAAACGTTTAACCTCGACTTAACTGAACCGTTTAATCTGGTTAAAGAGAGACAGGTGCTTCTTTATTTCTCAGGATAAGAAATGCACTTTTACAGACAAACTGCAGATCAACATTTAAACACATCAACATCTAAGTTAATGTAGTTTTTCAAACATATTATAATCCTTCGATACTCATTGTCATGATCCACCACTTTACACTGAGTTGAATGACCCCTCTGTCGTGGTCTGCGATTAGAATCAAAAGTTTGAGATGAAAAAATTAAAAGTAAAATAATGAGAAAACATCAAATTCTGAGACAAAAAAATAAAAAAAATATTAGCTCAGGAGCTTTAAGTTTCTTTTGAAAAACCTATGAGGTTACTTTTTGTCTTTTTGTCTTTCTTTATCCTCACAGGAGCTTTGATTTTCTTTCATTAAGACTCATTTACACGGATTATTATTGGCGTACTTTAATTTTTTTATTCTATTTTTAAAGCCTCACAGGAGCTTTAAGCTTCCTTCAACTAAGCCTTTTATACTCGGGTTACTTTTCTTCAGAGCTTTTGTTGTTTTTTGATTGTCACAGCAGCTTTAAGTTTCTTTAATTACGATTTATTTACCCGTATTATTTATGGCGTAACTTTTTTTTTCTTTTTTAAATCCTCACAGGAGCTTTAAGTTCCTTAATTGAAACTTATTTAACCAGATTTTTTTTTTATGTAACTTTCTTGGGCAGAGATTTGGTTTGAAGCTTAGGGAAGTTGATTTTTGTTTTCTGTTCTTTTTGGCCTTTTATCAACTTGCTATGGTGAGAATTTTTTCAAGACTCAAATAACGTCAAAATTTTGAGAATAAAAACCAAAAAAATCTGGGATAAAAAGTAAGAATTTTGAGGAAGAAAGTCACAATGGTGAGTTATTTCAGTAAAAATCATTAAAATTTTGAAATAAAGTGTCAGACATTCTGACATCTAAGTATAAAATTTGAGGGAAAAAAAGAATAATAAACTGAAAGTCAAATTTTTAAATTATTTATTCGTTCATTAAATTTCTAATACAATGTCAAATTGAGGGGTAAAAAGTTCGAATTTTGAGGGGATCAAAAGTTTGACATCTAAGTTGGAATTTTTTGAAAACAAGTCCAAATCTGAGATAAAGATCCAAATTTTGAGATAAAAAGTTAAATTTTGAAATTTAAGTTGATGTTCTGAAATGAAAATTCAAAATTGTGAGATAATCAGGTCAAAATTTTGAGATTAGACTCAAAAGTTTGAGATAAAAAGACTGAATTAAAAGTCAAAATAATGAGAAAAAATGTCAAAATTTTGGGCCAAAAATAAAAAAAGACAAAAATTCTCACAGGAGCTTTAAGTTTCTATGATAAAGACTCATTTACCCAGATTATTTGTGGCATTTTTTTTGTTTTTTTCTAAGTCCTCACAGGAGCTTTAAGTTTCTATGATAAAGACTCATTTACCCAGATTATATTTGCCATATTTTTCTTTTTTTTTCTAAATCCTCACAGGAGCTTTAAGTTTCCTTATATAAGAACTGTTTTTGTTTTGTTTTTTTTAACCCAGATTACTTATTTGGCGTAACTTTTTTTTTTGTTTTTGTGCGTTTTTGGATTCTCGAAGCAGCTTTAAGTTTCTTTAATTACGATTTATTTACCCGTATTATTTATGGCGTAACTTTTTTTTTCTTTTTTAAATCCTCACAGGAGCTTTAAGTTCCTTAATCAAAACTTATTTACCCAGATTATTTTTTTGATGTAACTTTCTTGGGCAGAGATTTGGTTTGAAGCTTAGGGAAGTTGATTTTTGTTTTCTGTTCTTTTTGGCCTTTTATCAACTTAACCCTGCTCTCAAATAATAACGTCTTACAAAAAAAAGTTGAACTCTAGTTTAATAAACTGAATTGGTTCTTCAGAAAAACTGCAGTGCTGTGATAAATCTGCTGAAGCTGCAGCTGAGAAACGTGTAACTGTTCAATAACATGATAGAAAGAAAAGATTTTCCTCCACATACGTTAAACCCTGAGATTTGTGTTTTAATCTGGGGTCAGAATAAACAATAAAAAGGTTTTGTTGCTCGTTTCCTCCACGATAACATCACTTAACCTTTGTGTACGTGGAGTAAAAGCTTCGCCGAGGCCGTGATCTGACTCCACTCCTAATTTATCATCTTCCTTACAAACGTGACGTTTTCTTCGCTGCAGTCTCTCGGTGAATATTTGTTAAAGCAGCGATAAAGATTTTCTCTTTCTCTCTCCTGCTGTTGACGGCTAAATTATGTGAACGAGATTAAAGTACGTGAGCCAGATTAATCCTGCAGTGGTGAGCGTGCGGCTACAGGAATGCAGATTCGTTTAAGATCTGCATAGGGAGGAGGAATTTATGCTGACGGCTCCACAACGCTCGGCTGACTGGTACGGCAATGCAGATAAACTCGCTCCAATCTCACTCCATCATTTCTCCCTTTTTTTACTCCACAACTTTTCTTCACGACCTTTCCTTTCCACTCATTTCCTCTCCTTCTTTTGCAGCCTGTTCCTTCATTTCCCTCCCAAAGCTCGAACACCGTGTTCCCTTCTTCCTCACCCCTGTCTCCCCCCATATCTTCACCCCCTCCTGTATTTTCACCATGTGTCTATTTCTATTTGTCTCCCTTCTTATCGTCCTCCTCCAGCCTCAGCATCCTTTATTTCTCCTCCTCTATCTGTCACATTTTCTGCTCTTTTCTTTCCTCTTCCTGCCACTTTTGGAAAACAAAATCTCCTCCTTTGATTGAGATCTTATCACGTCATTGTCTTCCCTTCTTTCTCCTCTTCTCTCTTCTCCTCCTGCATATTTTAACCCCTTACATCCCAAATAATCCTAGTCTATTTACCATGCTGCGTTTCAGAGCTTATAACTGTAGAACCATGAAGTCAAAATTCATCAGTGACACCTCATTTGAAAGATAAAAGTCTCTAGTTTCAGAAAATGTCATGTTTTTATATGTGGCTAAAGTCCACATCAGGATATTTCCACTTCATTTTTTTGAACTAGTTTTTGGAAATCATTAACTTCAAGATGCTTCACGTCAGACTTAAAAAAATCCACCACGTCACTTCTACACCTTCTCATCTACATCTGGGTGAAATTGGAGCTTTTTCGGTAAAACTTTGTAGGAGTTAGAGAGTTTTTAGTCTCAGGTGATGAAACACCAGCAGAGTTGTACTCACTCTCCACGCTCTCTGGAGGCTTTGTGCAAAAAAAAAAACAGCTTTATCAGTGCTCAGTGTCCTCTTTGTAATCAACTTTGTTCTCTCTGTGGAAAGGTTCAACAAAAATTGTGAAATCAAAGTTGCCAGTCTCAGATTGTTCATCCTCTGTAGCGCACATGAATGTGAATGAAGAGCAACAAATAGGTCTCGCCAAGGATCTTAACGGCTGCAGTTGACTTCATGTGAATGGGAAGGTGATTGATGACCGTGAAAATGATCGACAGAACTGTTCGCCAATAAACGACCCTCTAATAGAGCTGTTACACAAGACCAGTCAAGCAGGGAGCACTTGTTGTCTATCACAAGCTGTCCTGGGATGAAAACTCAACAGAAAACGATGGGGTCACTTCAGTCTTGCAGCTAGAACCCTGTTGAAAACAAAGACTTGCAGTTTTGTCAGGTTGACATTGAGGAGGAAATGCTCTAAGACTGTGAAGCTGCTGTTATTGATGAGAACGGACACGACAGACAGACAAACAACGGACTTTACAGGAGAAATTTCACCACTTGGAATAATTTGATGAAACAACACTTTTGATATGTTTGAACTCTGGATTCCTCTGGTGGAAAGGAGAGTGAATATTCAGGGTACGGGCGTCAGGATGTGACGCAATGACCCTTAAACAGGTAGGACGTCCACGTTGTTGTGAGCGATTCTTTCACTAATTACGTTTTGTTGCTGAAGAAAACTGTAAACACAGGATTTGTTCGAATGTTGACAAAGACGTTACTGTTTATACTGTGATGAAGTCAGAGGAATGGTAAACAGGGCGTCGACGCTCTGGTGGCGTGTAAGAGGTTAAGCAGCGGTGGTTGTTTACAGTCAGCGTGGAGCAGCAGAACCTAATTATCATGCTGAGTTGCCCCCTTTTTACAGATATCTCGCTCTCCAGACGCATTATGCAGCCTGAGAATGGATTTGTCAGCCGTAACGAGCGTCCCGCCGCATGACGAGTGTCACGGCACACTCATGATGCACTTTCTGCAGGCCTAATCCAATGCAGATCCCAGGACGAGGTGATAAAAGTGTGCCAGGTTCCTCCGGAGTGACGCAGCGAGCGGCCGCCTGCCAGGAGCGTGTCACACAAACACACTCCAACAACATTGGCGTGACAGGCTGCAGAAGGGAGGCAGCAGAAATCGATTCAGGTGTCCACGAGGAGAAGCTGAGAAAGGGTCAGGTTAAAGACGCCGTCGCTTTAAATGCTGGGACAAGCAACATGAACAACAAGGGCATAAACGTGCAGAAAAATGGATGCACTCGTGGCAAAATGCTCTGGCAGTAACTGCGCCGACTATCAAACAGCAAACATGGGTTTTGGACTGATCTCAAATGGAAACCATCATCTCATTTGGCCCATCATGGCGTCGAATCATCGAGTCATTTGGACCAAACCATGTGGGAACCACAGAGATGAACCGGCCAGGCCTGGGGTTGGTGTCCTGATCGGTGCAGCTGCAGCTCTTTTGGTCTGATTATTTCCTCGTTATTCCCGCCAACATCCAATCATGACAAAAGGATCGAGGGAGAATGATAGTGAAATCGATTCAACGGGACAGAAAATGTAGAGAGTGGTCGGAACATAAGTGGAAAACTGCACATTTTGAGAGCTCTCTGAATCCATGAAAGGCTCTAAAATTTAGGACACATAATCTTTCAGTTTCTCTGAGTGTTGTTAACGAGCGAGGAGATCAGCGGCGGGTTGGTGCTGCGTTGTTTTGTTGTCTTTCTTACTTTACTAACAAGCTTTGAATTCTTCCTCTTCAGGGCGAGTGCTTCACAAATCCACTCGTCCTTTCTTTTGGCTGTCGAGTGTTGACATGTTGCTCAAGAACTAAAAATAGCAAATTTCTCTTACGTGCAAGTAGATCGATCGCTATATTCTGGATAAATTTGAGTCGACCAATCATTAAACGCTGGGTTGGATGAATGATTGCAACACTTCCTCGAGAAAGAGTGACGTTTATAAGAAAGGGGGAATGAGTTTTCATTAGTGAAACTTGATTAGACAGCTACTCTAAGGTACTTTGAAATCTTTATACTCATTTGAGTGTTTGTTTTCTGTTTTTTTTTTTATGGTGAACATTAATGTTTTTACTGAATATGACACTTAGTCTAAGAAGCAGTTTATTGATTTTTTGTGGTGTCTTTTTGTTCTCTATGGCACCATGTTTGTCTGTAGTGTGTAACAAAAATGTATAAAACTCAAATATATTGATGGGGAAAAAAGTGGCAAATTTGTGAGTTTCAAAATGGTAAATTTGCACCTTTTTTTTAGTCAAAAGTCTCAGATATTATGATGCACATGCGCTACCATGTGTCAGAGATACAAGGTGCCTCTCACTGTTATTCTTATTAAAACTGAGTTCAAAAGTTTCTTATGGTTTTTTGATTTTTTTGTTTGTTTAGACAAAATAATTAGTTTCACATGGCGTCTAAAATTACAACACACATCAGCAGCATCAGGTTTAAAGTGGGCCCTGAGTTGGAAAAAGTTGGGAACCACTGTATTAAAAGATCATTTGTTTAAATTAAACTCTTGGTGCTGTTAAAATGGACCATGAAGAAAATGTGTCCGTCCAAAGTCAAAGAGAAACAAGAACATTTTTATGACATTATAGTTTTTGTTGTTTCATTTTTACTGGCAATCTGGGCTTCTTAGAAACAGAAACGAGGGAGGAAAATATAAAATTATTGGGTTTAAAAGCTTAGAGTTGTACTTGCTTGTTGGGTTTTTGAATTCGCCTCAACTGTTAATGTCAGATTCTACAAATACAGGAAGTTAAATCAAAAGTAAACACAGCCTGAGCGCGTTTCATGAAGAGAACCTGTGCTCTAAATTCTGCCATTTGTGTCATTAAACTGTGTTTTTCTGGTTCAGGTTCAGGTCAGGCTGAAGTCGTATCTCTGAAACTAACTCACAGAGATTTTATGGTTCTTCTTGTATCTGTTTCTGACTCTGATTGGCTCAGAGAGGGAGAGAATAAATGACCTCCTCTCTCGCTGCCAAACTCCTCAGATCCTCTGACTCTGTTCTTTAATCCAACACCAAATCCAGGAGCAGCTCTCGGCCTCGCTGCAGGAAACGCCTCTAAACACAACATCAACAAAACGTTTATTTATAGCTTCGCTTTTGTTCAAGTCTCTGATGTTTCTCTGCTTTTTCTCCGGAGCTCGTCTCTCCGTTCTGTCACTACAGAGAGACGAAGAGGAGAAGAAGAGGAGCGGTAACTTTAAACGAACGTATCTGCAGCTGACGGTGAATATATGTATGAACAACAGCAGGAAACTGTGAAATAAGCAGAAAGTGTTGCCAGCAGGACTCAAGAGCCAAATGTTCGCTGCTTCTTACTTTACGTGGGTGGTCCTCTCTCTCTCCTCCTCCTTCACACATCTCCCCCTCACTTTCTCACTCCTTCTACATCACCTCCGTACCTTTCCCCCTCCTCCTCCTCCTTTTTTTTATTTTTTTTAAACTTCCATGCCTGTGCGCTTATATCCACGTGGTGCAGATTCAACAGTAATCAGGGTCAGACGTTTCCGTAAACGCTCACATTAGACTCTTCAGGTGCTCGCTGACACGGTTAGACCTTCAAACGTTTCTGGCTCGGTAACTCAGGGCGGATTTAAGAGATTGAAAGCATTACTTTGGACAGATCTTTCTCTCTGCACGGAGGGTCAACAAGTCCTCACAGGGACGCAAAACTTTTTCTGCTGGTGAAGAATCACGCAGTCTGCAGGATGATGTCATCGGCAACAAAAATGCAGCTTTAAAGAGGGGAATAACTCCAGAAGTCTTCTCATCAAGATATACCAGTTGGCCTCAAACACCAAGGTCTACCCTTAGCCCCGCCCCCTAACAGCCCAATGAATTGAAGTGACAAAGGTCAAATTCATCACTGACTCCTCATTTGAAAGATTAAAGTCTCTAGTTTCAGAAAATGTCATGTTTTTATATGTGGCTAAAGTCCAAATCAGGATAAATGCAGCAGAAACACCTTTTCCCCCCCTCTATATAACCAATTTTAGAACATAAATAACTTCAAGATGCTTCATGTTAGACTTACAACATCCACCACATCACTTCTACACCTTCTCATCTACATCTGGGTGAAATTTAAGCTTTTTAGGTAAAACTTTGTAGGAGTTAGAGAGTTTTTAGTCTCAAGCAGAGTTGTACTCACTGTCCAAGCTCTTGTCTGAAGACTCTAAACAAACAAAACCAGCTTCATCAGTGCTCAGTGTCCTCTTTTTAGTCAACTTTGCTGTCTTTGTGGAAAGGTTCAACAAAAATCAGGTCATTGTAGTTTCTCACCAATGATCTAAATGGCTGCAGCTGGCTTCAAGTTAGGAGTAAGGTGATTGGCTACATATCAGAGTGAGTGACAGGTCTGTTAGCCAATAAACGAGCCTCTAATAGAGCTATTACACAAGACCAGTCAAGCAGGGAGCACTTGGTGTCTATCACAAGCTGTCCTGGGATGAAAACTCAACAGAAAACTTGCAGCTAGAACCCTGTTGAAAACAAAGACTTGCAGCTTTGTCAGATTGACGTTGAGGAGGAAATGCTCTAAGACTGTGAAGCTGCTGTTATTGATGAGAACGGACACGACAGACAGACAAACAACGGACTTTACAGGAGAAATTTCACCACTTGGAATAATTTGATGAAACAACACTTTTGATATGTTTGAACTCTGGATTCCTCTGGTGGAAAGGAGAGTGAATATTCAGGGTACGGGCGTCAGGATGTGACGTAATGACCCCAAACAGGTAGGACGTCCACGTTGTTGTGAGTGATTCTTTCACTAATTACGTTTTGTTGGTGAAGAAAACTGAGAAACAAACTTAGAGACTGAAATGAGAAGAATCTAAACTTTCTAACGCGGCATAAGTTCCAATGTTTGACAAAGGCGTTACTGTTTATTCTGTGATGATGTCAGAGGAATGACCCTGGTGGAGCATTAGAAGTTAAAAACCTGAGTAATAATTTTCTACCACTACTGGCCTGACAATAAAGTTCCTTCAATCCCTAAAAGAAACTTTTTACTGAATATTTAAGCTTCTTTAACAACAACAAACTAAAATCTTGCTGCAAAAACTGAAGAACACACAGTAACATCTCGACTTTTTTTAGCGTTTTCTGAACTAAAATGCACATTTATTTCTTTTTAAGCGCCGTCTAAGTCTGTATATATAATAATAAAAATGTATCTTATCGTCTCCAGACAATATAATTAAAAATGTGAAGAAACTCTGTAAAACAGTAACTTTTTTGGTCTTATAATGCAGAGAAACATCACCTATTTTCTCAAAAGACACTGAAAATGAGTTAGAAATTTAAAAAAATAAACAGATTAAATTGTTAAACAAGCTGAGAGAGACAGAGATGAATATAAAAGCCAATTTCTGCTGGTTAAAAATATAGAAAATTAAAGTTTTGTCCTATATTAAGCCAAGACTTTATAATAAAAAGTCATAGTTCCAATTTTCTCTAAAAATTATGACTTTTTAATCACTCATTTGGAATAACACTGTAGAACAGCAATTCCCAACCTGTGGTCCGTGGCCCCCTGGTGGGCCGTGAAGGTTTAGCAAGTGGGCCGCAAAATCCATTCTAAAAAAGTATTTTATTTAAGTGTAATTATATACAGATACAAGGTACAAATAGATAAATCAAGATAAAAAATACACATAATAATGTTTGAAATGTTAAACTCTGCTAAGTTTTAAAGGAAATTGAAACAGTTCAGATATTCATATATGAAAAAAGTCCCCCAAAAAGGCACGTTATTGCCCTAAAGGTAGCATGACTCTGAAATTTTCTAATATTGTCTAAAATGTAACAGAAGTGCTGAGCCTGAAAAGTAACAAAAAGGAAAAAGTAAAAACAAAATATACTGCACCAGAATGTAACAAGTTGACAAATTTTGGGCAAGAAGTTATTACATTTTCGACTTGACATCTGTTACATTATTGACCAGTTATAACATTTTGGGTTTTATTATGTTTTTTGGGTGGTCATTATTACAAATGGGGTTCTAAAAGAGCCTTATATAGTACGGCGGCCTTGTAAAGCAGTCATACTTTTTAGGTTGGAGGTGGGCCTTGAACATTTTTGAGCTCTTAAAGTGGGCCCTGATTTGGAAAAGGTTGGGAACAACTGCTGTAGAAGGAATCCAATAAAAATCTAATGTGTATACCTAAACATTTAGGATGTTTATTATACACTTTCGTCTCTTCCAGGACATTATTCCTTTTTCCTACAGCGTTCCTAACAATAACATTTCAATGCCTGATTATGCAAATTAGGCGATGACATCATCTAGTGACTTTTGGGGCAGCCAATAGCTACTTTCCTCACTGAGGAGTTGGTAACTGGTATTGATCCAAGCTCCAGATCGCTGCCCTTTAACTAAGACGAGCATCTTTTATTCTCCTCCTGTTCCAGCCTTTGTTCATTATTCTGAATCTTGTCCTCCATGTATCACTCCATCATCTTCTTCTTTTTTTTTTTATATCGCCTCTGTCCTCCTAAATATCAACCGTCAGCCGCTTCATCTTTCTCTAATCCTCGCTCATACTTCAGCTTCGATTTCTCTCTCTCTCCTCTTCGATCTCTTCCACTTCACTTCTCCCCTCCTCTCATTCATCCCCGCAATATTCCTCCATTACTTCATCCATTTATCTCCTCTCCTCTAACTCCACTTCATCTTTCCCGCTGCCCTCCGGTGGTTTTCCCCCGACCGTCTGCCTCCATCCTTCTTCTACTTCATCAAACTCTTTGGCTCCGTCTTTTCCTCCCACTTTCTTTTTTCGTAGAAGTCTAATTTCTGTTAAATCCATTTTCTCTTCTTTCAGAAACTCTTTCTCTTCATTTACCTCATAGACTTTCGTGACCCTTTCCTCCCGTCGTTGATGATGATGATTCTTTTCATCTACGTGTTTCTGTGACTTTCCGGATCTGCATTCGTCTCAGAGCTTCACCCATCTTTTCCCTCAGGACCTCCTGTCTCCCTCCCTCTCCTCCTCCTCCTCCTCCCTCCTTCTTTGCCCTTTTCCTCCTGTCTATAAAGCAGCATGTTTGCATAAAGGAGAAAAGGAAAGCAAACACTCCTCAGGCCTGATAAACAGTGTTGTATTGTTCCAAAGATGTTTAATCTGGATGTTGGATAATACCATGAGCTTGTTTCAACGCTGAGGAACAGATTTTAATTTCTGACTGTCGTCCTCAAATGCTCTGAAACACGACAACAATCTATAATCTCTAATTCTAGGGCTGAACGGCCTTTCAGAAAAAGATCTAATTGCGATTTTTCTGACGGATACAGCGATTTCAATTCGATTCACGATTTTCTTTAAATCAAACTTTAGTGAAATTTTCACAATTTACAGTAACATTTACAAACTTGACAGAAAATTACATCAAACCATTGAAACATCAAAAGCTTTTACTCTAATGTGAGGATGAAAATAAAAACTGAAGGTAAGAATTGTTTCAAACTTTGAGATAAAAGGTCAATATTTTAATATAAAAAGTGGAAATTTTGAGAAATAAAGACAAAATTCTGAGACAGAAGTCAAGAAACTTCCAGAGTTTAAGAAATCAGTTTAACATTATGTGAGAAAAAGTCCAAACCTTCTCATTTAAGGTCAAAATTTGAAGACGGCAAAAGTCTATGTTTTGAAATAAAGGCAATGTTTGAGATAAAAAGTTGAAATTTTGATATAAAAAGTCAAAACTCTAAGATTAAAGTCAAAATTATACAAAATAAATACAAAATTATGGAATAAAAGGCAAAAAAAAAAAATTAAAAGGAAGATTTTTGGATAAAAAGTTGAATTTTGACTTTTATCAAACCCTGAGTCTAACACCTATATCTGTTATTTCTAAACCGGACTTTTTAAATAGTATTTTTAGTTATAAAAACTGAAGAACAGAAAGAGCTATCTTTGACTCTTAACTATTAAAAAAAATGTAGTGCAAAATATACTTTATTGTGTCTTCTTTAAGGATCTTTGGGTATTTTTGCAGGCTCTCACAGAGGGGGGGGTTGGGGGGGTCCTAACTCTTTTTGGGGTTTTAGGATGTTTTACGCCCTCACTTTAAGGATTTGTGACCTCATCCAGAGTCTTCTTTGGCTCAAACAGACGCTTCGTATGTTTATCATCCGAGCAGCAGAGGAGCAACAATCTGGTTTGCATCTTCTCTCTCTCTCTCTCTCTCTCTCTCCCTCCTGCTGCCAACCCAACACCTCTAACCTCCATCAGTCAGAGAAAAACCTGTTCACAATCCTCCTCCATCCTGCATCAAAGCTGCAGCTGTGCGGGCGCAGCAGACTCGGACCTTCGGGGTCAGATGTGTTTCAGGGTTGAACCTGTTCGGGGACTAATTAAGATTCCAATTAAGATCCCCTTCTGCCCTGGATTTCAACCCTTCGCCTGTTTTTTTTTCTTCAAAGCTGCAGCGCAAACGTCCTCGAATGCACCACAACAGAGAAGGTTTATTATACCTGGGTTATCTCCTCCCAGCACAGAGTGAAGTGCTAATCAACATTCATCAATCTCCACTTTCTCACCTCTGTTCTCTGCCTTTTGTCTTTTCCAGCTTCAATCACTCATCTGATTGTTTGTACATGGAAACGTTTCTGTTTATAATCAACAAAAACATCAATTAACACTTTCTCGGTTAACATATTCTTTTCTCTTTAGAACAATAAAGAGCACTGCTTAGAAAAATACAGATTAACTTCTCCAGACTGTGGCATTAAACCGTCAAACCTCGACAACCATCGACCATCTTTTCAGAGTTCCTGTCTTTTTTTAGAAGATGTTGAAATTTTTTTGTAGCTTGTTTTTCAGGTTTAAAACTAGAAATACTTTTTCCTGTAGCTTTTCTGTAACTCCCATCACAACTCTTGCCCTAACTGACCAGTTTAGGAATCTTGGCACTCCATTATTTCCTTCATTTATAGTTAAAAAGGCAGGTAAATGTTGTCGCTTACGAGCTCACACAGCCGCTCACTTCTCTCCAGCTCACAGGGAACATCGGGCCTAGCACCACTTAGCACTGACACGCTAAAGGCCACCAACAGCTTCATCCTCATGTGTAAACAATGCGACCGTGGTTATACATAGAATGCAAACAGGAAAAAGGGAAAAACAATGCTGCAACCATAACCAGTTTGGCGTCCATGACTAACAAATGAGGCATAAAAAGTAACAGCAAGTATTGAATTTGAAAATTATTAACATGTAGAAAATTTTAAAAAGGAGAATAAAGAACAACAAAGACAAAGCAGTGCTAATAAATAAGACGCTTCCGGACTCGTCGGTTAAATGTGGCTCATATCAAGTATAATAGGACAATTTTTACTAAAATAAAGCACAAACATTTAATTAAATTTCAGTTATCGCAGTGCATTTATCTAAAACACTCTTTTTCTGTTTGAAGTGAAAAATATCTACAGTGCAAACATAAATTATCTAAAGAAGCCCATTTCTGCAGGTTGAAGATATAAAATGAAAAACTTGGTTGAGGTTTTTTTTTTTTGCCCAAGATTAACGCATTTATAAGATAAGAGGTCGAAAATTGACTTATTTCCTGAACATTCTGACTCTTTTTTTTCTAATAATTTCAACTATTTGTCTTAAAATTCTGACTGTAATTTTTTTTTTGATCCAAAATTTTTACTTTTCCCATAAGTTTAAATTTTAACCTCAAAATTTTGAATTTTTATCTCACAATTTTCATTTCTTTTATTCCAGAATTTTGACATTTCATCTCAAAATTTGACATATGGTCCAATTTTTTTTGTTTGTTTTTTTTACTGGCAGAAATGGGCTTCCATAATAAAGCCTTACCACATGTTTAAATAAGAAGAAAAATATACATATATATCCAGTGCAAAAATATAAATAATGGCTATTTTTGCAGCACTCAGATGAGCAGTTTCGTGTCTTAATGTGAATGTTTCATGTGCAGAAATATGAAATGAAGAGAAATAAATCATCCTAGGATCGTCCTGATATCATGATGCCATGTGCAGTTTTCTTCCTGCAGACACCAAAACCTCCTAATACCTGATTGGTTATGACAGTGACGATATCATTCAACATTACTCCTTTTTTTGTTAATCTGAATTAAATAATTAAGAGTTGCCTTTATGAATGAAGAAAAATCTTTACACACTGACTTAAAGTGAAGTTTAAGCTGTAACTTAAAGCAGAAACACGGCAGAGAGAGTCTGAATTTTCCTCCTACAGCTCAGTTAAAATAGTTTTGGGGGATTTTTCAGGGGTAGAGAGATTACACAGGATTTCAGGCTTTGCACTTGAAGTTGATTCTATTTTAGAAGTTGAGCAGTTGTTGAGATAAAAGCCCTACAAACCACCTCCGAGCGGTTCACCTGAACAAAAGTTTTAAAAAAGCTCCAACAGCCGAACAGAAAGAGAAAGAGCGGAGTGGAAAACTCCTCGGAGGGTTTTGCAGCTTTGCAGCTCTACATGTAAACAGCTTTTATCTGGTTTAACCTCACAGTTACACTTAACAGGCGAGTTAATCACAAACTTCTTCTTCTTCACATCCTGGGCCGGGCAGCAGGCAGACGCTGGAGGAACAAAACGAGGCGACAGAGAAATTTTGGCGAATGGAACTCTGTTGGCAGATGATGCAATGTTTTGTTGTGTAACGCTCTAAATTTAGATCCAAACGGCGTTCGGCTTTTGGGGAGACGGGACCGCCAGCTGAACTGGAAATATCTCAACCTCAACGCTACCTAAGATCCTGGGGGAGCTTCTCTCCCTGCATCTAATCCCCCCCCCCTTCTCTCTTTTCCTCTCCATCCATCCATCCCTCCTTCCTTCTGCTCCGTCTTTGCTTTCCTTTCACCGTGACTGATTTCACTTCCCCTTCACCCGTTCATCCTCTTCAATCCTAATCCTACTTCTCCTTCTGCTTTAACTCTTCAGACGCCGGGAAACTCTGAAATTCTGCTGCAACGATAAAGAAACCGGCTCAGATCAGCGTTTAAAGACTCCACCCACACGAGTGTCTGAAACGTACAATTTTTGAGCTTTTTCACAATTGTAAATACAGATGAGCATTGATGAGATTTAACTGATACCAGCGCCCTTCTTTATTCTGCTTATCCATATCGATAAACATGCAATTGATCGATGGTTTTAAGATATCTCTAGATATAAATGAATAAAACATAAGTAAAAATTGCAAATCAAGTGAGGTGCAGCCTGGAAAAAGTCCTTGGTTTGGTTTCCTGTCTTTCTGTGTGACGTCCTTTAACCTTTTCTTCAGCTCTTTCACCAAAAAAAGCAAAAAACTTTCCCAGGAGACTCTCTGAGAAAGTACTGTCCCAGCTAGAGTTGTCAAGATTAACTGATTTTACGATTACCGCCATTACAAATAGACATGGTAGGATATTCACAGCAGGTTTTAGAAGCCACAGAAATCTCTCGCGAGATTCATAAAATGTTAAAAGATCCACAAAATGGGTCTAAACTAAGATAATACAATAGTTTTCGTAATATTTATATCTCCATTAACAAAGAAAATACTATATTTGTAGCTCGCCTTCTCTGCCGCTTTGGACGCCATGTTTATTTACCGAAAATACGCAATGCATTCTGGGTGTCCCTTAGTCCCAAGGGTGGTGTCGGAGAATCTCAGTATTGAGGGAGATACAGCCTCAAACTTAACCCTCAACCTTAACTTTCTGAGAATCGGGACAGCACTTGAACTTCGCAGGAGTGCGCTTTTTTGAGATTGAGGGTTAAGACAGGAATTGGAATTCACCCTTAGTCTATGGAAACGCCACAAAATGCCGAACCGAGACGAACCGAACCGATCCGCTTGGTGGAAACGAGGCTACAGTCATGCCCAAAAAATTACAGGTCTGTACCAGTCACCAGCCACCAGGGGGAGCAGTTTTTGTGGGGACCTCACCCCCTCGCTACATCACGTCCTTAAACCTTTTCTTCAGCTGTTTCCCGTAAAAAAAAGCAAAAACTTTCCCAGGAGTCTCTCTGAGAAAGTGTCGTTCCAACACTTCAAGTGAGTGATTTCAGTCAAAAAAACGCTGCAGCGAAGAGAAAGTTCGTCTGGAGTCAAAGTGAAGAGACAGTTAGGATTGATCTTATTGGTAAACAACAACAACAACAACCCTTCTCTTCACCTCCATCCCTCTATTGTCTCCTCCTCCTTCACCTTTCCTCCTTTCTCTCTCTCCATCTTCCTCCATAAATCCGTCATTTCTCCACCTCTCTTTCATCCCTCACTCCGTCATGTGTTATGATTTATCCCTAAAATCCCGCGCTTATCCCCCTTTCTCCTCCTCCTCCTCCTCCTCACTGAATCATCTTGTCCTCTTTTACCCCTCGTCTGATTTCATTAACACTCCTCTTCCTCGTCCTCTACCTCCATTCTTCTTCTCTCGCTCTGTGTTATTTTTTTAATAAACGCCTCAGACGAGCAGGAACAATAAAACATTTCCCCCGACACACGACTGAAGTTACTCCTGTTTTCCTCCACATCATCCCCCCTCTTCTTCTCTCTCTCTCTCTCTCTTTTTCGAGTCTGATGCACTTGAAGGAACTTTGTCTCGAGCGAGTAAGCTTTAATTAGCGCCGCGCTCGTCTCTAACGCGGCCTCTCCTGATGTGACATGTTTCTCTCGGTTTGGCTGGAAAAACGGGATTCAAAGAAAACGTTGGCAGCTCGTTTCTGCTCAGCTGGCAGGAGAAAGAAAAAAGTGGAATTTGGACGAAGAGAGAGGAGCTGGAGATGAGTCGCCTTCAAAGTCGACTCCATTAGAAAAGAAAAACAAAAACCTGGACAGAGATGTGGCTTTTTAATTCAAGGAAAAAAGATTTTCTTTTTTTGTTTAAGTCTTCAAACAGGAGAATATTGAAGACACTTCTAAACCTCGGCTGCTTTTAATAACTAATCCTGGCTTCAAATCATGAGACAAAATATCGCCACAAATGTTTGTTTTTGCTGCATTTAGACTCAGACTCATCTCACTGAAATAATGACTCAACCCTCAAAGACACAGACTTTTGTTTCTACATTTAAGGGATATTTTGGAAAAAGAAACAACAGTTAAATTGAAAAAAAAACTTTATGGTCTGAGGTTGAAATTTGATAATTTACTGCTACTTCCAATAGTATCGTGAAATTTCTGCAAAACTTGCTTAGTCAAAAGTTTCAAACTCAAAAAAAAGTAGATAAAAAACATAAATTCTATATCAGTTCCCTTCTAAATTCCTCCTGTGTACAAAAAGCAGCTTTACAGATTTTCTGCATCAACATTTAATCGAGTTTATAAGTAAATAAATATGAAGTTTGTCGGTGAGATTTTGACAATTCTTCATATATTGACTTTGTTTGGGACCTTGAGCTTGCCGTAGTTATGTTGAAACCAGCCATTAACCGACATTTACCTGTGAGTATTTTCACATTTTTGAGTTTTAAGTATCGTTCACAAACAACTATTGTGATAGGTTTCTGTTTTAAAACCAAATTTACAAAATTATTTTCCATAAACTAGAATATAAATGTAACGTGAGAGACGAGTGAACACTTTTTGTATCTCCAGTTTAACTGCATCTTAAGTAAAACTTGAATTTTTTTCATTTTCGTGCATGAAGGTGAAACCACATGATAACCACAAGGAGGCGCTGTGTTCATGCGTTGCATGCATTTAAGTAAAAAAAAAAAAAAAAAAAGTTTTCGCCGTATAAGTGTTGAGTTAAACAGTAAAAAAAAGGTTTGTATTTTTTTATAAAGCAGTGTTTCTCAATCTTGGCATCGTGACCCCACATGGGGTCGCCTGGGAAGTTCAGTAAATGATTAAAAAAATTAAAAGACTGAGAAAAATATTTAAAATGAGTAATTATTATTCCTTTTAAAACTGAAACACAACACGATAAACAACTGTATTCCATGTTTAATTAATTTTTTATCATTTTATTATCAAGTGTTTTAGTAGGTTTAGTATATTTACTATGATACTATTAATTGTTTTAGTAATCTAAATATTCAATTATTCGCTAATCCAGTTTTTTTGGGACTTTATTATTAATTGTTTTAGTATTTAGATTATTTAATTAGAAAATATTCCAGTATTTTAAGTATTTTATTATTAAGTATTTCAGTATTTGGGTTTTTTTGCGGATCCAAGCAATTTATTGTTATTGTTATTTTCCTGGATTCAGCATTATAAGAATCTTATTATTGAGATTTTAGGTATTTATAATATTTCATTAATAAGTGTTTTGATTTCTTACTATATTTTAGTACGCAAGCAATTTGTTTTCTATTGTTTGTTTTTGTTTTCAGTTTGTTTGTGCTCCAATCCTGGGTGCTCTGTATTTGCAACACCGTATGAAAAGCGGGATAAAAAAAAAAATTATAGAAAAAAAAATTCTCTTGGGTTCCCATTAATTTTGTGATTTCAAAATGGGGTTACAGTTGAAAACGGTTGAACCCCAGTGTTATAAAGTGCTAAAACACATTTAGTGCTTTAGCAAAAGAGTGTTATAACACACTAAATGAACATCTTCAGCCTGGAAGTTTAACTGTATATTATATATATAAATAAATATAATGTGTTTTAAGGCTCAAGGTTTCGTCCTTGAGTCATTTTCCAGTTTTTAAATCTTTATCCGTCTGTTTCGTGCCCAAACTAATCAGGTTGATTAAATCCAAAGCTGAAGACCAGACTCCATGATGTGATCCATTATTCCTGCCAGGATTATCACACCAGTAAATAAATCTCCTCATCACCTTGGTGGAGACTTTTAAGGCGTCCTTCAGAGAAACATCTGACTCTGAACACGACCGAGACCAGTCAGGACTCTGATAAATAATCACCATAAAAAAGAACATTTATCACCGGGAGGTTCAACGACTCTCAAGGTGCTTTAATGAAAACACCAAACACATTCAGAGGAAACTGATCCTGGTTTAACTATTTAAGGTTCAGACAAATCTCACTCAGGTTTCATCAGGATATAATCTCAAAACAAATCTGTAACGACTTGATTTCCCTAAACAGAAGGTTGGATTACAATAAGAAACATTAATAAATCCACACCTCGTAATACAACCTCATAAATGCTTTAAACACCAGTGGCTTTTATTTCTCTGTCTCACAGATTGAATCAGTGGTTTGTAATTGATATGTAACCTAATAACTAATCCTGTGAGAGTCTCGTCTTTGCTGTGTAATGATTAGAAGTATATTCCTTTTCTCTTACTCAATTCATTTTCTGAACAGTACAGCTTTATGAAAATAAGAGTCAGTATGAATCATCTTGTTCAAATCTTGCATCGTGTTTTTCCTCAAAAAGTTCGACCACTTTTATTTCTTCTGTGTCTCACTAGAGCTACGTATAGACGACTAACAGCTACACTGCCCCCTGTGGTTTGTGGTGGTACTGCTGTGTTTGGTTTGTATCCGTAAGCTGGAAGAACGGACGGAAGGCTCCGTTCGTATCAATAATCGTATTTAACGTCGCGCATAAATGAGCCTTAACTCTGCATCTCATGTTTCTACTCTGTCCACAGCTTTTCTATCAAATAATAACAAAATACTCCATTAACGTAACCAAAAATAATAAAAATAAAAATATATTTTCCCCTGTAGGCCGCCATTGTTGTTTACAATAACGTCTGGGTAGTGACGTCATATGGTTGCACCGGGCTGGATCTCATACAGGATCATATAAGTCCTGGAGCGGACTTCAGTGGTTTCCAGAGGAAGTTTTGTGGGTTTGTGTTGGAAAATAGTCGGCACAGCATTTGGCTTTAGTCTCCGTTTATAATGACCCACACCTGTCAGCTCTTTCATCAGCATGGGCCGGCTAAATGCAGCAAATGCTTCTGGGGAGAAGTGGCCAGAACATAGCCGCGGCTCCATGGGAAGTTGTTTACGCCCACAAGCCATTTCCCACAACTTCCTTCTTTTCTTGTCTTTTGGGAAGCTGTGCAGACTAACATCAGTCTCCTTGTTTCCTTTGGACTGAAAAGTGCAGTGACTTAGATCTCATAATTTTGACTTTTTATCTCAAATTATTGACTTGTATCCCAAATTGGGCTCTTAATCTCATAATTTTGACTTTTTCCCATGATTTTGACTTTTTTATCCCCCAAAAAATCAGCATTTTGTCTCTGAATTTCAATTTTTTCTTCTTAAATTATTGACATTTATCTCATATTAAAAACTTTTTTATCCTGAACTATTGACCACTTATCTTATAATTTTGACTTTCTTTTTTTAATCTCCAATTTTTGACTTTTTTTTCCCAAAAACTTGACATTTTGTCTCAGAATTTCAACTTTTATATCTCAGGTTATTGACCTTTCACCCAAAAGCAGCCACATGTGGCATTATTATGTTTTTTTCCCTCCTCAAACCTCGTGACTTACGGCGACTAGTAGTGAGTAAACGGCCAAATCCAGATGCTCGGCACCAAGCAACCAATCTACGTCATCAACCCAGAATGCATTGCGGCAGTAAAACAATGGCTGCGCCCGAAGGATAGAAACTGTGTTTTAAACTGTATTTTTTAAAAGAAAAACCAATTTGTTATGTCTTTTAACAACAAATTCTAGTTTGAGACAAACATTTAAGCACATTCATGCCTGTTAGTCCTGACAGTCGGGGTTCCCTTTAACGTTACAGCGAACACTTCTTGCTTGTTTCTTTACGAGCATTTTATTCCTTTTGGTAAAGGGCAAAATTATTTGTGAATGTAAACAAGATCCAGGCGCCATGTTTAGCCCAGAATGACTGGGTTTCACGTATAGAAAACACTGCCACCTATGGGTCTGGCACGCTTATAGCAGCACTTTTAGACAAATTTGCCTGGTTACGCGTAGGAGATCAAGTGTGGACGAAGGTATTTTCAAAAATGAACCCGGCTACATGTGGACAAGGCTTTATAAAGTCCTGACAGTCACTTTAAAGAGCAATTTTAGTGTTAGTTGAAGAAAACATTTAAAATTTTGCCTCAATTTGGAGGTTACAAACCAGTGCAGAAAAATGCAGAGGCGGAAAAACACCAAAACAAGTTTAAGGGAATGAAGTCAGTCAGTCCAGTAAATAGTTGTTAAAATAAAGAAAACACAACTAAACATTGGGCACCAACCTCAGTTTTCACAACCTTTCCTGACTGGCGGTAATGGTGCGCCACATGTAGCGTCTGTTGTTTTGAGGTTAGAGGCCTCAACGCAACAAGCGCTAGTTTGACTTCCCACAACGACGCTGACTCGAAACCTCATGTTTTCACTTTGTCTCCAGATATTCTGTGAAATAAACTCAAAACTACACCAACAACGTGACCAAAAATAATCAAAAAGTCATCTTTAGCTTCAGCTACCAACAATAATCTGCTGACTCATCATTTGCACAAAGCTGCCGCGAAGTTTTCTGAGACTGTGTCATTGATAAGAACAATACTTCAAAGCTAATGTTAGATTTTCCTTCACGCCTCCTTTCCTTCCTTCCTTCCTTCCTTCCTTCCTTTCCTCCTTCACATCCTCCCTCCTGCCTTTAATTTAGTCATACATAATTATACCATGAGCAATAATTAAATTTGCTGCGCTACATCAGTCTTCTTAATTGGCCTGGTTGCAGCGTTTCAGTGCACATGCTACGTGTGTGTGTGTGTGTGTGTGTGTGTGTGTGTGTGTGTGTGTGTGTGCAAATGTGAGGTTGAAAGGCTCAAGCGCTGGTTCGTGTGTTTTTGTTTGTGGTGTGTGTGTGTGTGTGTGTGATGTTCTCTAATCAATGAGTGAAAGTGAGACCTGATCTGCATTGTTGAACCTGGCATTAAAGGAGTGAGACACACACACACACACACACACACACACACAGTTCTGCACAGAGGGAATTATCCTAAACGGTGATAAATTGAGCTATTATCACATCTACGAGAGGCGACAGTGTGTGTGTGTGTGTGTGTGTGTGGAGTGTTTGTTTGAGGAGGTGAGGAGCTTTGGGATTGCAGTAACACCTTAATATTCTTAGCACGTTCCTCTGTGTGTGTGTGTGTGTGTGTGTGTGTGTGTGTGTGTGTGTGTGTGTGTGTGTGTGACAGCGAGCATCCAAACAGAGCCTGCTCCTCGTTTGTTGTTGCCGCTGCTCTCGTGTTCACATGTCTCTCGCGGTGCTTAGTCATGACAGGAGGAGGCGGGCAGGTCGCCGTGGAAACAACACTCGGAGTCAGTCAGTCAGATTCAGCCGAGCTTTCTTCAAGCACCGGGGTCAAAGGTTAAATTCACAGGTTTGTTTGTGCTTGTACACACTCCTGAGTGTGTGTTTCACCAGGCTGTCGCTCAGAACTCTGAACGTGGACTTCAGACAAAAAGACTTTTTATCATATTTCTTCTTTCCTGCTTTTTTTTTAAAGGGACAGTGAGGATTTTCTGAGTGAAACTGAAAAAGTCTCTTTTCTACATTTATGTCTGATTATAATCTACAACCTTAAATAAGAGTANTGTGTGTGTGTGTGTGTGTGTGTGTGTGTGTGTGTGTGTGTGTGACAGCGAGCATCCAAACAGAGCCTGCTCCTCGTTTGTTGTTGCCGCTGCTCTCGTGTTCACATGTCTCTCGCGGTGCTTAGTCATGACAGGAGGAGGCGGGCAGGTCGCCGTGGAAACAACACTCGGAGTCAGTCAGTCAGATTCAGCCGAGCTTTCTTCAAGCACCGGGGTCAAAGGTTAAATTCACAGGTTTGTTTGTGCTTGTACACACTCCCGAGTGTGTGTTTCACCGGGCTGTCGCTCAGAACTCTGAACGTGGACTTCAGACAAAAAGACTTTTTATCATATTTCTTCTTTCCTGCTTTTTTTTTAAAGGGACAGTGAGGATTTTCTGAGTGAAACTGAAAAAGTCTCTTTTCTACATTTATGTCTGATTATAATCTACAACCTTAAATAAGAGTATCAGCACTAAACTGGACTGGATTGGTTTACAGAAAGTCAAAGTCTCTATTAAAACACTACGGTGGCTGAGGAAGTTTATCAGCAAGAAAAGAGATTTGTGTTTTTCTCTGCTGAAAATTATTTCTGTAATTTCTTAAGTAGAAATGTTGGAAACAGGAGCTGGACTGTCTGACAGAAAAGAGACAGAAGAGCAGAAGATAAACAGGAGAGTGATGGAGCACAGGCTAAAGGCTAAAAATGAGCGAAAGGTTAAAAGACCAGATAAAAGATGAAACATCGACTAAAGGCTAAAACAAGATAAAAGCTAAATTATGAGCTAAAGGCTAAAACATAACCTAAAGGCTAAAACACAAGGTATAAGCTTAATCATGAGCTAAAAGGCTTAAAACATCAGCTAAAGGCCAAAATATCGTCCAAAGGCTAAAACACAAGATTAAAGCTAAAACATCAACTAAAGGCTAAAACACAAGATTAAAGCTAAAACATCATCTAAAGGCTAAAATATCACCTCAAGTCTAAAAACATTGTCCAAAGGCTAAAACACAAGATTTTAGCTTAATTATGAGCTTAAGACTTAAACATAATTTAAATGCTAAAACACAAGGTATAAGCTAAAAAATGAGCTTAAGGCCAAAACATTGTCCAAAGGCTAAAACACAAGATTAAAGCTAAATAATGAGCTAAAGGCTAAAACACAGGCTAATGGCTACAATCCCAGACAAAAGCTAAAACATCAACTAAAGGCTAAAACACAGGCCAAAGGCTAAAACACCAGATAAAAGCTGAATAATGGGCTAAAAGCTAAAAGCATCGTCTAAAGGCCAAAACACAGGTTTATTAGTGAAACACACCCTGAAGTCTAAAACGCTAGATATAAGCTAAATAATGAGATAAAGGCTCAAACACAGGCTAAAGGCTAAAACGCCAGACAACAGCTAAATCATGAGCTAAAAGCTAAAGCACCTGTTGATGGCTAAAACATGAGCTAAATGCTGAAATACAAACAAACGGCTAAAACACACAGACCAAGGCTTAAACAGGAGTGAAGATTAAAGCTAAAACATTTAATTGAAACTAAAACACGAGCTTAGCTGTAATAATTCAAAGGTTTATCTTTTTTTTTTTTTTTTTTTAATATCTGGGCTTTTTAAATATTTTGAAAACTTTTACAGGCTGAGGTTCGGCCTAGTTTGTGCTAAACTATCATTTTTAGTATTTTAATTTTTTGTGAGTTGAATCCATATAAGACCAAAACAAGAAGAACAGTTTTATAATAATGAAATAAAAAATGCTGAGTCATTTTAACCTCGGGTAAAGTTTGGGTTGTTTCAACTTTTACACCGGTGACGCAGCAAACCGCTAAAATCCAACTGCTAAACAATTCTGAGCTTCTCAACAGGCAACGGGACAAAGGTGAGTGTGTCAGATCCTGTTTGGATATACACACACTCACACACACACACACACACACACTTATAAAAAAAAAAAAACAGGCCACGAGCTAATTAGTCTCCTCTGTACACAACCTGTGTGTGTGTTTATGAGTGTGTGTGTGTGTGTGTGTGTGTGTGTGTGTGTGTGTGTGTTGAGTTAATTAGACAGAAGGAAAGTAGGCAGATGTTAGAGAGCTTCCTTTGATCTGAGCACTTACCGCTCACACACACACACACACACACACACATGAAAACACAAACCAACATTTTCCAAACAGAGATGACAACAGCAGGTTTTATGATGACATCTGCACTTAAGTCTTGAGTCAACACACACTCACACACACTCACACACACTCACAGGTAG
>RPOG01000840.1:97500-225683 GCA_008086565.1 Thalassoma bifasciatum
AAGAAGGAAAGAGGTTCATAAAGAAAGGACGGAAGGAAGGATAAAGTTATTAAAAAAAGGAATAAGTAAAAAAGAAAAGAAAAGGATAAAGACAGGAGAGGACAGTTAGATAAAAAGAAAGAATGAAATGAAAAGAAGGAAGAAAGAAAGAAAGGATGGACAGAAAAAGATAGAAATGAAACAGGGAATAAGAATTAAAGGAAGAAGAAAAAGAAAGAAAGTTAGAAACAGAAAGAGAGAAGACACTTAAAAAAGAAGAACAAAAGGAAAGAGGGAGGAAAGAAAGAAGAAGAGGATTTTTTTTCCACATTTCAAACGTTTCTCTCCCAAAAGCCTTTTCCTTTGTAATAAAGTAAAAATCAATGATGACGTTTCCTTTCTTTCGTCCGTCTACGTTAAAGCGGCGTTAATCTCCCTCCATCGATCAGGAGCAGCGGCCGAACTAAACGCCTGCTCTGACGTGTAATGATGTGGCGGCGTGCGGCGTTGGAGGCTCTGATTGCTCCGTATTGACTTGTCAGCTTCACCTCGGCGCCGTAAACACGTCTGCGTTTGGTTTATGGCCGCTGACACCTTCAGGGGAGGAGCCAAAGCGGCGTGGAGGTTCAGTTAATGGCTCGGGATCAATCTATACATTGATCCGAGTTCACACACACACAAAGACACACACACACACACACACGCAGAAGCTCAGAGTGGTGAATCAGCTTAATGCAGTAAACCAGAATAATCCTCCCCCTGGAGAAAGTGTTTCAACCTTTTCTGTTTCCTTCACTGACAGATGTTCACGCTCCAACAGCTCATTGTGTCTATAGACGTGTTTTTTTTTTTTATGGTTCACTCTGTCGTCCTGTGTAATCCTGCTCCTCTCACTCAAACATCCAACCAGGACAAAGACGTTTGTGCTGTGGATGAAGCTCTGATACATTATTCAAACCTGCTCAACTCTACGTTTCTCACTGTTTCTGCTCAGACCAGGCTCCAACGCCGTCACACGTTTTTACTGAAACTCAGACAGAATGATTTAGAAATCCTCTTCAACCTATATTCAACTGAAAACACAAACACAAAGACCAAAAATTTATCACTCAAACTGATAAACTTCCTAAAAAGCTCAGACAGGTTCAACAAAAGTCTGTTAAAGTTGCTGATGCTGAAAAAACATCTGTTTGGATTATTCAACAGGTGAACAGGTTCATTAAAACAGGTGAGTGTCATGATTGGGTCCAGGTTCACCACTTTGTCAACAACTGCGTGAGCAAATTCAAGGATTCAAGGAGTTTTATTGTCATTCAACCCATGTAAAACATGGGTGGGACGAAATTAGGTTACCCTGGTCCCGGAGCAAGCCCAATCGTAGAAATGAGAATAATAAATATATACAAATATACAATAAAAGAGAGAATAAAAGAAGAACACAAACAACTAGCCTTTTTAACAAATAGACAGAATAAAAAAAATAAACTGTGCAAAAATTGCAGTGTTCATTTGTCAGGGGGGGGGCACTAAAGGGGACCACCAGAGTTCAACAAATATTTCAAATAATAATAAATTATAAGAATAATAATAATAATAAATTCTAATAGTCCAACAGTTTAAGAACAATGTTTCTCAACTGCAGGAATTGATGGATTTCATCATCTACAGTCCATAATATCATCAAAAGATTCTGAGAATCTGGAGAAATCTCTGCACGTAAGCAGCAAGACCCAAAACCAACATTGAATGGCCGTGACCTTTGACCCCTCAGGCGGCGCTGCATTAAAAACCCACATCATTGTGTAAAGGATATTAGCACGTGGGCTCAGGAACACTTCAGAAAACCATTGTCAGTTAACACAGTTCATCACTACATCTACAAGTGACAGTTCAAACTCTACCATGCAAAGACAAAGTCAGACATCAACAACACACACAAACGCTGCAGAACTCTTTTTAACTTTGACTTCTTAATCTAATAAATTTGACTTTTTATCGCTTAAATTGAACATCTGTTTCTAAAAAATTTGACTTTTGATTTCAAAGTTTGACTTTAATTTCATAATTTTGACTTTTGATCATATAAATTTCACTTTTAACCACTTAAATTTGACTTTTAATCACTAAATTTGGACATCTTTTTCTCATAATTTGACTTTTCATCCCATAAATTTGAGTTTTCATCTCATAAATGACTTTGTCACATAATTTTGAGTTTCAATCACATTATTTTGACTTTTAATCTCATAATTTGAGTTTTTATCACTTAAATTTGACTTTTAATCTCATTAATTTGACTTCTATATCTTAAGAATTTGACTTTCCATCTGAGAATTCAAATTTTTATCACATTTATTTGACTCTTTCATCTCAAAAGTTTGAGTTCTTTATCCAATATATTTAATTTTCTATCGGCTAAATATGACATTTCACCTCAAAATATGACGTCTTATCTCATAAATTTGACTTGTATCTCATAATTTTGACATATCGTCCACAAAATTATGACTCAATATGGGCAACAACAACAAAAACAATCTAAAAAAATCCAAAATCAGACATCAACAACACACACAAACACCGCAGAACTCTTTTTGGAAATCATGGACGTGGTGTCCTCCGGGCCAAAGAGGAAAAGGACAATCAGGATTGTTCTCAGGTCAAAGTTCAAAAGCAGCATCTGTGATGGTATGGGGGTGTGTTAGTGCCCCATGGCATCATGGGTAGCTGTCCCAGTATCTGTGAAGGCAGCATTAATGCTGAAAGGTACAAACAGGTTTTGGAGCAACATCTGCTGCCATCCAAGACACTTTGTCTTTTTCAGGGACGTCCCTGATTATTTCAGCAAGACAATGAAACCAAGACACATTCTGCTCCTGTTACGAGAATTAACCCTTTAAGCGCTGAAGTCAAAGTTCAGGACTTTTCTTGGAGCTTCTGATGGAAAAAAGTCAAATTTTCACAACCAAAAAGTTTATCAGCAGAAACAGTCGTGTCATTTTATCCTGGATTAATCTGATTCTTAAGAAACGCTGAATCTTCTCTGAGGTATTTCTGTATTGTTCGTTCATATCAGCGTCTGTCTCTGCCGCTCAGATTAGATTTGCGCGGCGGCGTCTCCGACAGCGAACGACAACACACACATTAACCTTACAGCTGCATGAGTCACAGGAGATGAATTTTCTGCCGGTGACAGATCATATTTATTCAGGCCTCAGGGGGAACATTTAAGAGGAACAAAGGGTCAAGCTTTCCTTTTTCATCTTCCTGGGAGAAAAACGTTCAGAGGATCCTTCTGTTATCAATTAATTAAAGAGAAAACAGAATAAAAGAGAAAAGACGTCCTGACCCAATCCATGAGATGATCACGGAGAATGAAAAGGTGGAAGACGGAAAAGCCAATTATTGAACAAAGAGGAAGGTTTGAAAAGGTTTTTTTTAAAGAAATATCTGAAAATAGAAAAAACTTGATGGGTTGATTTGGAGATTTTAAGATTTGAAGAACACCTTCAGAGAGCGTTATGGCTTAATGAAAAAAGTCCGCGGTAACAAACGTCGTCCTTGGAAGTGAAAGCTCGGTGATTGTGGGAGTGCGTGACATTCAGAGAGCTCATCAGGCAGAGTAACTGATCTGTGGCTTTTTAATCATAGCTGCCATTGATTTGTTCATTTCAGCCACAAAAGGTTCGAAAAGGCGTCGTAGCTCACACTCTGAGCGACGACCGCTGAATGGGATCAGGACCCGCTTCAAAGACAGTTTGTAGATTTTTACGCTTCAATTCCACAAAACGGTTTCAGACAAAGAGGAGACTCATGGTGTGGAAATGAGACGCAGAATAAATAAAAAACACAGCAGTTCCTCGAATGTTCTCTTCACAGGAACTCATGTGTAACGTTAGTGAATCCTGGTTGTGTCCTACCAGGTCTCATCTACCAACTCCAACCTCACCAAGCAGAGCAAACGTAACCTGGCTCTTTGTTTTATTTTTATTGTTTACTCAGGTTTGAACAGATCACTGCAGAATAACTGCTGCATGTGGACAGGAATCAACATTAGCACAAACACATTAGTGACTGTTTTAACCTTTACGAGGAAAATGCAGATGTGAACAGGTGAGTTTTGATTTGAAAAGAGGTAGTGAGTCACAATAACTGCCTAAATCTGTGTGTCACCATGTGCATGTATTAACCCTTAACTCCCCAGATTTCCTTCCTCTCTTTAGTTACCATCCAAACCATAGACTGTATAATGAGTGGACGTAACAACATTCGGCTCAAACTGAAGCCTCCAGCAGATGCCCCGCCCCCTGGTGTCTGGCTGCAGTATAGGTCATAAGCCCCGCCCCCTGGTGTCTGGCTGCAGTATAGGTCATAAGCCCCGCCCCCTGGTGTCTGGCTGCAGTATAGGTCATAAGCCCCGCCTCCCCATGTATTCCAGATATGAGCCGGGAAAACTTTAAAAAATTACGATACCTNCTGAGAAGTTAGTTTCTCATTAGTTATTGGACGTTAAAAACCGTGATATAAGTTTCGTTTTACGATAGTTGACAGCTGCCGTTCGTGAGTAGTTTTTATCGGGGATATAAGAAACTTCAGGAAAGAGCCAAAAGGAGACTAAACCTTCTGAAGAAGAAGAAATAAATATTTTTATTTCTCTTTTTTACTTGGCTCCACCAGAAATTCTCTACTGCGCAGACTCTGGCTGCACAATGGCGGCTAGAGAAACGGGGTTTTTTGGCTTCAAAATCGTAGAACGGTGACAGGCGGAGCCACGCTGTTTATTCTATATACAGTCAATGATCCAAATAAAGTCAAAAATGCTCCTAAAATAGCTTTGGAATAAACAGCAGAATACACACCTGCTTACTAGTTTCGTACGTTCGCCAAAATGTTCGTACCAGACAATTACAACAAAATAAAATGTTAAATTTAGTCTAATTTTTGGCGAAGAACAACATTAAACTTCCCTATAAGTCACATTTTACTAGTCTACTTGTTTGCAAACCACAGAAAGTATCTCCATGTTGTGTTTTCTTTGTGTTTTTGTGTTGTTTGAACCCTCCCTGGCCTCTTATCCACCTGTGTATTCTCTCTCCTTCTCCCTGCTCTCCTCTGGCCTTCTGTTGCTGATAACGAGTCCTGCCTGCAGCGTCGACTCTGAGGTTTCTTAAACGCTAAAAGAGCGATGACCCCGACAGATGTGCTATTTTTATTCAACAGAACTACAACACAGAAAAAAGGAGGGTAAAGTGTTGAGCAGATCACATCATGAAAACCCACTTTCCATCCTCAGAGGTTGATTTATACCCGAGTGCAGAAGTTACGACCCTGCGCTTTCATACATTCAACTGCACAAGAGTTGAGAAGCCTCTTTTTATCTACTATTGATTTTCCAGACGCTTAAATTAAATGTCAGAGCTCAGTGGCTCTCTGTGATCTACTACAGCCAGCCGCTGCTTACTAAAGCACTCCTTAAAGAGTGAGACGTCATAAAGATTTTACTGAGTGTGTCATCAAAAACGAGCGGCTGGGGATAAAAAAAAAAAGTGCAGCAAGAAGAAAACTGCAGCTGGAGTCTCTGTGGTTTTCTGTAACGACGTCTGATCAAGTGGATTTCACGGCTGAAAGCTTCTTTAATGTTTCTTTTAGCGCCGACTCAGCTCTGATCACTCTGCTCCTCAAACGCTTCAACTTTCAGTGACTTTTTCAGCAACTTAAAAACAAGAACAACAGCAGAAACAGAGGAAACGACGACCTAAAGACCAAACAAGGACTTTTACAGGTTGTTGTTTCTCTACGAAGGCGGGAAAACCTGTAAATCCGGAGAAAATCTACCTGAGCTTGTTTGATTTAAGTACTAATATTTTCTGATGGATCTACTTCAGAAAATCAAGGCAACTTTTTACATGATTTATTTATGTTGCTGAAGGAAGATTGCTTTTTGTTTGAACCCCTTTTCTTTAAAATGAAAAATAAAATCCAAGTAAATTAAACGCACTTTTGTCAAAACTAAACTTTGTATGATCTACTTAAATTTATTGATGTTTTCAAAGAAGTTTTGAGTAATATCAGCTTGATTCTAACATTTAAATCCAGTCCAATGAACGGGGGCTGTCATGTCCACTGTGTGCCCTCCTTGCTCATGGTGACAAATTAAGTTCAGTTTCCGGTTCCAGAATTACCAAATGAAAGTAAAGAATAACAAGATCGTCTCTTCTTGTGTGGATGGACTCAAAAAAATTGCCTTACATCACTTAAATTATTCAAGTTTTCGAAAACAAATTCAAACTGTCTTGTATTTTGAGCAAATATTTTTTTACTTCAATACTAGATTTATCTGTGTGAAGACACTAACTTGAATTTTTATGTTGATTTCAGGGATTCAATTGAGTTAAATTTACCTCCCCTTAGATATATTTTTCTTAAGTGTTTTTTGGGTTTTAAGGTAAATGCTGAGAAGTGTTGTTGTGTAAACGGGGCCTTAATCTACTAATTTAGCTCCTGTTTTAGCCTTTAGCTCCTGTTTTAGCCTTTAGCTCCTATATTAACCTTTAGCTCCTGTTTTAGCCTTTAGCTCCTGTTTTAGCCTTTAGCTCCTATATTAACCTTTAGCTCCTGTTTTAGCCTTTAGCTCCTATATTAACCTTTAGCTCCTGAACTAGCCTTTAGCTGATTTCTTTGTTTGTTTGTTTTTGCCATTAACCCATGTTCATGCTTTTAGCTCAAGTTCTCACCTTAAACTCGTGTTTTAACCTTTTGCCTGAGGTGTTTTTTTTTGTTTGTTTGTGGCTTTTTTTTGCCTTAAGCCTTTGTTTAAGACTTTAATTGGTGTTTAATCCTTTAATTGACAGTCTAGCCATTAACAGGGGTTTAAGCCTTTAGCTGCTGTTTTTTTACTTTTTGTTTGTGTTTTGTCTTTAGCTGATTTTTTTTTTCCTTCAAGCTTTTGTTTCAGCCTCCAGTCTTGTGTTTCAGCTCATAGCTCAAATTCGGGTCTTTATCTCAAGTTTTAGCCTTTATCTCAAGTTTTAGCCTTTAGCCTGTGCTCTATCTCTCTCCTGTTTATCTTCTTCTCTGTCTCTTTTCTGTCGGACAGTCCTGCTCCTGTTTCCACCAAAGCTCTAATGGAGATTTTTATAATGTGTTTTCTGCTTCACTTTTCCAGATTAGGAGAAGAAATTAATACAGAACGAGGAGGTTTTAGAGACACATGCAGCGTCCAGAGGTCGTGTTTACAGGTTTGTGTCTCAGCAGCTGATCCTCAGTGAAACTACAAATAATTCACAGGTGTAACATGAGGCTGAAATATTAACCACGCGCTCCATGAAAAAGACATTCTGTTCTCTCGCTGGGAGAAAAAGAGGAGCTGAGGAGAGAGAGAGGGGGCGTCGTTACTGCAGCTGCTGAATCTCACATCAGACCAGGATGTTTTCAACCCGACTGTCATCGCTTTTGGAAACTCCCTCCTTTATCCGACTTCAGAACATCACCAGAACCAAAGAGCTGAAGTGTTTTCTTCCTCTCTGAAAAGCTTCAACATGACATCTCTACAGCTGAGGATTCACTTTATATTTTCCCTTCAAAACTCTCTGTTGTGCGTCCTTGAATAACAAACTGCACCTTTGGCTGCTCATTCACGGCGAACTCGACTTCACGAGCATCAGCTAAACACTTCAAAACACAAAGCAGCTCTTCAGAAAGCTCAGAGGAGAATTCACCCGGAGTTTGAGGAAGAGTCTGTGCAGTCAGTCTGGTGTGACCTTAAAGGGTTTTCTGAATTATTTAACCAGCCATCAGCCGTCTGTAAAAGGCTAAATTTAACGTAAATCAATATAACGTCTCTTTTAACATGGGACAAACGACCAATAAAGTTTTATAATCGCTCCTGGGAGAGTAAAACAGCCTGATGAAGAAGAGAGGACGACACACGACAGAAGAATCGTCGTCTTTTTAAGGCTGGAAACGTTTTTTAATTTAATTATAATGAGACGTTAAACTTCATTAGAATGAGAGGATTAGGAAACAGATGAAACTTTAATAGAAAAGCTCGAGAGGTTCATTAATTTTAATGGATAATTGTGGGAAATGTTGAATGTTCAAATTCAGAAAACAAGCCAAAAGTTTGGTTTCTGAATTTCATGCACTGCAAAAACTGAAATCTAAGCAAGTCATTCTGTCTTATTTGTAGTAAAAATTGTCTTATTGTTCTTAATTTGAGCCACATTCACCAGACCAGGTCAAAATTTTGAGATAAGAGTCCAAATTTTAAGAAATCGATTTAACATTATGTGAAAAAAGTCTTAACTTTTCACATTTAAGGTCAAAATTTTCAGATAAAGACAAAAGTCTAAGAAAAAAAGTCAAAATTTTCAGGTAAAACATCAACATTTTGAAATAAAGGCGATATTTGAAATGAGTGGTAGTAATTTTAATATAAAAAGTCAAAATTCTAAGTCAGACTTATGAGAAATAAAGACAACATTGTTCAATATAAGGCAAAATTTTGAGAAAAAAAAAGCTTTTGAGATGAAAAGTCCAATTTTTGACCTTAAAGTACAATTCTTTCACTGCAAAAACTGAAATCTAAGCAAGTCATTCTGTCTTATTTTTAGTAAAAATTGTCTTATTGTTCTGAATTTGAGCCACATTCACCAGACCAGGTCATAAAAATGTCTTATTTCAAGTTTTTTAAGACAAAAATGAGGTGTAAATTGCTTGTAACAAGTCAAAAAAATCCACCAATGGGATAAGACGAATTCGCCCGGGAAGTTTCTTGAAATTAGAAAGATGTCTTAAAACAAGAATCTTTTATCTTATCCCATTGGCAGATTTTTTTTTGACTTGTTACAAGCAATTGATGCCTCATTTTTGACTTTAAAAAACTTGAAATGAGACATTTTTATGACCTTGTCGAGTAAATGTGGCTCAAATTAAGAACAATAAGACAAATTTGACTAAAAATAAGACAGAATGACTTGCTTAGATTTCAGTTTTTGCAGTGTGAACATTTTGAAAATACCTCTTGGTGCTCGGATTAGAAAACGTCCTCCAAGGAAATGAGATTAAACTTTAAATCGATTAAAATAACTTTTTGACACTAAATGCGTCTTTTAGAATCTTTAATGAATTATGTTGAAATGCTGAGCATCAGGTTAAGGTTTGTGGCTCAGCATTTCAACATTGAGCACTCCCTTGCAGCAAATGCTTAATGTTAAAATGTAAAAGGACGACAAGAACAAGCTGTGGATTCAAGATTTCTCTACGTACTTAAATTTAATATTTGCAAACAAATCTCAAAAACTGACCTTTGTTTACCTCTTTTGTTTCAACAGATGTGAGAAAAAACATCAAAACAAAGCTACTCAAAGCTTTTCATGAAGTTAAAAAAAAGGAGGAATATGAAACTGTGATGCAGCAGTTCTCAACCTTAGGGTTATTGCTCAGCATTTCAACATTGAGCTTTTACTGCAAGGAAAAACAGCCTTTCGCCTCTTCACTTACGGAAAACCTGTTTATTATAATTTCTTTAAAACTGCTGAGTTATAAACAAAAATTCACATCTGTAAATTGTTTCCTGAAAACGAAATCATCCATTCAGTTCAAATCCGACTGAAACCTGCTTTTTTGAACAGGTGTGTGTTTGGTTTGGTGCATTTTCAGAGCTGCCCCTAGTGGACACTTTGTGAACTGCAGTTTTAACTGTTTCCATTGGCTACATTTCTCACAGTTTGACGTTGCAGTTTTGTTGTGAAATCCGACCAAGTTTGTACAGTTCGATTTTACCGAGAATCACAAAAAGGTTAAAGGCAGTGAGGGCCCTCTACTGTTCAAAATGGGAATTAAAATTCACTTTTCATCTCACTGGTTTTCAACCGTTGTGCTTGGCACCTATTCCTCGCTTATGGAGAATATTTAACATGTTCTCTCTGGTCTTATAATTCAAAATCAGATATTTTTTCTGGACCGGTCATATGGATATGGCTCATATCAAGAAAAAAATATAATATTTACAAAACTTAAGACATAAACACTTGTTGAGATTTTAGTCTCAGTTTATGAGCAATCGCTTATTTAACTCATTGATACAACAAATTTTGGAAAAACAATGATGTGGAAAACAAGTTAAACAACCCTGCCAAGAATTAAATAAACAAATAAATTGATAGCAGCTAAATTTTCTCCAGTAAATTATCTTGCAACTCCAGTTTGAGACTCTGTCTTTACTGAAAAAGTCCAAGAAGCCGATAAAAACTTTGATGAAACAAACGATCATGGAAGTCAATCACCAAAATAAAGGGGAAACTTTCATTTCCTGTTGCTCTGAGAAAATCAGGTCAGTGTTGAGTTTCTGTAAAAACAATAAGGTCAGAAAACGACAACATGATGATTGAGGTTAATTTGTTTTAAGTCAGAACAGTCACTTCACTGTGAGCTCAGCATCGATGCGTTCAAGGGAAAATGTCAAAATGTCAAGCGGTGCTTTCATGTTTTTTACAATGTTTATGTGTTAACTTTGATTAAATTATAATCCAGCCCCAAACCCAGGGCTGTTTTTGTTTTGTGCTGAGCCGTGAAACTCCTCGTCTGTCTTGCTAAAGCAGCATAAGCAGAGTCTGGTCTCCCTCCAGATTAGATTAGATTAAACTGTATTGATCCCTGAAGAATAACTGAGCTGCAGTAATGGGATTCAGGAGGGAGAAGAAGAAGAAAACTGTATAAAGCAGCTCTCAAACGGAATGTAAAATGATCAATAAAGAAGAAGAAGAAGAGTCATTTCAGCTCACACTGCTGCCAAACGCAGAGAGAGAATGAAGAAGAAGAAGAAGAAGAAGAGCAGCTGCTGTTTCTGATGACTTTTCTGAGGTTTGGACTCCTGAGTTAATCATGTTTCTGTGTTTTAGTGTCCAGGCTGCGGCTCAAAGTATCGACGTGTTTCACAACAATCAAATTACCGACATCGACGTTTGATTCCTCAGCGGACGTTTAGGACGAGGCTTTTTATGAACAAACCGCAGAAATAAACTTTAAACTGCACCAGGCTCAGCAAACGTCCTCTTTCACTCAGACATGTTCTTACTTTTTTAAGGTTAAATTATGGATTTTAGAAAATTCTCACAATGTTGTTGTGTTTTTCTCAGCTTTTTCAACAAACTAATGGTATTTATGATAAATCAAAGCTGCTCTGAGACACTGACGTTATTCTGATTATTCACCAACCTGAACTCAAGATGTTGAGATGAAAACATGAAACTGACTGTTCGTAAAACTGCACTCACTGACAGAAAATGCTGAAGTAGAAATGCACTTTTTCAGACAAACAAATGCAGTCACAGAATCTGAATAAAACTAAGATTTTGATACTAAGTCCAAATTTTGAGATAAAGGGTTAAAATCTTGAAATAAAAGTCAAAATTTACAGAAAATAAATTGAAATTTTGAGAAAACGATGGCAGAATCTTGAGATAAAACCACAAAATTTTGAGATGGAAGAAAAAAAATTGGGGGAGGAAAGTTAAAATAGAAAGATAAAATCACAAAATTTTGAGACATTAAGTCAGAAATTGTGAGAACAGAAAAACACACTGAGAGAAAAGGAAACGTCCGAAGATATTACAGGCAAAATAATATGGGAAAAATGTCGCAATTTTAAACAAAACTACAAAATTTTTCTGATAAAAGCAAAAATGTAAGATGAAAGTTAAAATCTTGAAATAAAAGTCAAAATTTTCAGAAAATAAATTGAAAATTTGAGGAAATTACACCAAAATTTCGAGATAAAAACAACAACATTTTTAGATAAAAGTGAAACTTTTGGAAGGAAAAGTTAAAATCCAGGGATAAGAGCTAAAAATGTTAAGATATAAAGTTGGAAATTTTGAGAACAAAAAAACACACTGAGAGAAAAGGCAACATCCGGAGATATTAGAGGCAAAATAATACGGGAAAAATATCGTAATTTTTAAATAAAACTACAAAATTTTTAGATTGAAGTGAAACTGTAAGATAAAAGGTAAAATCTTGGAATAAAAGTCAAAATTTTCAGAAAATAAATTGAAATTTTGAGGAAATTACAACAAAATTTTGAGATAAAAACAACAAAATTTTTAGATAAAAGTGAAAATTTTGGAATGAAAAGTTAAAATCCAGGGTTAAGAGCTAAAAATTTTGAGAACAAAAAAACACACTGAGAGAAAAGGCAACATCTGGAGATAACAGAGGCAAAGAAATGTGGGAAGAAATATCGTCATTTTTGAATAAAACTTCAAATTTTGAGATAAAAGTGAAACTTTATGGGGGGAAAGTTAAAATCCAGAGATAAAAACTAAAAATTTTGAGATATAAAGTTGGAAAATATGAGAAGAAAACCCAAAACACTCAGAAAAAGGCAACATTCTGATATAATAGAGGCAAAGTTAAGTGGAAAAAATATCACAATTTATTAATAAAAGTTGAAAATTTTGGGACAAGAGGAAACATTTTGAGATAAAACTTAAAATTCTGAGACAAAAAGTGAAATAGTGAGATAATAAAGTTAAAAATGTCATTTTATAAAGTCATAATTTTGACTTTTTGTCTCAAAGTTGTCACTTAATAGAGGGAAAATGTGGAAAAATTCAACAAAGCCACTTTCTAATTTTTATATTTTGATCTGGTGAAAATGGGCTTCCTTACATTATTCATGTTTAGTTAAAAAAAAAAGTTTTCAATTCCAACAGTTAAAGAGTGTTTTAAATAAATGTTTAGGATATGGAGCTAATTGGATTTTTGGAGGGTTTTTGGTTTATAGTCGCCCTAAAATACAAACATGACGAGTTAAAACCACTTTTACAAACATCATCATGACCTCAAAAAGAAATAATTTGTCTTCACAGACTCGTCATAATAAATTAAAAAGCAGGTTTTTCAGGTTTTCAGTCTGGTCCGATCAACAGCTGGTGTTTCTACGTCTGAGAGTTGTTGCGTCGCCTACAGGAGCCAAATGTAAAGCAGCTTCTGTCGGGTACGGCGCCGCGTTAACAGGCTGTCCTGGTGTCAGCTTCCCTGCTGTGCTGATGTTCCCTCTGAAGCTGAGCACAAACCACAGGACGGCAGGAAAAAAAAAAAAACGCTCCTGTTTCACACTCCGTCTGGACGGACGCCGGCTGCTAAACACCTCCGAACACTAATGCTCGTCCTGATTGACGTTTGGCGGCGGCGGCGGCGGCGAGGTGAGGAAAACAGAGAGGATGTTGTCTGTCATGAAACGTAAAGAGTATTTAGGAGAGAGGAGACAAATACAGGACTGAGGTCACTTTGGTTCAACACAGAGAGCAAAAGCCTTTTCAGACGGGACCGGATTGGTTGACAGCACGACTACGTTTCCATGACAACGCCACGACAACTGACGAAGTTTATCAGTGAGAGAGAAATCTGAGTTTTCTCTACTTAAAAGATTTTTATGATTTATTTAGGAGCAATGATGGAAACAGAGGCTGGACTGTCTGACAGAAAAGAGACAGAAGAAAAGAAGAAGAGAAACAGGAGAGAGATAGAGCACAGGCTAAAGGCTAAAAGACAAGCTAAATGTCAAAACAGACGCTAAAGGCTAAAACATGGGCTAAAGGCTAAAAAACTAGTTAAAGGCTACAACACAATCTGAAGGCTAAAACATGAGCTAAAGGCTAAAACACGAGCTAAAGGCTAAAACATAAGCCAAATATTAAAACAGAGCAAAAGGCTAAAACAAAGAGTGAAGGCTAATGCACAAGCTAAAGACCAAAACACAAACTACAGGCTAAAACACAAGCTAGAGGCCAAAAAAAGGGCTCAAGGCAAAAACACAAATTGAAAGCTAATACATGAGCCAGAGGCTAAAACACAATCTGAAGGCTAAAACATAAGGCAAATGTCAAAACAGAAGCTAAAGGCTTAAACAAAGAGTGAAGGCTAATGCACAAACTACAGGCTAAAACACTAGTTAACAGCTAAAACACTGGCTAACAGCTAAAACACTGGCTAAAGACCAAAACACAAACTAAAGGCTAAGACACAAGCTAAAGGCTAAAACATAAGCCAAATGTCAAAACAGAACAACAGGCTAAAACACTAGTTAACAGCTAAAACACTGGCTAACAGCTAAAACACTGGCTAAAGGCCAAAACACAAACTACAGGCTAAAACACAAGCTAAAGGCTAAAACATAAGCCGAATGTCAAAACAGAACAACAGGCTAAAACACCAGTTAACAGCTAAAACACTGGCTAACAGCTAAAACACTGGCTAAAGACCAAAACAGAAACTACAGGCTAAAACACTAGCTAAAGGCTAAACCACAAGCTAGATGCTACAACATTAACTGAAGGCTAAAACACAAGCTAAAGGCTAAAACGTGAGCTTGAGGCCAAAAAAAGGGCTCAAAGCAAAAACAAACTACAGGCTAAAACATGAGCTAAAGGCTAAAACATGAGCTAGCGGTTGAAACAGAAGCTACAGTCCAAAACAGAGGCTTAAGGCAAAAACACCAACTGAAGGCTAATATATGAGCTAAAGGCTAAAACACCAGCTTAGGATTAAAAAACAAACTAAAGGCCGATGCAAGAGCAAGACGAGCTTAAACAAAAGCTGGATGCTAAAACACAGATTTTTCACATAAAAAAAAAAACATTTTTCTGGACTTGTCATCTGAATGTGGCTCATGTCAAAGTGATGAGACAATTTTCACTGAAATGAAGAAATAATAACTTGCTTTGATTTCAGTTTTGATTGTGCAGGATTCACTATCGTTACACGTGACAGTCATGTGTCAGAGCACTGAGCTGTGAGAAGCAATAAACGTAACGCCGACTAAACTAAGCTGCAAACTAAATTTGTGAAGTTGTCTCAAATAAAAGAAAAGTTGCTGAAACCTTCATCCTGATTCTCCTCAGTCACTTCAAATATAGTTTTGGGTTTAACGGAGGATTAAAGCATCAAAGAATCACGCTACGGAGCGGCAGAGAGGCCAAAATTAGCCGTCTTGAGTTTCTGAACTCGTTAAGAGATTCATTCATGAGAGAAAAACATTAAAAAGATGCTTCCTGCCTCCAAAATCAGGCGGTAAACAATGCCAAGACGAACCATTAAATGTGATAAACAACAATGACTTCAGCGGCCCCTCCTCCTTCTGTTCTAGCTCTCACACAGTGTGTGTGTGTGTGTGTGTGTGTGTGTGTGTGTGTGTGTGTGTGTGTGTGTGTGTGTGTCCGACCCACAATTAAAAATTAGGATAAATGTCCGACACCTGCCGGTTCTCCTCTGTCGGCTCGGAGGAAAGAGGGAAGGTGGAGGGAGATATATGGAGAGGGATGGGAAATGATGAGACAGGGCATGTTGGGACACACACACTCCAACACACACACACACACACACACACACACACATAGAGGTGAGGTGAGAAGCAGAAAAGACAAAGCGACAGGAGATGAAAGTGTGTGTTTGAGCCTTCAGGGCGATCGTATCGAGCGTTTTTCTAAAACTCCAGAGATGTCGGCAGCTCCGTGTTACTCTGCTCGTAATAATTCTCACTCTTTAGAATAATGACATGTTTTCTAAAATCAGAGACTGATGAAAGTGTCAGAAAAACTCTCACAGAGGAGTCGAAGGGATTAGAGGATCAACAGAAACAAATCCCAAACAATTAGACAAAATCACCAACTGCTCGAGGCGTTTATGGAGCAAATACTCAGAGTCGTCAAAAAATCAGTCGAGTCAAATCAGGGAGACAAAACATGAATATTAGTTCTGCTTTGTGAGCCGCAGGGGGCGCCATTTGACTGCGGCGTCTCGTCTTTTATGCCGCTTTTCCACTCTACAATTCCAGCTCTACTCTACTCGTCTCTACTGGGTTTGGTTATCTTTTCCTCTAGCCCGACTACAGACTCATGGTGGGCGTGGATCTTATAACACAGCTGCGCTAAAGTGCTGCGCAGAAGTGCGTGCATGTTCATCTATAACGCCACACAAACATCATTTTGTACTAACATATGTGCCACCGTGGTCTTTAAAGGAAAAAAAAAAAGCTTTAAAAAGATTTCATTAAAGTAATACAGCGGCTCAATGTGGGTCGTCATGACAACGGAGGTAAACAACAGCCTGGTGCTGCTGCACGCGGNTCCTTTTTGGTTCCCTGTGGATTAATGGACTGATTGGTGCTTAAAGACTCTCGTGGCAGACAGATCGCTCCTGCACCGACCAACTTTGATTTAATTTAAAAGACTCTTTAAAGCCAACTATCTTTGCTGTTAACTTCTTTTTGGTTTAAAAAGGACTTTTAACTTCTTTAGGAATCATGAAGGAGCATTTTAGGGCTGTATTTTGTCTTCATTCAGTCTGGTTCTGTGCCGTCAGGTTTAAATGTCATTAAAAACCCGTCGCTGACTTATTCCTTGATTCATACAGAGTCAAAACACGTTCTGCACGTAGACTGTGTTTATGGTTCTGCAGAGCAGGTCGCACCAAATAGGAAAAAGCCTCAAAACAAACAAAGCATTCGATCATTTCAGAATAAAACACCACGTTCCTGCTTCCAACTTGAGCAGACACTTGAGCAAAGAGTCTGCTTCTGCACCTGCATCTAAAAATGTAGAAGAACAGCTTGAATTTTTGGATTTGTATAAGTTCAACTACTGGAAATGCTCCTAACAATCAGCTGTTTACATTAGTTATTCTCAAGTGTCTGTTCAAGTTAGGAGCAGGAACACGGTGTTTTATTTTGAAATGATTGGATGCTTTGTTTGTTTCGAGGCTTTTTCCTGTTCATAGTGATCTGCTCTGCAGGACGTGTTTCTGTGGTACAGTCGGGCGAAAACAGCTGTTTACATGCTGAATTCTTGTTCCTATGATGTTAATAATTGCATTTTTGATAAGGTTTTGCATTTATTTTTGAAATATAACCAACACTGCTAGATTGTTTTAAACTATTTCAGTTTGTTTAGGTCTATCACTGCTTTCTGAACATGTTGAACAAATTTTTAAAAATACCGCGATAATACCGAAAACTGTGGTAATTTTGGTCACAATAACCGTGAGCTTAAATTTTCATACCGTGACAACCCTAGTATCTAAAGGCTTCTTCAAATAAAGGAACGCACCCATCGCCCTCTGAGGTTGGTTAACACTCTGCAGGTTTGATTCCCGTGAGAAAGTGGACACAGAAACGTGTGAGTGAAGCCTGAGCTGAGGCTGAGCGAGCAGCCTTCAGCTCTGAATGGGATAAATAAAGATTTCAGACGCTCTGAGCTCTCTTCCTGCTGCTCGGCGCTTTCTTACGCGTCAGCATTACCCTCCTTAAAGCTGCCGTCCCGGCGAGAAGGCGGCTCTGTTGACTGATTTTTGGTGTAAGCCTCTTTATGCTCAGAGCTCAGAGATTTAGATTGTTTCTGGGATAAATCCCCAAACAGACCTGAGGCCTAAGCTGAATTTAAGGCGGCGGAAACAGTCGCTCCGAGTTATTGATCGTCTGTTTGTGCAGGATGCTGCAATGATGCTGCAGCTGCCATATTCTAATGAGACTCTTAGAGCTTTATTACCATCCATAACACCAATAACACCAATCAAACCAATAAAGTCTGGTTATCTTCGCATTTACAGAGATGATGTGACTCCCTGGATGAACTCAGAGGTGGGTAATTCAGAGGAAAGTGGCTCAGTTTCTGTGGTAAATCTCCACTTTCAGGGACTTTGAGGTCACACAGGTTTGTCTCTCTCATCTCTTTCACTCCACGTTTTGCCTGATTTGTATTTCACACCACTTCTCACCCTCCGGCTGGATCCTGTGAGTTTAATTTTCCACCTGTCTACATTTAAAGACGAGACGAGAGTCGCCTCTTTCAGTTTGTTTCCTCACCCGGGTTCTTCGTCTCGTACCACGTTCAAAAACCTGAGTAACACTGGCTTAAAACCTGCTTCTTTGTTGGAAACTTTTCTATAAAATCAAAACCGAGCGAGTAATTTTTGTCTTATTTCTACAACTTGAAAGATTCAAGAGTCCAGAAAAATCTTTTGTTTTGAGCAAGAAACCAAACAAGAATTATTGTAGACTTTGAACATTTTTGCAAAAAGGAATATTTAGAATTAGGACATTTTTATTATTTATTTGAAACTTGGAGGACATTTTATTTACTCTCATGGTTTTAGGGTGCATCTAGAAAAATATTTATGGGGGGTAAGACCATATTCTGAAAACACAAAAAGAGAAAACTTTACCAAAGACCACAAAGTAGCTTCATATCGCAATTATTTAAAACACCCCCTCGATATCTGAACTTAAAAATAAATAAAAAAATAGTATAATTGCAACATAAATCATGTAGTGAAGCCAATTTCTGCCGGTGAAAAAATTCAAATTTTTTTTAGAAGATATAAAGTAAAAAATATTTAGATAAATAGGCAAAATTTCAACTTTTGATGTCTGAACTTATTGACTTTCATCTTGTAATTTTGACTTTTTCATCTCAAATTTTTGACTTTTTTATCTCAGAATTTAAAAATTTCATCTCATAGTTGTAACTTTTTATCTCAAAAATCTGACTTTGAATTGTACAATTTTGACTTTGCGCCATCTCAAATGATTGACTTTTATCTCATAATTTTGACTTTTAAACTCAAAACTTTTCTTTGAAGTAAATCTTTACAACTGGGGCAGCTGCCACCGCATGCCCCCCCCATAGATCCGCCCCTGCTTCTTCAACATTAAAGTCTTATTTTTGGCTCATAAAGTTTTAAATTAAGACAAATTATATTTATTATGATCATTTTCCCTTATTTATGCCTTACTATTACCTTGTACAAGAGAGCACAGTTTACCAAAGCAAACTCCTTGTATGTTCAAGCAAACCTGGTGATTAAAGTTGATTCTGATATTCTCTAAAAAAAAGCCCAAGAAATCATAAATTCTGCAAAGGTATGTAAACTTATAAGCACTAATGTATTTTACAAAGTGAAAAATCAGACCTCTAAACATGTTGGAGCGTTAAAAACCACCACTTCAATACAAATGATCCAACTTTTGAACTTGAAACTACTTTGCAGCAACACTTCATGCAAAGTTTACATCAGCTGTTTTCCTCACACTGTTCTGTAACGTAAAGATCGCATTAGCTGCAGTGTTATGTCAGGAAAAATGTCATCTATAACCTCATTGGTATGTATATAAGACGTGTTATTCTCCTTTTAAACACAAAAGAAACATGGGATCATCCACTTTGATGTGCTTCCATGGTGACAACGACAAAAAAACCTTTTCTCTTTCAGTCTGAAGAATGTCATTTCCCGCTCTGTGTCTCTCCTGTTTTGTTCCTCTCTGTATAACTTAGCGGTAACTGATGCTACGTTCTGTTCTGAAGGGACGGCCGTTATTATTATTCTGCTGCGTGTCTGACATTCCAGAGCAGACCAGCTGCACACTGGTGCCGCAATTACAAACACAAGGACAGAAGCATCCGTCAGCGCTGATAGCACGCGTACGGTCTGCTGCGAGATTATATGCGGCTGTGAGCGTTAATTGTCTCCTTTGTGTGTGTCAGACTCAGACCCTTACTTTCTGTCCATACGACGAGGAGAAGACGAGTCCATTTTAGTTTAGGTCGGTAATAGAGACTTTCATTAACGACACAAAAAGATTGTCGAGACGTGTGTAACAAGGAGGTTCGTACCTACTGACGAAGCCTTCCACATTAAGCCTCAAATAAAAACGAAATAAAGATGGTCCTGTGTGAGACGTCCAAACAGAGACTGTCCATTACCTAACCCCAACACACAATCCAAGTTGTACAGCCAAACGTCAGTTAGCTTCCGAGGCGAGATTCTCCTAGTACCCTCACTGCCGCGACTGACAACGGGGGCAGAATTCACTCCAAAGAGACGTGGACTACGGCTGAGACTTGCGGCGGCACATTTTCTTTTTCTCATAAAGAAAGGTGTTGAGGCGACTTTGCTCGGAGCATCTTCTAATGAGCTGCTTCTCCTTCAAAAATGGGAAGTTATTAAGAAGAAGGAAAATTCTCTTTTAATTTGCCTACTTTTTAAAAACAGACTTTGAAAATCTTTACCATCAAAAACATAGAAGTTTCAGGGTAGTTACTCAAAAAAAAGTAATGCATTACTTATAACTAGTTACTTTATGGAATGACTGTCTCCGTTGAATCTTTTAATAAACTATTTAAGACGCATTTATTTGAGATACCTTTTGGCTCCTCTTGCCTCGGCCGATGTCTGAATTATGTCGGTGTATTTGTATTTGTTTTCCTGTTTGTTTGTTTTTTGTCAAATATGTTTTTATTGATAAAAAAAATATTGCATACATTTTAAATATACATTCATGTCTCCTTTTACAATTTTCTGTTATGGATTCCATTTTTTTTATATTTACCATTATATTTAAACATTTTAACAAAGTTTTTAGAATCAATTGAAGAACAAAGATAATTGAACACGAACAGAAGGAAAGGGAGAAGCAGAGTTAATAAAAAAAATAAAAATAATAATAAAAAAAGGGGGGTATAAATAAATAATTTAGAGAGAGGAAAACAATAAATAAAAATAAATAGATAAGTAATAATAGTTAAATATAAAAAACATAATAGTAGTAATAATAATAATAGTAAAAATAAAAATAAAAAAATAAAAAAGGGGGGGGTGGATTCAAATGTTGTAGTACACATAGTATGTATGGAGTATTAAGTATGAAATTGAATGGAGAAAAAACTGAGAAGGATTTAAACAAACGTAGTACTTATATATCCATACATATCTCCATACAACTAGACTACCATTTTCATACATATCTACATACACACATTAAGAGAAGGAAAAAAGAATAATAATAAATGAAAATGTTTTCCTGTTTTTGATGTGATTTTGTTGTGTTGTTTTGTGCTCTCTATCTTTTTCTCTGTGAAGCACTTTGTGATCTTTTCTGTGAAAAGTGCTACATTAAATAAAATTTACTTATTTTATAAAAAAAAATAGTACTCATCTACATTTATTAGTCACTCAATGCTGAATGTAATTATTCATACTACTAGTTCCATTACTTCATAATTATTGAGGCTTATCATTAATTAAAAAGTTGACCTATCAAAAATCTGCTTTTTTTTAAGTAGCATATACACAAGATTTCACTTTTAATCTCTTCAAAGCAAAAAGAACCAATTATTTTCCCCCATCTGTCTGTTTGTTGCAAACAGAAACAAAATTATTCAGTTTTCAGTTACATTTTCAGTTTGAGTTCCACCCCAAAATTTACGTTCTCGAACCAGTTAAACACAAAAAATATATTGTTCCATGTCAGCCATAGGACTTTAAATTAGTCGGTGTAACTTTTTCACTTTCTAATGAGCTGATATTTCTCACAACAAACACCACAACTCACCAAACCTGTGCTTCATCAGGGTTTGACTTAACATTGAATTTGCAAAAGGTTCTAGTTTTTGTTTTCATTCCCAACAAATTTACAAAAGTTTCTGGTTTCAGCTCTTGTCCAGTGAACCGGTTATAAGCCCCGTTTGAAACCTCAAACATTTGAAGATGTGATGCCCTCCTGTGCAATTGTTGAAACTTTAAAATGATCCAATATTGAGCAGTGAAAGAAAGTAGACAAATATAATTTCCAGCTTCCACTAAATCAGACTTTCTGTGCGCACTACAGTGTCGTCGTCATATCATCACAGTATCATTTACGTGTTGACTTAAGGGATTTTTGTCGAAGAAGTATCAGGTTTGTTCGGATCAGTTTGCTTGAAATACTCGATACGACATTTCAGGGGTTTTTCTGGCTAATTCTCCCACTCCTTTCTTTTTAACCAGATTTCATTTGTACAGTTTAAAGATTCCAGAAATCCCTGGTCAAAGATGCAGTTAGGAAACGTTGCTGGAGAAAGAAGGAGACGTCTGAGTCAACCGCTGCTCTTACGATCCAACCTGGTTTAAGTGGATGTAAACGGATGGATGTGTCCGTGCATCCAGCATTTAATCCAATTAAAACCATCGGATCCTGAAACTGCTCCTTCTGCTCTGTTCTGTTCTAGTTGGAGGGAAAAAGAAAACAACACCATGACTGCAGGCCTCGACATGTCCATCCTCTGCTCGCCCCGGCTCCAGAAATAAACTCCACTCCCCTGGAGCATCTGTGACTTCGGAAGTGTTTATTAATTCAGTGCTTTTATATCTTGTGATTATGATTTTCTCCAAAGTCTCCAGTAAAAAAAGGATGAGTCTGCATCAGATCATTTTCACTTCGCAACCATCGTGTTTCTGTCAATTCTGGCAAAAATCTGGAAACGAGACATGATCAGATCAAGTATTTATAAGGTTTACGAGCCAAACATCGAATTCCATGAAACACCTTTGTTTGGGAATAAAATTCAGATCAGATTCCCCACTAAATGGTACAACCCAATATTTGCTGGTTGACAAAAGCTTTAACAGCCTCAGGCACCAAAACTGACACGACCATGTTTCATTTTCAGTCTGTAGACGTTGGTGCTCATGGATTTGGTTCAGACTAGAAGGTCAAAAAAAAGAGAAAGTTAAAAAAACTGCCGTCCTAAACAGAAGTCTGGTTGCATTAGGAATACAACTGGGCAATAAATCAAAAACTAAATCAAATACCTTTGCAAGGAAAGACATATAAGAGGTGAAAACGTGTCAAAAATGGCAAAATGTAGCAATGAAATTAAGTTTATGGTGCCAAGAAAAGGTCAAAAAGCAGCAAGATTTGGTGAAAAATGGGCAAAAATTGGGAGAAAACTTTGAAACAGTTAAATACCTTTGCAAGGAAAGACATATAAGAAGTGACAAAATGTCAAAAATGGCAAAATGTAGCAATGAAAATATGTTCATAGTGCCAAGAAAAGGTTAAAAAGCCGCAAGATTTGGTAAAAAATGGGCAAAACTTTGGAGAAAACTTGCAAACAGTTTAATACCTTTGCAAGAACAAGCATATAAGAAGTGACAAAGTATCAAAAATGGCAAAAGGTAGCGATGAAAATACGTTTGCAGTGCCAAGAAAAGGTCAAAAAGCAGCAAAATTTGGTGGAAATGGGCAAAAATTTGGAAAGAGTCAATTACCTTTGCAAGAACAAGCATATAAGAAGTGACAAAGCATCAAAAATGGCAAAGAGTAGTGATGAAAATACATTCATGGTGTTAAAAAAAAAGCTCAAAAAGCAGCAAAATTTAATGAAAATTGGGAGAAAACTTGGAAAACAGTCGGAAAGTGACAAAAATAGTCAAAAAAAGCAGAAAAAATGAGTAATAAGTGGCTTAAATGGCGTAAAACAGCCACGAATTGCAAAAATTATACTTTTGTGTGCATGGAAATTTTCAGAAGCCTGTGTAAAATTTCCTTTTTTATTAATCTTATTTAAATTTCTGAGACACTAATCTTTGTGCATTTTCATTATCTCTAAATAAAAGCTTGAAATTATTGTCTCTATGTATAATGAGTCTGTTTAATATCTGGGTTTCATTTTCCAAAACTTTTTTATGATATTTCAATTTTCTATTTTAATTCCTAATAGTACTTGTAATTTAGAAGTTAATGGTTCCAGTTATGTCACTTAGACAATTGACTTTCCAGTAACCTCTGATGTAAAAATCTCGGGTTTAAGAGTCTGTAAAGATTTACAGTCCTCAGAAGACGACAGAGATGACGTAGATGTGAGTACGTGTAAATATTCGTGTACGAGCAGCAGGTTTATTGTTCCTCTTCAAGGTGACTGACACTGAGATGTTGTTACACGAGTCAGTGGATAACCAATAATCGAAAGGAGCTGCATGTTTACAACATGGATGTGAGCGCGCCGAGCACAGGCGGGAGGCGTTTATGAATATTAACAAGCCTGTGAGATACAAACGCTCACAACACGCACTCAAACGTGAACACGCGTGTGCAGCAGACACGAGCAGAACGATCACCGTCGGGGAGAAAAAGCTCGAGCTGAATGTAAATGAAGCTGCCGATAAGTTCACAGGTCAGCGGCTCCGTGTTTGGGTTCAACGGCAGGAGGAGGGGATGCCATCTGCCCACAGAAACGGCATCAGCCTCCATCAGAACGGCACATGAAGAGGAGGAGCTGAGAGTCAGAGTGTGACGTTTACATCAAAATCCACTTTAAACGAGCTTCATATGAATCTGATCCTGTCAGAAAAAAGCGTCAGAAATCAGATTCTTCTTCAGGGATAAAAGTGAAAGTTTTGGGAATTCTGACTTTATTCTAAAATCCTAGGAAGATTAATAAAGTTGTCTTCACTCACAGTATTTAGGGTTTTGTATGTATGTTCTGACCAGATTGTAATCTGGTCAGAAGTACAACATAGACTCTAATCTAAGAATTTTAATGGAAAATCAAAGATTATCTTTTTCCCAGAATTCCTGCTCTGATCTCAAGATCCTAACTTTAATTTCAGAGGTCTGCTGTTAATTTTAATCTCAGGATAATAACTGTTATACCAGATTTTAGACCCCAGATTCAGATTTCTTCCTTGGTTTTTCAAAATTCTGAAAAAAGTCTGAATTATGAGATTGGCTCCGCTCTTGGGATTTTATCTTAAATCTCTAACTTTCAATTTTTTTCCCTGAGATTCTCTCTTTTGACTAAAACTCTGAGTAAAGGTTTCAAACTCTATTAAGTTTAAAACTTTGAGCTTAAACATGCAGACAAATGTCGCTCAGATTGAAGTTACAGATGTCCGCCAATCTCCTAGTGTAAAGTACTAACTACATAAGGCACCCAATTTGCAGCTATGCCTCGTAAAATGCAGTAATTTTGCTTATCAAATTTTGAAACTTTGGCGCTTTAGCGATGACGATCAGTCATGTTGTATCATATATTGATACCTAAATATCGTCATGTTTTATTTACGGGTGTGTTTGTCCCAGAAACGCTGTCACTTCAACAGGGTTCATGTTTGTTTTCTGTCCTTCAGAAGGACTCTCATCATCCGTCATGGTGATAAACAGACGGAACATACCGGAAACATAAAACACAAAGTGCCACATGTGTCCTGGCTCTGTCCTCTCATTACTCTAATGGAAATGATTTCAACTTCTAGTATTAAACGTGAGAAGAGTTTTCCTCCAGTGGCTCTTTCTCGAGTTGGTTTCTCTTTCTTTCTTTCCTGACACCATCACGTTCAGTCTCCAGGTTCTGTTGTTTATGGGCATAAAACTAAAGCATAAAATCATGCATCATTAGAGCAGAGTTTTTCAAACATGTAGGGCCCCCTGGAATTCGAATATGGTTGCCTACATTGTCAAGTTATTCCCCTTTTGAGCCAAAATATCTGCAAAAGTGACCTCTTGGTCGGAAAAACATAAGGTAAAGTGTCCACTCGGGCGTGAAAATACACAAAACTGCCCTCTCGAAAGCCAAAACGTGTATGAAAGTGTCCCATTGGGAGCCAAAATTTATGCAAAAGTTACCTCTTGGTAACAGAAACATGGGGTTAAATGTCCTCTTGAGCACCAAAATACGCAAAAGAGCTCTCTAGGGAGCAAAAGTATATAAGAAGAAGCACTTTTTGGACCCAAGATACATGTGCAAAAGTGTCCCCTTGGTCCCCAAAATACGCAACTGTGCCCTCTTAAGAGCCACAACATGTTTGAAAGTGTCTGTCTTAGACACCAAAATATACACAAGTGGTCTCTGGGAAGCAAAGACATATGAAAAAATGCACTCTTTGGAGCCAAAATATGCAAATGTGCCCTCTTAGATAAGGTCATTTATATCCGTTACCTACACAATTATACACAGTACAATGCAAAGTGAAATGTGTCTTGTACCAACACATGTACAGAAATATGTATAGCAACACCTAGATGGACACATTTACATATTTCTGTACATGTGCATATTTCTTAAGAGCTATACAATGTGTGGAAGTGTCTCTCTTTGATGCAAAAATTACTCTTTTTAAAGCCAAAACATATGAGAAAACGCTCTTTTAGTAGTCAAAACATTTGGAAAAGTGTCCTCTTTGGGAGCAAAAACACATGAAATTGCCCTACTGGGACTAAAATATGCACAAGTGCTCTACAGGGAGCAAAAACATATAAGGGCCATGAAACCTCATGTTATTACTGAGACATTAATTCTAGTAAGAAAAAGTCTTTGGGGTCACTGGAAAATTTTGATATGAAAATGGGGTCAGGGTCAAAATAAGGTTGGAAACTGCTGCTTTAGTCAATTTTCTGCAGAAACTGAGGATTGAACAAACTCCAGTAGAGTTTGATATTGTGTTCACTGACGACTGAGATGTTGATGTAATGATCTATGAGGATGATGTCATCATAAATGAAAAGTGATATTAAAGTTTTTACGGTTCGTCTGGATCTTTGATTGGAATGTTTTCCTCATGAGGAGCAAATAAAGTGAACCTTCTTCTTCTTCGTTGGTCTTTCCTGTCACTTTGACTTTCTGTCTGTCACTCCTCTCTTTCTCACACACACACACACACACACACACACACACGTGGAAACACCTTCTTCCAGAGATGACTAAGCTGCAGAGGTCAAAGGCCGCTCATCAGATGTCTAGACACCATTCTCCAGACAATTTGACATCACACCCCGTCATGATGTTATTACAGGTGTTCCTGCCTCCGTGTGTGTGTGTGTGTGTGTGTGTGTGTGTGTGTTAGTCATAAATCTGTGACAGTGATGGATCTGTTGGAAGCTCTGGGCCTGTTGTGTCTGCTCTGTGATGTAAGAAAAACAAATCAACAGACATTAACCTGTTCCTCTAATTCGTCTAAAAATAAACTCCTGTTGCAGCCGCTCAGCTCGTCCTTCAGCCCGGGGTGCAGGTTCAATTCCCAACGCTTCCCACGCTCGCGCTTTATGCAAAACCACAGAAGACAACCACAAAGAAACGATACTAAGATCCAGCGAGTTAAAACGACCGGCACAAACTTGGGAGTGGTTTTAGATTCAGGATAAAAGTTACCAAAAAAAAGCGTTTCGTTTCAAAGCCTTCGTTCTCTCAAACATGACTGACCTTTAGTCTGGAGTTTTTCTCGTTTTCATGTTCATCATTCGTTCTACATGAATCGAGAGAGAAATGGTTTTGCTCTGGTGTCACAAAATTCAGGAACCTCAAATTCCAGAACTCTATCTCAGTTTATCTAGAACTCTTAACTCTGAAACTCTCTGCCTCCGTTTCCATGAACCACAATTCTAGAACCCAAAATTCAAGAAACAGATGAATCTACTTCAGTGCTACAAGATCCCGGGACCAAAATTCTGGAACTCTCCTCTTTTGTCTCGATGCCTGAAAATTGTAGAACTCCCCAAGTCTAGAACTCTCAGCCTCAGCTTCTACACTTTATTCCAAAACCTCAAATTCTTGGTGTCTTTGCTTTGATGTCTTAAATTTCCAGAAATTTCAAATCACAGATTTCTCACCAGTTTGTCTTGATGCCACAAAATTCCAGATTCCAGTTCCGTCCATATCCGTTCTAAAGTCTCTAAATTCCAGATTAAATAATTCCTCTGATTAAATGCCCTAAAATCCCAGAGCTCAAAATTCTAGAATCCTCTTCTTGAAAATTCTAGACACCAAGATTATGATGTAAGCTTTGACGTCTTAAATTTCCAAAACCCAAAAATTCTGACAGTTTCTGCCTTTTTTTTTTTAAGTTTTCAAGAGGGAACTTCAGAACCTTCTTTTAAATCTGGCTTTAATTATCATTATTTAATAATTGAGTCGATATTTTTAGACTTTACAATAGTTTTGATGTATTTGTATCTATTTTAATTTCTCCAAATTTAGCTGGTTTTAACCAATGACTGTATATAGAATGGACAGCGTGGCTCCGCCTGTCACCGTTCTACGATTTTGAAGCAAAAAAACCCGTTTCTCTAGCCGCCATTGTGCAGCCAGAGTCTGCGCAGTAGAGAATTTCCGGTGGAGCCAAGTAAAAAAGAGAAATAAAAATATTAAATTCTTCTTCTACAGAAGGTTTAGTCTCCTTTTGGGTCTTTCCTGAAGTTTCTTATATCCCCGATAAAAACTACTCACGAACGGCAGCTGTCAACTATTGTAAAATGAAACTTATATCGCGGTTTTTAACGTCCAATAACTAATGAGAAACTAACTTCTCAGGAAAAAAAACACCTGAACACCATGCAGCCAGATGACATCATCATACCACCTTAGAGTAAAGATGAGAGAAACGTTTCTACCAGGTATCGTAATTTTTTAAAGTTTCCCCGGCTCATATCTGGAATACATGGGGAGGCGGGGCTTATGACCTATACTGCAGATAGACACCAGGGGGCGGAGCATCTGCTGGAGGCTTCAGTTTGAAAAATGTCTCAGGTGTTAATCAAATCTCTTTCTTTCTATTCTTTGTTTTGCATGATCTCCTGTTTCAGCCCTGTTATATATCAAAGCATAAGAGACGTTTTTTTTCTGAATACAGCTGAGTGGCCTCGTGTTTATTACAGAAATCCATTAACTCCATTCGAGGAAATGAAATGGCATCCACAAAACCATAAAAACATCCTAAAGCTCTAATTGTTCCTGATCAATACCAGCCCAAATTCACCGTATCGTGCACGGCTGTGCAGAACATCAGCTCATTAAATCGCGTACACAGGAAGTGGAGCGAGCCCTGAGGTCATTCTTTAGAGCTGTTCGCTGTAGAATAACGCCTTTAGCCGAATGCTGAGCCCTGTGGTTGGATTTGCATCTTCATGGATAGACAGATCGAGACAAAGAAGAGCAGAATATGAGGCAGAGGAGGAGGAAACTCATGCATTTCAAATCAGCATCATAGTTTCAGAAAAGAGGACAGAGAGGAGAGCAGCAGACGACAGACGACAGAATGCCACGGCTGCACTAATTGCTAATTTCAGCATTTGAATTTTTATGACCTAATGTTTTCTGTTGTGGTCAGTGCAGCAGCTCGGGTTCAGCTTTTCTGATTCTAATAGTTTCCAGTAAAAGGCCTCGACGACGGCGGGGTTTAACGGCGCTCGCTGGAGACCAGGACGGCTCCGGATGTCCCTCGTGTTTCCTGAGAAAATGTTTCATTAGCTAATGTTTCCAGGCAACAACATGAGCAACTGTGGTGTGAATCAGAGTGACGCAGTGGAACGGAGATGAGGCAGAAACGTCCACAATATGAAATATAAAACCTCACTTTTAATTTCTATCTATTTTCTTTAACCCCTTACAACCCATGTATTCTGGCCTGTGCTCCAAATTATGCTTCAAAGCTTATAACTGAAGAACCACAATCATCAAAATCATCAGTTTCAGCTCATTTAAAAGATTAAAGTCTCTAGTTTCAGAAAATGTCATGTTTTTTATATGTGGCAGGATAAAAGAAACATTTTTTGAAGATCAATAACTTCAAGATGCTTCATGTCAGACAAAAAACATCCACCACATCATTTCTACACCTTCTCATCTACATCTGGGTGAAATTTGAGCTTTTTAGGCAAAACTTTGTAGGAGTTAGAGAGTTTTTAGTCTCACGCAGAGTCGTACTCACTGTCCACGCTATTTTCTGACGACTTCGTGAAAACAAAACCAGCTTCATCAGTGCTCAGTGTCCTCTTTTTAGTCAACTTTGCTCTCTTTGTGGAAAATTGTAGTTTCTCACTAGTGATCTAAATGGCTACAGCTGGTTTCCTGTGAAGTGTGATGTGATTGGTTACTGTAGGAGTGAGTGACAGGCCTGTTAGCCAATAAACGAGCCTCTAATAGAGAAATTACACAAGACCAGTCAAGCAGGGAGCGCTTGTTGTCTATCACAAGCTGTCCTGGGATGAAAACTCAACTATGGTCTTGCAGCTAGAACCCTGTTGAAAACAAAGACTTGCAGCTTTGTCAGATTGACATTGAGGAGGAAATGCTCTAAGACTGTGAAGCTGCTGTTATTGATGAGAACGGACACGACAGAGTCTGTTTGTTGCCTGAAATGTCCTCTTTAAAGTGGTGAACCTTATTAAACTACTTTGTTGTGAAAACTATACAAACTTCTCTGGATTCCTCTGGTGGAAAGGAGAGTGAATATTCAGGGTACGGGCGTCAGGATGTGACGTAATGACCCCAAACAGGTAGGACGTCCACGTTGTTGTGAGTGATTCTTTCACTAATTAGGTTTTGTTGATCACGACAGCTGTACAGCAAAGTTAGTGACTGAAATGAGAAGAATCTAAACTTTCTAACTCAGTATGCAATCCAATTTTTGACAAAGGTTTTAAGCACTTGATTGTGGCATCATGGTTGAATTTGTAGACACGGTGACGTTAGTTCCTCGAAAGATCACGTTCTGCAAAATGTTGCAACCAAGCGACGTTTATAGTGTTTTATATTTTATGGTTTCGCATTGAGGTGTATTGGAGTGACATAGGAAAGAGGTGAAATCGGGCAGGGAGTCATAAATATACAGAACATCTGTCGCTATAAACATGTAAAAGTGTGTGTGAGTGTGTGTGTGAGTGTGTTTTTCTTCGTCTCGTCTCATTATCGGAGGCTTAGGAAGATATCTCGAAGCTGCTGCCGCTTTTTTGAAGGAGCGACGAGATGACGTCAGTACAGATTTATATGACTTTACTACCAGCTCTGTGTGTGTGTGTGTGTGTGTGTGTGTGTGTGTGTGTGTGTGTGTGTGTGTGTGTGTGAGTGAGTGTGAGACGACTTGAATAAATGAAAGAAGCGTTGTGCTTGTGTGTACAGAGTGATCGGTGACGCAACTCTGTGATTAATTGAGATTCAGTTTCATGCACCATCAAAACAGCTACATTAACTCGCAGTGTGTGTGTGTGTGTGTGTGTGTGTTTTCATATGTGTGTGTGTGTGTGTGTGTGAAAGAGAGAGAGGAGTTTATATCAGCAGGTCGAACGCGCGGAGGAGAGATTCATGTCATATGTAGTGACAATCAGTTCGAACACGTCGTCGTTTACGTAGTTACTCACACACACCTTTACGTAATTTCGGGGGCACACACACACACACACACACACACACACTCACACACACACACATCATTAGATAGAACCATGACCAACGTTAGTAAACGGAAAGTTAACGGAGGTGAGAGGGTCATTGTGACTGTTATTACAGCAGGAGGAGAAGATAGAAGGAGGAGGAGAAAATGAAACATGTGGAGGACGGAGACAAAATCATGACGCTGAAATATTTAGAGCTCCCCCTGCTGGTGGGTTACAGTCATGCCTCCCCTAATATATGTCGCCATAACTGTCTGTAATTCCACCGAGACCCGAGGTTTCACTAAGAGGATACAAATCAAACCAGTGACATCAGGAGAAAAAAATAAAAGTAACCGCACTTCACCTCTAGTCCAGTAGAGGGCAGTGTGAAAGAGAGAACATTAAGAAGATTGTTTAGAAGGTGCTTAACCAAGTCAAACACATCTTATGTCATTTATTTTCTGATAAAAGAAGAAGACGTCCACATCCAACTGCAGCCAAATAACGTCTGAATATGAAGAATGAATTTAATCATCCTAAAAAGTAAAAGCTACGAGTATGACCTCGTTCTTTAGCTCGGTCTGCAGCAAAGCTTTTCATCTTTTTTCCACATCTGGGTCTCTCGAATTCTGGCACAAGCACAAGTGGAGCCAAGTAAAAAAGAGAAATAAAAATATTTATTTCTTCTTCTTCAGAAGGTTTAGTCTCCTTTTGGCTCTTTCCTGAAGTTTCTTATATCCCCGATAAAAACTACTCATGAACGGCAGCTGTCAACTATCGTAAAACGAAACTTATATCACGGTTTTTAACGTCCAATAACTAATGAGAAACTAACTTCTCAGAAAAAAAACACCTGAACACCATGCAGCCAGATGACATCATCATACTACCTCAGAGTAAAGATGAGAGAAACGTTTCTACGAGGTATCGTAATTTTTTAAAGTTTTCCCGGCTCATATCTGGAATACATGGGGAGGCGGGGCTTATGACCTATACTGCAGCCAGACACCAGGGGGCGGGGCTTATGATCTATACTGCAGCCAGACACCAGGGGGCGGGGCTTATGACCTATACTGCAGCCAGACACCAGGGGGCGGGGCTTATGACCTATACTGCAGCCAGACACCAGGGGGCGGGGCATCTGCTGGAGGCTTCAGTTTGAGCCGAACGTTGTTACGTCCACTCATTATACAGTCTATGGTTTATTCCGATTGAAGTGTTTTTATTCGATTTGGGCTTCTAAACCAATTCCAATCAGAATATAAAGCTCCATGTAAACCCAGCTATTATTTCTCCTAAATAGGTGCTTTATTTCTTTTTTAAATCTTGACTTTCAGAGTTTAAATTCTGTCCTGAACAGGCTTCCATACATCAGGGAGCTCTGTTTAATGTTGGTGAANCTATACTGCAGCCAGACACCAGGGGGCGGGGCTTATGATCTATACTGCAGCCAGACACCAGGGGGCGGGGCTTATGACCTATACTGCAGCCAGACACCAGGGGGCGGGGCATCTGCTGGAGGCTTCAGTTTGAGCCGAACGTCGTTACGTCCACTCATTATACAGTCTATAGCGAAAACATGATCGTAATGTCTGAAATCGCGATTTCGATCAGAAAACGAAAAAATCGTTCATTCCTAAACGAGAGGAAACAGACCGACACGAACACTCAAGTCATTTGACTTTGAATCAGCGTCTTCTTGAAAGTGAAGTATAAATCTGTGCAGCTGTAAACTAAATCAACATCATCCCAGATATTTTGACGCTTTTATTGGTTGTTGTGGTGAGAAGGAGACGGAGAAACGACAGACAGAAAGAAAGAAAGGGTAGAGTCGGGAAACAGAGGAGAGGAAAAATGATGACGCAGGACGAGAGGTTAGAAAAGGTTAGAAACAGCAGAAGAGGGGATGTGTCGAGGATAATAAAAGAAAAGAGGGATGAAGAGGAGAGAAATGACTTATTGCTCCAACAGGAGAGCGAGCTCGTCGTGGTGAAGTGAAGAAGGAGGGAGGAGATCACTCAAGAAGTGGAAGGAGAACAGAAATAGAAAAGCAGAAGAAAGGAAGAGGAGGTTGCGTGAGAGACACTCGACGTCGAGTGGAGCGAGCGAGGAGGAGGAGGAGTGAAAGAAAAAGGAGGCTGAGGGGGGAAAAGAGGACGAGCTGCAGAGGGAAGAACAGTGGGAGGGTAAAGATGGAGGGATGGAGGAGAGAGAGAGAGAGAGGGAATTGTTCGATGAGCGCGGGAAAGATGGAGGAGAAACAAAGAGCGGAGCGTCCACAGTGGGATGACGAGCGTTTCACTCTGCTGCACAAAACAATCACCAGCACAACACCTCTCTCTCTCTCTCTCTCTCTCTCTCTCTTTATCCATCCATCTTTCTATCAGGGAAATGGCAAAGAGAAAGAGTTGAGGAGAAAGAAAGCGATAGGAAGGGAGGAGTGGTGGAAAAAGAGCGAGAGAGAAACAGATGCTAGTGGTAGTTAAAAACAGTCCTCACCCACACAGGTCAGAGCCGAGCACAATCACAAACCAAAAAAAGAAAGAAAGGATCTGAAAGTTTCTCTCTTTCTCTGCAGTTCATCACACACACCAACGACCTGCACATGCTCCCGAACTTAAATCACAGCCGCAGAAACACAAAGAAAAGCACTTTGCTCTTTTTTACACTTCAGGAAATGTTGTTGGTGTGAGGTGTTTTCAGGCCAGAAGATTTCTACACTTTCAGGGTTTCACACATCAACGCCACTCTTCATTTACAAGTTTTTTTGATGATTGTGTTCGGTTTGCAAACTATAATCCCTCTGAAAACAAAAACAAAGTCAACAGTTCTTGGTTTGTCCCTTTGAGTGACGCCAGTTTTCTGTTTTTGGTGAGTCTCAGGCCCCGTTTACACGACAGCGTTTAACGTAGGGCTGCACGATATGGCCTAAAATCAATACCTCAATATTTTTTTTCGATATCTCGATGCACGATATATATCTCAATATTTTGATTTCTCCTATAAATCACTACATTAAATGTTCAATTCAACCCTTTAATTAATGAAATGACACCAGTTTAATGATTCAAGCAAACCTTTCAGTAAGAAAATATTGTAAACGACGGTTTTTCCCTTTTTAGTTTTAGTCCAGTTCAAATTGTTTGGCAAATGAGGTTTTGTGTGAAATATATAAATGTATAAAAGTTAAGGTCATTTTCTAAAGTAAGTCTAAATAAATAGACCAACTTACATAGTGTACTGACAGAGTTATCTAAAGATTTTAATGTTGTTACTTCTAACTAAAAAATTGAAAATAACATGAACTGAAACTGAGGATGACTTAATCTAACTTTTATTTCCAATAATCAGCTACTTGTTTACTGTTTGTGGAGCTGAAAGGACTCTGTTAGTGACTTCTGTCTCTGAGCTCTCACTGAAGTTTTGTGGTAATGTTAGTTTTACAGTATGCTCTTATTTTGAAGGACACGCAGGTTCATAACAGGAAGTTAGTTGGGCAATAAACCGAGACGCGTGAATGAACGCTCCGTGAAACGTCTGTGGGAATCTTTAATGTGCAACACGACAGTTTGAGGATTCTCCCCCTCCCTCTGTTTACTTAACAGCTCAGAATTTTATTTTTGGAGCGTTATTAGACCTTTGTGTACGTTTGTGGTGACAAAATGGCAATATTATTGTCAATCCTAATAATTTCTGGGACAATTTATCATCCAGCAAAATTTATCGTGACAGGTCTACACAACATTTCTGTTCCAAATATCCCTTTTTGTTGATCTGCACCACAGCACCACCCGATTCTTTTACTTCTAGTTCAACTTTTCTTAAAAGGGACGAAAATCCTGAAATCTAAAAAAGCTGAAAGCAAGAGAACACAGTCATAGAAGATGAATTCTTAAAAGTTTTGAATGAACTTTGTTTTGCAAAAGTTCAATGAGTGAATTAAGTTTCTCTAATGTTTCTTCTAGAGCTGAAGGATACACACCCTGAGTGTTTGTAGGAAATAAAAACAGAGTTTTGTTGTGTTTCAGGTCCACAGGGCTCCTTTATCCAGATGTTAAGAATAAGAAATAACAAATATGATTCATGTTTTTAAAGCTTTACGTCTCTGTGTGACTTTAACGGCGGAGCTGCAGCCATCTGCTGATGAAGTCGGCTGCTGCAAGGATGCAGAGATAAAATCAGATGTAGAGACATTACTCATCCTCCCAGCGCTGACGTTTCCCATTAAGAGGAACAAACTGGTGGGAATTGGCTGATACTGGAGACGCGAGCTCTGCTGGAGGCTGTTCAGATCTGAAGCTCAGATTCTGTCGTTTCACTTCTGTTTGACATCGTTTCTTCAGTGAAACTCTGCGGTGAACGGAGCTAAAGCCTCAGACTTTGGTTAAATCCTCCTTCAAACAAACACTCGTGTCGAAGCCTCTGCTCCAAACGCTTTCATTCTCCGTCTTTGAGGGATAAACTTTCATTCACTTTCACGACTTTTATCTCTTTTTTTTCATCCTCGCCTCCTCTCTGCGTCCTCCAGCGCGTTTGTTCTGTTTGTTTTAGAAAGACACAACATAAAAAACACTCATTATTCACAGGAGAAAAAGAGAAGCTGGACATCATGCTGTCGTTAAAGTCATGAGATCGCTGCGTTTTAACGCCGGCGTGTGCAGCTGCTGAGGAAACGTTTGGATCGAACGCAGGAAAAAGCTGAGAAAGACGAGCGGGGGGTCGGTGAAGTGTGATCTGTTACACAATCAACAGCATCCAGGAGAACATCAGCGCTGAGAAACGAGAAAAACACGGAGACATTTAACGTTCCGGGATGAATCACCAACCTGACGACGGTCGGACGGAGCTGACGGAGGAAAACTGCTCTGGATTCTTTTTTCTTAAAGCTGCGTTATTATGCAATCACCTGTGTGCAGTTTGAAATACGTCATTGAAAATCTAGGAAAATCATTTCTATAAAGTTCAAAGTTCAACTCAAAGACACTTATTTGCTGCATCAAGAAATCCAAGGATTCAAACTCAGGCTGAAAAATGTTCCAAAATTAATCCAATTGTGATTATTTCTACGTCCCTTATCTTATAAACACATTGTAGGAAATGAAAGTTGACATTAATTACAACACGACAACAACAAATGATATTTCTTTTTTGGTATACACGACTGCTTTTTGTTCATTTTAGTCACTTTTCACTCTTTTTTTGCTTCTTTCAGGCCATTTATTGCTTTTTTCTGACTAGTTTTTAAGTCTTGTCCAAACGTTCTTGCTATTTTCTGCATTTCTATAACACTTTTCACCGTTTTTGTCACTTTTTTTTGCCATTTTTGCTCCATTCTGATTATTTTCAAGGTTCACTCCCAATTTTCTTGTCATTTTTGTCCATTTTAATCACCTTTTAACTCGATTTTTGCCACTTTTGAGCCAATTTTTTGCTTCTTTCTGACTAGTTTTAGAGTTTTATCCAAATTTTCTTTCTATTTTCTGCTTTAGACTTTTTTTTTTTAACCACTTTGTCACTTTTTTTTTTCATTTTTGCTCCAGTCTGACTATTTTCAAAGTTCTATCCCAATTTTCTTGTCATTTTTGTTGATATTTGTCCATTTTAATCACCCACTTTAACTCTTTGTTTGCCACTTTAGGGCCATTTTTTGCTTCCTCTTACTATTTTTTTAAGTGTTATTCCAACTTTCTTACCCATTTTTGTTGCATTTGGCCGTTTTTATCACTTTTTTCCGTTTTTGTTGCTTTTTTCACCATTTTTAACTCTTTCTGACTATTTCAGAAAACTCTCGATTTTCTTGCCATTTTTGTTGTTTTTAGTCCATTTTAATCACTTTCTTATTCTTTTTTTGCCACTTAAGGGCCATTTTTTGCTTCCTCTTACTATTTTTTTAAGTTTTAATGCAACTTTCTTACCAATTTTTGTTGCATTTGGCCATTTTTATCAGCTTTTTCCCTTTTTTTCTCTCGCTTTTTACCATTACTACCAGCTTCTGACTATTTTCAAAGCGAACTCCCAATTTTCTTGCCATTTTTGTTGCTTTTTATCCATTTTCATCACTTTGTTATTCTTTTTTTGCCACTTTAGAGCCATTTTTTGCTTCCTCTTACTATTTCTAATGCAACTTTCTTGCCAAATTTTGTTTCATTTTGCCATTTTTATCACTGTTTTTGTTACTTTTTACCATTTCTACCAGCCTCTGACAATTTTAAAGCGAACCAATTTTCTTGCCATTTTTGTTGCTTCTTGTCCCTTTTTCACTCTCTTTGCCACTTTAGAAAAAATGGTCATTTTTTTGCCTCCTTCAGACTAATTTTCTAAGTTTCATCCAAACTTTCTTGCCATTTTTTTGCTGCCTTTGGCCATTTTTACCACTTTTCACAGTTTTTGTCACTTTTTCCCAACCCTTTACGTCATTGACTATTTCCCCAATTTTCTTGCCATATTTTGCTTGAACACTTTCCTCGGACTTGTTGCACCCAGGAACAGCTCTCGTGGTTGGAAAAACTTCCAAACGAGTGAACAGGTCAAAATTAATCCAGCATGAGAAGATGTAGTCGCAGACCTTATAGCAAACGCGTTGGAAAACTGAAAAGTATAAAATCTGGAGAAAAAAAAAAGCTGCAGTGGGAAACATCATACTCGGTTTGTTTGCTTTCACAGTCAAACATACAGAAGGATACAAAACAATTTGTCAAAATGCGGAATTAGATTTGTGAATGTTTCTTTTGCTTCTTTTTATGATTGGAACAAATTGTGCAAAATGCGCTTTCCTTAAAAAGAAGATAATACGATGAAAATACTCAACAAAACGCTCTGTGTTGTAGAGACTGAGAAACAACAACAACAAACTCATTCTCACGTTAAAGCAGCCAGAAAAAACATTTTCAAATCAATAATTTGCAAATATTTTAAAATTTACTTGATGTTTCTTTTTCTCCTAAACTGAAAATTTCTGATCCAAATATTTAAAATTTCTATTTGAACTTGAATTGAAGCGTGAATGTTTCACTTCATCTGCAGCTGGATGCTCATGAAGCAGATGTTTGCGACTGTGTGTGTGTGTGTGTGTGTGTGTGTGTGTGTGTGTGTGTTGCGGCAGAAGAAACTTAATGTTTTGGCTGGCATTTAAAAAAAGAGGCCGTGCTTTTCTTCAGGTGGAGCGGGGGAAACACTTAAGAGGGCTGACGAAGACTTTAATATGCAGGGAAAACCCTCTGGGCCCAACACACACACACACACACACACACACACACACACACACACACACACACACACACACATTCTGCAGCCCCATCCATCTCTCTTCTCTCTGTTTTGTTTCTCCCTCTCTTAACTCTCTCACACACACACAGGTTTGTGTATAAACACAGGAGAACTGCACCATCACACGAACACGCACAAAAATCTGCACATCCTCCATCCTGACGCACGCACGCGCAGAGAAGCGAGCCCACAGAGACCCACACAAACTCTGCAGCACGCCCCTCTCTCTCTCTCTCTGCACCCCCTCTCTTTCCAGCATTAGTCAGTAGAGTCAGGATACATAAACCACCCACCAGTCACCCAAAGCATCAGCTCTTTCTTTCTCTCTGCAACCTGCAGCAGCGTCAACAGCAACAAAAACCAGCAAACCTCTTTAAACATTCCGAGTTTCTCACACCAAGCAGCATTCTGGGTAAACAATGCACCACCAAGCTTTCTCAGCATGTGAAAAAAGAGAGAGAAATCAGCAGCAGCTCAGTGCATGTGAGCTGAAGTGAAGGTGTAATACAGTCAGGACATGTGGGAGGAACGGAGAGAACATGCCTGATAATTACACAACTGAGCAGATCTGCGCTTTTTCTGGAGCTTCAGCTCAGCTCACACACATTTATGTGAAGGAAAAACATTATATTAGAAGCAGGAAAGTCTCAGTTTTCATCGCAAAACTGGTTCCTCACATTATGGCGGACGTTTAGTTTTGGAAAACATGATTCCTGAGCGTAAAACCGCGTCTGCGCTCTTCTACATGCACACACTGGAGTTAATCATCCAATTCCGCATGCTTACAGGTGTTAATCCGCACCTTTTGCGCCTTTTTATGCACCAAACAGACTCGTAATGTGTGGTTCTTACCTTTTTGAGGAGCCTCTCCTCCTGGTTTGTGCGTAAAAAATCAGATATCACAGTCTCTCTGCTCCAAATTGAGGATTAGTCCCCTCTCCGCGGGGGTCTCACTCTCTCTGCTCCTCTCTCTCTCTCTTTCTGCCTCTATCTGAGTCCGTCTGTCTCCTCCTCTCTCGCGGGATTTCCACCTCCGCCTTCCTCTCCTCCTTCTCCTCCCTTCTCCTCGTCTTCTTTCTTCTTCTTGTGGTGGTGATGCTGCTGGATCAGCTGGTCACCGGCTCGCGCTGCCGCTGCCGCTGCTGCCGCTGATGCTGCGTCCGCTTCGCCGCGCGGCTCATCCTGATGTGCGCGGCGTCTGCTGCTGATGCTGCAGGGATGGAGAGAAGAGGAGAAGAGGAGGGATATAAAAACAGCTCCCCTCTCTCTCTCTCTCTCTCTTTGGATCTACAGGTGTTGGAAAATAATTCTGGAGCCAAAAACAGGCTGAGAGGGCGCGGATCACTGCTGAGTTTCCGCGCAGCTTCGCGGACTGAAGCGTCTGAAAACAGCAGCAGCAGCTTCTCTCCACCTTCCTTCAATCTTTCATGAGGAGTGTGAAATAATTATTGTGAGGAAAAGCACGCCACTGCATTTCCCCCTTTCCTCTCACTTCACATAAAAATCTCTTTCTTTGGAAACATTAAAAACAAACTCGCGTCATGAAATCAGAGAGTGCACAAACTCAGATTTACATACTTAAAGGGACAGTGAGGACTTTCTGACACATCTGAAAAAAAAGTCTATCTACTCTTTAAAAAATCTTGGAGTTTGCCAAGGAATATATGAAGACATCCGTATATATACCTGTATCTATTCATGTTTGTTTACATTGCACACTCTGTATATATAGTCATATTTATGTATACATATTACACCCTCTGTATATAAAGACTTATATTTATTTATATAAATTTATATATTTTAATGACGCTTTTAGATCTCTTAACTGTGACTTATTATCAAAACAACTGCACAAGGCACATTATTTCAAGCATTGAAATTTGTCTGTACAATTGTATAACGACAATAAAGACTATCTTTTTTGTAAAATATTAGAATGTAGGAATATTTTTGGTTTTCAGAATTCTTTGGTCTATAATTGATGTTTGTTGCAGCAATTTTGAAACCGTTCAGGTAACAAAATATGCTTTTTAAATATCAAATATAACAAAGTGGATTGGGATAAGTTTTCCAGAATGTCACAAAAAAAAGATCTATTCCAGAAAATTTACCCAGAGTGGCCTCTAAGGTAAATACAAAAAAATTTGATAAGTATTCTGTCCGAAAAAAAAATGTTCTTTTTGCAAAAAGAGGGTTGTCAAGGAATTTTGTGAAATAAACAGTAAAATTTTGACAGTTAAGAACCGTTATTATTGAGAAAAAAATACATTTTAAACCAGAAAAATCAGCTTTATTTCTCCAAATTGGCATGACCAAAAGAATGTTTACAGTGGTTTTTTTTTTGTTCTCAAATTTACTTCTTATTCAGCAAAATTCCACTTGCATTTTTTCCATAAAACAATAGGAATATTTTTTTGTGTACTGGTAACTTTTTTTAAAATGAAAGTTTAAATGTTCACAGCCTCATTTATTGCAGTTTTTTTGCCCAAATAACACAATTAAATTTAAGGTTTTCGGACATTTATAGTTCATTTACAGTTTTTCTTTCTGAACCAGGAAGACGAAACGTTGCACTTTTAACAAAATTACACGACAGTTTTGGTGCAACATTTGAGTTCTTGAAATCTAAGTAAGCCAAAAGTAATATATTACGTTACTTTTTATATTACTTTTATTTACACATCAAGTTGGCAAATGTGTCCTTAGGAAGCTAAAAGAGAGGATGCTGACGCTGTTTCCTGCTTCTCCAGTCCACAATTTTGATGATATTTGTTAAGCCTGAGTGATTTTTTTTTTCTAGATTTTTTTTTTTGATATTTTTGTCTGTCAGCAAAATATTCTATCATAACCTGGATAACGTATTTAACTGATTTTCACCTGCTTTCTGCGACCTATGTTCTTTTTATTACTAAGCCCTTGTAGCACTTTGAGATTTCTTGGAGATGAAAAGTGGGTTATGAGTAAAATGTATTATTATTATTTTTTTAATTTCTCCTCGTGATTCTGAGTTTGCACATGACCTCTACATCAGGAATGGAATTGCAGGTGTGTTATTTTCTGCAGCCTATGAATCCATCAAAGTTACAGGTTACATGAAATACACATGAGAACGAGATATAAAGTTATTTAAATCCAGTCAAAGTCGATTTGTCTTTCTCCTCCACTAAACTGCAGTAACGGGCGTATTTACAGCCGTTAAACTTAAACACGTGCCGCTCCACCTTTCAAGCGAACTTGGGTTGCCAAATTGTTGCCAAACTGGGTTAAACTGTATTTTTTTTAAAGAAAAACCAATTTGTTATGTCTTTTAACAACAAATTCTAGTTTGAGACAAACATTTAAGCAGATTCATGACTGTTAGTCGTTACAGTCGCGGTTCCCTTTAATGCAACATTTGAGTTCTTGAAATTGAATGTGGTTGAATTGAATATGCTGTGTTTACTGAAAGTGTCTGGAGCTAAATGTTCCAGAGAAAGAGTGTGTACGTTTGTGTTTGAGAGAGAAAAAGAGAGAGAGAGAATAAGTATAATCCATCATAACTCAGACACCTGGTGCCCCTGTCGTACTCCAAGTGTGTGTGAGTGTGTGTGTGTGTGTTTGTTCGGCCCAGTGTGTGGGAGACAGTATCCATGGGACGCCTGATTCAATTACTGAATCATCACCAGGAGATGAATGGAAAGACAGAAAGTGGGAAAAGGAAGAGGGAGGAACCAGGGACGAAGGTGGAACAAAGAAAGGACCAAACATGGAATCAAGATGGATGTGAACGATGAAGAGTTAAAAAAAGAAAAAGAAAAGGAGGCCTGGGTTTGAAGGAGAGAGAGTAAACAGATAAAGGAACGTAATAAAAGAAAAGGAGTGAAAGAGGAAAGGGAGCAAAGAGAGATGGATGAGCGAGCGGGAAGATTGTAGAGGGTGACATTTTCCAGAGCGGCGGAAAGCGTCGTGACGAATGTGTGCGTGTTGGAGTGTGTAGAATTTGGCTGGAATAGATTAGTCTGAGCTTAACCAGTGTCTACACACACACACACACACACAGAACCTGAGAGTTATGCTACCATATAAGCAGAAGCCATGAAGTTGACCTTTGTGTTAATAATGAACGATGTATGAATTGTGTGTGAGTCCTCGTTAATGACCCTTATATTTCACACATGTATTGACCTTTACTTATTCTTCAAGTGAAGCAGAAAAGTTCAATTCTGCTGAGCTGCACAGGTGCAGTTGTGCTCATAAGTTCACGTACCCTGGTAGAATTTAAGATTTCTTGGCCATTTCTCAGAGAATATAAATGAAAACAGAAAAACTTTTCTTTCACTCATGGTTAGTAACTTCCAGAATGACCCTGATGAAAAGTTTCCCTCCCCCAGTTCTTAACAGCCTGTATTTCCCCCTTTAACATCAATGACAGCTTGAAGTATTTTGTGCTCGTTGTGGATGAGGATCTTTATTTTCTCAGATTGTGAAACTGACCATTCTTCTTGGGAAAAATCCTCCAGGTTCCTGTATACTGCAAAAACTGATATCTAAGCAAGTCATTCTGTCTTATTTGTAGTAAAAATTGTCTTATTGTTCTTAATTTGAGCCACATTCACCAGACCAGGTCATAAAAATGTCTTATTTGTAGTTTTTTTAAGACAAAAATGAGGTGTAAATTGCTTGTAACAAGTCAAAAAAAATCTGCCAATGGGATAAGACGAATTCACCCGGGAAGTTTCTTGAAATTAGAAAGATGTCTTAAAACAAGAATCTTTTATCTTATCCCATTGGCAGATTTTTTTTTACTTGTTACAAGCAATTGATGCCTCATTTCTGTCTTTAAAAAACTTGACATGAGACATTTTTATGACCTTGTCTAGTAAATGTGGCTCAAATCAAGAAGAGTCAGACAAACTTTACTAAATGACTTGCTTAGATTTCAGTTTTTGCAGAGTAAGTTCTTGCTCTGTCTTGCATGAACTGCAGGTTTGAGATCTCCCCAGAGTGGCTCAATGATATTGAGGTCAGGAGACTGAGATGGCCACTCCAGAACCTTCACTTCAGGCCCACTTGTCCTTGTGTTTTGGATCATTGTCATGTGTGAACGTCCAAGTACGTCTCATGTGCAGCTTCTGGGCTGATGAGTGTAATAAAAGGAGGTCATAAAAGACTATTGTACGACGTAAGTAGGAAGTAAGTAGTCAAACCTGGTTCAAAGGACTCGGAAACATCGAGTGTGTAGGGGTTTTGTAGTCACTAGCACCTCCGTGTTTCACAGTAGGAATGGTGGACCTTTCATCATAGGCCTTGTTGACTCCTCTCCAAATGGAACAATGTTTATGATTGTGGGCAAAAAGTTCACTTTTGCTCTCATCACTCCAAATGACTTTGTTCCAGAAGTTTTGAGGCTTTATTTGTGGTATTTGTGTAGAAATGTCTTTCTTCTGGTGACTCAACCGTACAGCCCATTTTTTCTCGAGTGCCTCCTTATTGTGCAACCTGAAAACATTCTTTCAGAGAGTCCTGTATTTCAGCTGAAGTCATTTGTTGGTTTTTCTTTGCATCCCTAACAATTTTCCTGATAGTTGTAGCTGAAATGTTTGTTAGTCTACCTGAACGTCGATCCCTCATTTTCCACATTCCTTGGACCTTCTTTTTTATAACTCCTTCTCATTTTGTACAGTTGGATAAACTTTTCCTGGAGAGCCTTTGAAATTACTTCCCTCTGTCGACTCAACAATGCAGCCCATTTTTTTCTCAAGTGCCTCCTTATTGTGCATCTTGAGGCCAATTTTCCTGGCAGTTGTTGCTGATTTTTTTTTTTTTGTCTACCTGACAGAATCCCTCATTTTCCACTTCTTCATTAGAGTTTGAACTCTGCTTATTGGCATCCTCATTTCCTTGGATATCTTTTTATATCCCTTTCCTGATTTATACAGTTGGATTACCTTTTCCTGACAATTGTTTTGCTTTCTCAGAATCCAGAAATGTCAGTGCAGCACTGAACGAAAGATGCAAGCGTCTGTTAGGAGCTCAGAAACTCACTGACCTCTTTTAGATCACAGGTGAGGACGGTTACTTTGGCACCCCCCTGTGGACAACGATGCACCTCTTATCTCTGTAGCTCATTCTCTGATCGTCATGTCAGAATTAAAGGGTAAAAAAAACGATCAAAGACTTGAAATATTCCCCTCCTCCTCCTCCCGTCCGTCCGTCACATCTCCATCCTCCTTTCATGGCCTCATTTTTCTCCCCTAACGAGTCAACATCAGCCGTGACGTCCTGGTTAAAGTGTCTCTCGAACTGTTTCGCTTCGGTCAGACGAGCGGAAAATTAGACGCGCATGTGTGTGTGAGTCTTTTGAACATGCAGGAGTGTGTATCCATGTGTGTGCTTAACAATGTGTCATAGTTTGTTTTAATGAGACAGAAAGTCTCCTCTTGATTGAGGAATAGCTCATCAGTTTACCAAGGTGACACCTCATTAAGGGGATTGACAAAGATTGGAAGAGAAGAAGAGGGAATGAGAAATAAGTGTTGATCGTCGTTCATGAAGCTGATGATCAGGACCAGAATTCGCTCCAGTTCTGATGGAAATGATCCGGCGTGGACTGCAGGCAGCAGCAGAGCGCTGATTAAATCTCCGTTGCAGTGATTATGTCGTCAGTGAGCTGCCAGGAAAAGATCAGCCAGAAAAGATCGTCGTCATCTGCTGTGGTTTGTCTGGATGGAGAGGAGCTGCCTGCTTCATGTTTCCGTCAGAAACTGTTCTGTCATCGCCTGTTTCAGGACAACGACCTTTTCTCTTTAACACAGACGATTAAAACATTCATGTTTCTGTCCTGAGCATCTGGGTCCAGTCTGAAAATGTCTTTATCTCGGTCAAAAAAACATTTGTAGGGATGAACTCGAAGCCCTGTAAGCTTCAGCGACTTTTTAGAGACTGTCTTTGGTCCACGTTAAGTCAAAATTTCAATATACAAAAGTCAAAATTTTGAGGTAATAGACCCAAAACTATGAGATAAAGAGTCAAAATTTTTTGAAATGATTGCGTCGAAAAAGCAATAAAATATTACGACAAAAATAAAAGTCAAAATTTTGAGATAGGAAATTGATATAGAAAGATGATAAAGGAAAAAAAATCTACATACAAGTTGACATTATGAAAAAAAATCCAAACTACAAGATAAATAGTCCAAATTTAAAGATTAAAAGTCAAAATTTTGACTTGTATGTGATTAATTTGACTTTTTATCTCAATATTTTAACTTGTCAAAAAGGTGAAAGGTTGAATTTTAAAGATGCTTGATACAATTTTCAGGTAATGGACCAAAATTATGTGGTAAAAGTTGAAATTTTGAAATAATTGAGTCAAAATAATCAGAAAAATATCAAAATTATTAGATAAAAAGTATAAATTTTGAGACATTATCATTTAAATTTGAGGAAAAAAGTCAAAGTTACAAGAAAAAAGTCAGAATTTTGAGGTAGAAAGTTGAAATAGTAAGATGACAAAGTAACAATTTTTACATACCAGTTTACATGAAAAAAAAATTCAGACTATGAGATGAAAAATCAAAATTGTAAGATAAAAAGTTAAAATTTTAAGATAATATAGTAAAAAAAATTTAAATGAAAGTCAAAATTATGAGGTGAAAAATCTATATTATGAATAAAAAGTCACAATCTTGAGAAAAAAAGTTAAAAAATTTTTAATTGAGTCAATTTTTCAAATAAAAAAAAGTTCCAATTTTGATATAGAAATTTAAAATGTTGACTTTTATCTTATCTATTTGACCTTTTGTCCCATGAAATGTTGAAAAGTCAAATTTTTTAAATAGAGTTTAAAAAAATCATTTCAGTTAAAGTTATGAGAAAAAAAAAATCAAACATGTGATAAAAAGTCACAATTTTGAGGTAATTGTCCAAATTCTGTGAAGAAAATTTCGAAAATGAAGTTGAAATTTTGTTTTTTGTGTCAAAATTTCTTTCCACTATGTCACAGTGGGTCAGAGTCTTTAAGATCAGATCCACAAAACATCTATTTAGCTGGATGTCAGATCAGGATCTTTCCTCTTTATCATCTTCTTTTCGTTAAAACCAAGTTCACAGAAGTTCGTACTTGTTCTTTGAATTTCTTTACATCTTATTTCCTCGATGGCAGCATTGGCGCCATGTCACGCCTTCCTGATTGTCTCCATATCGTTAAACCAATAATCTCCTCACTCAGTGGCCTCTGGGATCTACTCGTGGTTTTTATCTCGACCGAGGGCAGAGGGCGAAGGAAACACCAGGCTCCATGACGACTTTGCTTAAAGCTGGTCTCATGTGAATTGGAGACTTTGCAGTAAAGGATTAGAAAGAGCTTCCTCCTTTTCTTCCCTGTGTTCATCCACCAGTCCTCTTCCTCTTCTCTGTTCGAGGTTTTCATGTGTTAAGACGAACCCAAATTGCCGGATTACGCCAAAGTCACCTTGCCCTGGCGCTCCAGCTTTGGAACAAGGGACACACATGCAGCGTCTGCCATGTACGCGCTCATTTTCGCTAATTTCAGTGAATCAAACACACATTTGGAGGCTGCGTGAGTGCAGCGTGACCCCGATGAAGCGAAGAGAAATTACAAAGTGTGAAGATGAGAAAAGATGATTTCATGATGTGCCCGTTTCTTCAGGTCTCAATGAGGCTTTAGTCATCTCAGGCTGGCAAGAGAAAGGGAGCAATTTCAGAAAACCATCATTACTTTACTCTGAAAACAACAATATTCCTTTTTACACAGCTGAAGATGAAGAATAATCAACTCTTTGTCCGATGGAAACTGGAGTTAGTTAAAGAAGTTTGTTTGTTGAAGTTCCAGGACGTATTTGACCGAGTCCAACGGCTTTAATTGAAGTATCAAGTTTTGAGTTACCGCGACCTGGACGACTAAAAAAAATTTATCCACTCCAGTCTTACTCATACTATTGAGATACTCCAACTCTTTCACCTGGGCAGAGACTCCTTATCCAGAGAGAGCAGTCCACTTTTTTCTGGGAGAACTAAACTGGGGGACGCTGACACCAGGAATTCACCAGATTCATGTTTGTTTGTGTCGACTCCGTCATCCGTCAACTCACACTGGCTATGTAACCAGTCCGGCACATTGGAGGACTGGGAGAACATGGTGTTACTGGGCTTTAGCGCAGCTGTGTTATAAGATCCACGCCCACCGTGAGTCTGTAGTCGGGCGAGAGGAAAAGGTAACCAAACCTTGTAGAGCCGAGCCGAGTAGGGCTGGAATTGTATAGTGGAAAAGCGCCAATTGACTTGGATAGAAACCATCAGATCCGGCGCAGTGACGACGCAGTTTGGCATTTATTGTCATCATGGCTGCAAACTGCCCCAGAGACTGCTGGTGGTCTCTATCTGAAGAAGCCGACAGAACCATATCATCTGCAAAGAGCCGAGGTTAAATTCTGAGACTTCCAATCTGAAGAATCTTCTTTTACTTATGCTGGGTTCCCCACAGCTCGGAAGTTGAGATTTTCCAAGTGTTAAGTTGAAGAAGTACCACTGATGTTGGAGTGCCAAAAAAATCCATCCCAACTTCACCAAGATTGGTTCGTCTTGCGTCCCACAGCAATGGCAGCCTCTTCACAAAATCCACAAGTGAAGGTAAAAGCCTCATCCACACGAAGGCAAAACGCTTAACAGTTTCCAAAACGATCGTCATAAAGATGAAGGCGTCTCAGAAAATGTGTGCGTCTATATGAATGCACTCCATACGCATGAAGATGCTGTAAAACACTTGCCAGACCTCTAGGGGCGCTGTAACGATACGAGGGAAACAAGCGGAAACAGAAGAACAAACAGTGGCATGAAGACTTTTGGCTAAAGTTGTGCCGTACTGTGTCCTCTATGATTGTTTGTTCAACTCTGTGGTGGTTGAGAAGAAGGAGATTTAGCTGCTAAAGGGAGAGCAGGGTCACCAGCTTCATCAACACATACGCTACATAGTACGCCGCCATTGTTGTTGTTGTTGTTGCCATAGTGACGCTTGTGGCGCATGCGTATTAATGACGATGTGAAATATGACGTCAGCGTATCTGAAAAGTCGTGGAGAGCCAGTTTACACAGAGCCGCGTATACGGCGTTTCTAAATCTTCCCACTTTGGAACCTGGTTTCAGAAATGATCGTTTACAGACCCACAGAACGCCGTCTTCGTATGGATGATACGCAGATTCAGCAAAAACGTATGACCTCGTTTTGTCTTCGTGTGGATGGGGCCTTAAACATCTTAAAAATGTATCTTTAATTGCCATTCAACAGTTTTATATTGAAATATTCAGTAAAAATGAGAGTTTACAGCTTGAAGTCTTTTGTGCTGGTTGTGGATGAGGGTCTTTATTTTCTCAGATGGTAAAACTGACCATTCTTCTTGGCAAAAAGCCTCCAGTTCCTGTAAATTCTTGCAGGTTTGAGAACTCCCCCAGAGTGGCTCAATGATATTGAGGTCAGGAGACTGAGATGGCCACTCCAGATAAATGAGGTATAAATGATTAGCTAATATCCAACGAATATGAATCAGCGAGCAAAATTCTGATCAGTGAGAAAGAAAATGAGAAAACTGCAAATAAAAGTACGGGTGACAAAGAGGTAAAAGTGAGATTATGTCACTCAAAGTCTGATCTTTTTGTTCGCTTTTTAAAAAGTTCTCTTCAACTTTTTTGGGCACTGATCTGATTCCATACGCAATAGGTCTGGAACTTAGAGGTCAAAGTTTTCAACTCTGAATTTTCATGGCATGGGAACAACTGTGTAACGTCTAGCAACCCAAAGTGACTTTCTTCAATAACACTTTGTTTTTTATTGAGTGAACGAGCGAGCAGGGGTGAGTCAGGTAAAATTAATCAAGACAAAGTAATTTTGACTCTAATCACGGGTGTGAGCAGGGCGAAAGCATCGACTTTTGGAGGGAACGAGAAACATCAGAGGGAGGGAGGGAAGAGTATAGTGACTGAATTCATTACGCAACATCCAGCGTCCTCTTTTCACCTGAGCTGGTAAACACATTAGCATCCCGTCCTGCCGCCGCACAATCCCATCAGCCCCCACTTCCTGTACCCACTGCTCTTTTATCCCGACCGAGTGTGACTCCAGACTCCGAGTGTTTGATAAGAGCCGTGAAAAAGACGAGCTGAGGAGGAGGAGGAGGAGGAGGCAGAGAGGTGTTTTCATCAGATGAATGCATTTTCAAGTTTTCATTTCCGCAGGGTGTGAGAGAGAGAGAGAGAGAGAGAGAGATAGAGAGAGAGAGCGCACGTCGATGAAGTATGGAGAGATGATGAGGCGATAGGAGTGTGTAGAAAGCGAAAGAGTGAAGGCTACCTGAGTGACGCACAAACACGGAGCTCCAAAACAGTGAAGGTTACACAAAAACATTGATTTTTTTAAAACAAAATTAGCCCAAAAACCTGAAATATGAGGTTTAACATCTGTTATGTTTTACCCTGATGACCTGCAGAGTTACACAATGACTGTACCATTGTTATCTTTAGTGTCTCTGTGTTGCAGGTTTTGCTTTTAAGCTTTATCCCCACTCTACACTGCAAAAACTGAAATCTAAGCAAGTCATTCTGTCTTATTTTTAGTAAAATTTCTCTTACTATTCTTGATTTGAGCCACATTTACTAGACAAGGTCATAAAAATGTCTCATTTCAAGTTTTTTAAAGACAAAAATGAGGCATCAGTTGCTTGTAACAAGTAAAAAAAAAATCAGCCAATGGGATAAGATAAAAGATTCTTGTTTTAAAACATCTTTCTAATTTCAAGAAACTTCCCGGGCGAATTCGTCTTATCCCATTGGCAGATTTTTTTTTACTTGTTACAAGCAATTTATACCTCATTTTTGTCTTAAAAAAACTTAAAATAAGACATTTTTATGACCTGGTCTGGTGAATGTGGCTCAAATTAAGAACAATAAGACAATTTTTCCTACAAACTAGAAAATTTGCATTTCCTTGTAGAAAATGCGTTGAAATGCTGAAACTGAAGAAAGCTATCTGTGAAACCTGTGAAATCTCATTGCTCTAAGCAGTTAAAAAATCGGAAAAAAGGTTGAACCTGTTAAATAATACTGCCTAAAGCACCAAACACTGCCGAAAAATGTTAAATTTGTGAAATATATTGCTGAAAGTGAAATGACTTACTTAGATTTCCTTTTTTGCGGTGTACTTCTTGGCTAAAAATTGCATGAATTGTGAAAAAAAAAAAAAAAACCTTCATTCAAATCTGATATTCTAGAGTTGTTTTAGTCAAGTGTGTAGAAGTCAAACAATTGTTTCATAAATTTAACCCTGTGGTGCATAGTGGTCACTACAGTGGACACCTATTTAAAAGTTATTTACTCCTAAATTCAATGGTTCATGTGGTGGAAATTCATATTAGTCTGTGTAAGTTTTTTTTTTTTTAATTCTTCTTAGGGCCGGAAAAAATGTTTTTGATTTTTTTTTTAAAGCATAGATATATTTTTTAAAAAGTAAAAGGGCACAGATGGTCTCGTGGGTATGGCCGCGCACCATGAGCGGGTGGCCTGGGTTCGATTCCCGCATGTCATTCCCCACTCTCTCCCCCTTTCCTACTCTATCCACTGTCCTTCTCTGTCCAATTAAAGGCAGAAAAGCCCAAAAAATATCTTAAAAAAAAGAAAGTCCTGTTTAAAAAAAGAAGTTATAGACAAACATTTAAGGGTGAAAAACGAATTAACTATAAATTATTTAGTGTTAAAATGGATGAAAGAGTTAAAATGTTTGAAGTTCAGGTACAAATATTTGAAAAAAACAATGGAAAACTTTTTTTCGTGCCTTTAGTCAAATGAAAACACTTAAGGGAAAAATCCTGACACTGACTTTCATAATTCATGCATCAGAGGGTTAATTGCCAGGTGATTGCTGGTATAACTAACAGGTAACACTTTTCTAGAAGAATCTCCATCTAAATCAGAGCTAATGCTAATGTTTTAACTCGAAGCAATATTTGAAAGCTTTCTGAACTTTAATGGGGCGACTTTCATTCCTTTTGTTCTTTTTTTAAAGGTAAGAATACATTAAATAATGTTAAAAACTTTGCACTTTAAGCCTTACTGGTGATGAGATAGTTCGATGGTAACAAAGTGGAATATATGAAATGTTTTCCAAAAGCTGATGAGTAGAAATGGTTAGAGGAAATCTGGTGGTGGTTGCAGGGCTCTGAAATGGACAGCAGATGGCGTCATAAATCTGAAGGTCAAATTCAACCAACACAGTCGGACAGACAGAAAGTATGAGGAGAGTTTTAACATCCTTAAAGTAGAAAAAAGTGTCATCCAACTATGCATAAAGGGGTAAAGAAACACAGGATGCACAATAATGACATCATTTTTTATAACCAGAATTCAGGCAAATAAAGCAGGAAATAAACAGATTTCATGGTTTGGTTGACTTAAGAGATCGTACAAGAAAATATCAAAAGAGATGATTGTTGGTTTAACTGCAATGTGCTTTAAATATGTACATTTGCACGAGTATCTTGCAGCATATTTTTGCAGTCTATTCCCACTTCTGCATGAATTTATGATCATTCAGCTTTGGTTTTTAATCATTTGCAATCTTGTAGGTGTTTTTTTTTTCCTTTGGTCCGATACTCAGATAGAGGAATCAAATGCAAACGCATGGGTGACTGTCAGAAGTTGCAAACTTGTTTTGATGTTGGTTTGCAACGCAGTTAACTTGTAATAAAGTGTCAGACAGTCGTAGAGACAGAATCAGATTCAGAGTCATTGTTATTGCATCAGAATGAAAAGTTATAACAACACAATCAAAGGATGTATTTCGTAAAGAAATTTTAAAATAAGTAACCAAACAAAACATAAAGATCTAAAGTGGCTTTGTGCAATAAAGTGCCAACGTGGCAGAAACATTAAGAAGATCAGCAGAATCAAATAAATATATATAGGAAGTACAGGATAAATCAGCAGCTGTGCCATGAAAATAATGTCACAAATTATTGTGATGTTTACAAAAAAAAAAAAAATTGGGTGATTAAATTCTAAAACCCTACAACCCCAAAAAGAGGATGCTGCAAAAACACCAAAAGATCCTCAAAGACAACAAAGTAGCCTCATAACTACTAATAATTATTTAAAAAACTCTTAAAAAATAACTTAAAGTCAAAATATTGAGATGTAAAGTATAAATTTCTACCGTTTAACTTAGAATTTGATGTTTTGGAATTCTAAATTTCACTGTACTTTCTAAAATATTGACTATTATTTCAAACTTTCTTATCGTTTCAACTCAATCTTGAAATTTTAACTTTTTTTTCTCATAACTGAGTAAATAATCTCAGAATTTTGACTCTTTATCTGAAAGTGTTGATATTTTTTCTCACTATTATGACTTTTTGCCTCAAAATTTCAACTTTTTTTCTCATAGTTTTGACTTTGAGGTTAAGGCATCAGAATAATGCCAGTAGTCTGGTGCAGTGGCTTATAGTAAAAACTAATAGTGTGTAGAACAAGCTGAGAAGAACCCAGACATTTGGGGAATTTTATGAAATGACCCGGACATAATGTTACGACCAAGAAGGACCTTTGGTTGGAAGAACATGTTCTCGATACATGATCATGTTTTCTAATGTCTAGTTTTGCCCCTTTGTAAAGACATTTTAATCTGAGTTAATCTGGTGGAACAGGATGCAGCTAAAGGTGCTTTTTGAGCAGAAGTTTCAGGCACCACATCAAGGGTGAATTCCAATTCCTGTCTTAACCCTCAATCTCAAAAATGCGCACTCCCACGAAGTGTAAGTGCTGTCCTGATTCTCAGAATGTTAAATTGAGGGGTAAGACTGAGGCTGTATCTCCCTCAATACTGAGATTCTCCAACACCACTCTTGGGAGCAAGGGCTACCCAGAATGCATTGCGTATTTTCAGTAAATAAACATGGCGTCCAAAGCGGCAGAGAAGGCGAGCTACAAATATAGTATTTTCTTTGTTAATGGAGATATAAATATTAGGAAAACCATTGTATTATCTTAGTTTAGATCCATTTTATGGATTATTTACCTCGTTGTTGCATAACATTTATATTTATTTTACGATCTTTTGTCAATAGCGTCCGGTGCGGACAAGCCATGTTGCTATTGTTTAAGTTAGTAAACGCTACAAAATGGTCTTTTTTCTCAGTGGTAATGTAATTGTTTTATCAAGATAACAGCTTATATAACATGCTTGTGCCGATAATGGTATAAGATGACCGGGCTAATGTCATCTCCTGTAGCTGCAGAGTTATGTAACGATAGTTATAGCTGGTGTTTACCTTTCAATAAACTATGGTTTGCTGTGACAGCTGAATATGTCCGTGGTTGTGTTATTTATACAGATATTTTTTTGATAACGCTAACCGAAGGAATAACTGACAGACAGTCCACAACAATTTCACTTGCATTTAAGGGGTGTCCCATTTCTAAGTCACAAGATAGACCTGAACACTTGGTTTTGAGGGCGAACAAGATTGAGGGGTAAGGAAGGAATTGGAATTCACCCCAAGACTCTGGTTCCTCAAAAGGTCCCTAGTTCCTTGAGAGAGTTCTTGTGTTCCTAAAGCAGTTTAGTTGGATTTGTATTTTGTTCCAATTTTGTCTTGCGACCGAAACAGGGTAAGAGCCGCACTTTGTGAAGGAACAGCAGAGGAACAGAGAGGCTGCTGGGTAAACAGAACCAGAACGCCGACAGCAGTGCGACACACCCTCCTTCTTTATCGAAATCCCCTGAAGCATGCAGAGCTGTACACACTAGAAGACCAACAATTTTCAGGATCATGATCGCTGTTACGAAGGAAATATTAAGGAACGCTCGCTTCTTGGCTTGGTTGACCCGTTTCCTGTCCTTGAACACGTCACCTGGATCAGGGCGGACGAGCGCAGACAAAACGGAGACGCTGCAGAAGAGGATGACGAGTAACCCGGAGATGAAGAATACGAAAAATGGAACGACGGGGAGCGATGGGCTGAACCGAGCGCAAAAAATCCCCATCAACAAACACGTCGTCCAGACGCAGGCGATGCTGCTGTTCCGGACCATGAGGCCTCTCGCTGTTTTCATCCTCAGGTAGATCATGGGGTGGATGACGGCCAGGTACTGCTCCACACAGGTGAGGCACTGCAGCAACAGCCGTCCGAGATACACGAGAAACAGAACGTAAATTCCGACTTCCATTACTGTTTGCGCTTCCAGGAAGTTGCCGCAGCAGTAGAACAAACACCCGGCCAAACCGATGGGCTCCATGGCGATGATGTTGTACGTGATGAAGTCGGAGTGACTCATAGATGTCTGACGATGTGTCCGCCATTGTTTGATTCCCACGTAGAGGATTAGGGCGCAGATGGGGAGAAGGAACAGGAAGGAAGTGATAGTGAAAGAGGTGAAAATGATAGAGCTGGTGACGGAGTCATAGCATTTAAAGAACTGAGGGTACTGGAAGGGTATCGCAGGGGAAAGGGAGAGAGGGAAAGCGAAAGAAATAGAGGAGTTAGAAACCATTTCTTGAACTGGCCTGTCGAAGAGAAGAAGATAAGACAGTGATGAATCCTGAAAATACTCAAAAGAGTAAATGAAAAATAACAGATCATGGATGAAGAGTGTGAAAAAAACTCCTGCGCTCAGTTGTTTAAAGAAGAGGTAAAAAATAGCTTTCAATCTGAAAAACCTTTGTGAAAACACTTTTTTTTAAAAGTCTGGCAAGTAATCTTCAAATTTCTGCTTTTCTCATTTTATTTGGCACATATTCACTTGTGAATTAAAAAAAAACAGGTAGAAAATAAACATCTCTTTCCACCTAACGTTAGGGTTCCTGTATTTTAGGAGTACATTTAGTAATGAATGTAATAAAACACACCAACCTTCACTTTTGCAGATCTTCTTTTCTGTCGCGTCTTGGAGAACTGCGCTGCTTTTCTGCTCTTTTTCAGTCAGATTCAGTGTTTGTTCAGTTATAAAAGCAATCCATGTTGCTTTGCATGTGGCAAAGCAGACCAAACGCAGAAATAATGATTAATATTTCAAAGGGAGGTATGCAAATTTCTGTCTGTGATTCAGGACACAGCTGGGTGATAAAGAAAACAAGGCTGGGGTCATTTTTTATTTTGATTGTAGCTGACAAAACCTAACAGAGCGCTCCGTCATCTTTCTACATTAATGTACCGATGTTAAAAATATCAAGACACAGATTCAGAAATATTCAACAAATCTTGATTTTTGTAGTTAATGATAAAGTTCACGTATTATTAACTACAGATTTTTCTTTACTAAGTTTCTCAAAAGAATAAAATAAACCTTTCAGTATAAGTTAGGTTGCTTCGTCTGACACGTCCTTTACTATTCCCCAAGTTGACCGTGTTTTCAACCCTGCACACTCGTCACTATCCAATGATACTGTCCTGTTTCTGCTGATTTTCTAATGATTTATGACAAAAATTAATTCCAACAAACAAATGACAATTAATTTAAGGCATACAAGGTGCAAAAGGTAAAAACATAAGCAATCAGTCGTCCTCACACCTCAGGGGAACGTGCCAATTAGAAAAGCCAACCAAACTGAGTCTGATGCATTGTGTAAGTGATGAAGACCTCTATATTTTTATTTACTGAACCTTTATCTAACCAGGTAATCACCCATTTAGATCTGGATCTCTTTTCCAAGGGTGACCTGGCCAAGAGGGCAATGACAAGTTACAACAATAATTTGATAGAAAAACGACCGTTTACAGTGTGAAAATTGATTTACAGAATAAAGTGAATGGCCTTGCTCACAGATAACAAATCAGAAGCACTGACACTGTCCAATTGACCTTTTGCGAAAGCCCGCCCCCAACAGTCATTGCCCAATCACACGCCCTAGCAACTGTTACTATGTAAACAAGGTCCGTCAAGCTGCCGACCCCCAACAAGCAGAATGGTGAAGCGATTTGCCTCTGGCTTGTGTAAATCGGACAGTAGGTCCCCCTAGAGTTTGGCTGGGGTAGTCGGAGCTGTAACAACTTTCATATTATTTAAATATTTCAGTCAACATCCTCCTGAAGCACAAGTGTCCCCATCTACAGTAACAGGCTTTATTAGCCTCGGAGCACCTGTAAGTTTAGGTAGCTAGGTAACCAAAGGGTAACGCTCTTATGGAGGACGTGGACACAGATAAACATATTTTAACAACACTAGGCTAACACAAGAGAACTTATCCGGCAGTGCAAGAGCACGACTGGTCCACAAAGCTGTGCTCGTTGCATTTGAGGTGGAGGTCGTGGGGTTTCCCTGATTTTCCCATTGACCCGTATGTTTTCGCCTCGATAGTTGTAGTGTTCCCATCATTCCATATTTTAATATTTTGGATACAACCCTCCACTGCATATTTCAACCCCGTTTGCCTCGATCTAGAGGATATTGCGCTGGTATTGCTCCAAAAGGTCCGTCAGCGTCAAGAAGCTTGTCGGGCTAGCAACAGTAACTAAGGGGGGCGGGGCTTTTGTTAAAGATCAATTGACTCGGATACTTTATCTCTCAAGACTGAGCTGAATGCTCTGAGCGAAATAAGATCTGCCATTTTTTAAAGTCACTTTGGAGCAACAAAACTAAAAGCTCTTTTTCCGAATTCGGTGCGAACACGAGGAACAGACAGTTTGAAGACCTCACAGGAACGCAAAGCATAACGACTGTTTTTTTTTTTAGGAGATAAGACCATAAATAAGAAGGCATCAACCCCAGAGGAGCTTTAAAACTCAGCTTGCAAGATGGACAATCCAAGATTCATACAATTCACAGTGATGAGTGAAACATCTACACCCACAAATCTCAGCGCTCAATGATACACAATGACTGTAAACATTTGGCTGAGGTGCTAACATACACTACATCACCATCATCCAACAAAGGCAGAAAAGTAGCTGATACAAGAGTTTTCCCTGCGCTGAGCTCACACAGATCTCGACAGTTTAAGGACAGTAAATTGTCTTTCCATGAGCATTTGACCAGATGCAAATCTGAAGTCTTTATTCAAATAAGTCATTTTTCTATCTGCTGTTCCGAGTCAGCACAGAGTCATTATTTCTACTTTGTTTGGACAGATTCACTCATGAGACATCTCTAATGACGTATCCAAATCAGCAACCACGGTTTACGGGACGAAGTTCAGATCAGGCTGTGAATGCAAACCAGCTTTAGTTGTTTTGGTTGGAAGTGTTTCTCACCACATGTCCCACGAGACACCACGAGGGGCTGCAGTCGATCCCAGAGTTCCTGGTTTAATTTCACTAATCAATAATGATAATAATTCAGCGCCCTGCCTTGAGATAATAGAGACAATTGATACTATTGATTTCAACGAGGTCAGCGTGATGAGGAACCCTCTCAGGGTTCAGACGCTCAGGGCTGTTTGTACGAATTTGAATACCTCAAAGTAATTTGAGTCGAAGCAATTTTTTTCTTTTCTTTATATAATCTCCATACGTATTCGATCAAATACTGACAGGACTGATGTTCCTTTTTGAAAAGCCTCCCATCATTGTGCTTAGATGTTTTCTCACTGACTTGACAGATAATTCAGGAGGGGAGATCTTCTGACTCGATACATGGAGGTTAGTCGTCTCAAAACGGTTGCTTCTACTTATCTTTAACATAAAAAACAGGAAGTACATTGTGTGTCATGCGTATTTAGTAGTAGGCAATTTCTCAAGTTAAGTTATATTAGCTGATTGTGACAATAGAGTGAGAGAAAAAGGTTGGATATGGTTGAAATATTGAAAAGAAATAAAAGAAAATGGGAGAAAAAAGAAGGATAGATGGAAGGAAAGGCAAAGAGAATAGGAAAGTAATTATTATTTAATCAGGATTCATATATTGTATCGTTTAAATACAAGATTTTATACCCTAGTCGATATTTTTTTCCCTTTTGTCTATGTTCTCATAACATTCGGATTTTAATCACATATTTTTCTTGTATCGTCACAACACTAATGAAAATATGACTATCATCTTGTAGCGTAACTATTTGCAGTTGTAATCCCACTAATCATAGTCTTTTGTTGTTGCATTAAGACATCAATGCTTACTCCCTAAACTTTTTGTTTTGGCAACATTAACACTTTAGCAATTACAGTTTATCCCTGTGACAACAAGTTAACCCAACAAGTTGAAATAGTATTATTATTCTTTTTGCTGTCAAGTATTATGTGGATAAAGGCATGTTTGTGACAATTTTGACAAAGAGACACTGAATTTTTTTTAACCTACAAGAAAAAACCTTTGTTCAAGGTAGGTTCGTGGTTCAAGGCAGTGTTTCTAAACCTTGGGGTCGTGACCCCATGTGGGGTCCCCTGAAATGTCTAGATAAAGTTTAACAAAATTACTGATGAAAATGTTTTCTTCAGTAATTATTATTCTTTTAAAAATTAAAACAACACACTGGAAAACTGTATTCTATATGTTTCAGTATTTAGTTAGCATTGAATTATTGAGTATTTGAGTATTTTCAGTGTTGTATTATGAGGTATATCTGTAATTGTTTTGTTTTTAAATATTTTAGTATTTCACTATCTCGTATTTTGATATGTAGTGAGCCTTTCGTTAGTTTAGTGTTAGGTATCCCAGGAATTTTGGTATTTTTATTGTTAAGTATTTTAGTATTTTTTTGTATCCAAGTAATTTGCCTTTAATTTTTATTGTACTGGATTCAATATTTAAGCATTTTACAGTGCAATACTGAACTTTGCGCAGTTTTGTTCTTCTCTGTCTACAGGTGTTTACATTGTTTATTGCTCTATTTGCTTTTTTATTGTCTCTTGTGGATAAATAAAGTTTTTTGAATTTGAAAGTTCACTTACAATAAAGTTAATATCCTGATCAGAAAAAATAAAATTGTCACTTTGTGAACTAATCCTGGCTACTCTGTATGTACAACAAAGTACAAAAAGATGGGACAAAAAAAAATCTTAAGATTAAAATAATGTCTCTGGGGTCCCCAGAAATTTGGGATGTCAAAATAGGGTCATGGTCCAAAAAGGTCGGGAACCACTGGTTTGTACGAGGTCAAACCAAAGATGAAATTTGCTCGTTGTGATTGTTTTGTCTCTTTCTTTTCCAGATATGTCCGACGACTCTCTCACGTCCAACGATTCCTTTCTTCCTTCAAACTTGTCTTTGCTCCACTTGCCATTTTCCGAGTGCCTCCTCGTCAGACCGAGCGCTTTCATCTATTGTGCATTCTTCATAACAAACATCCTCCTCATCCTCCCGCTCTCTGTCTTCGTTCTCTACCTGGGTTTTGAACGCTGGCAGCAACAGCGCTCCACCGCCACAGCATCAGTGATGAGTCACTCGGACTGTTTCACGTACCACGTAGCCGCCATGGAGCTTATTGGTAACGTCGGGTTCATCCTCTGCAGCTGTGGCGTCTTCACGTATGATGTAGAAACATATTGGGTGGGGTTCTGCTTGTTCGCTGTGGCTTGGTATGGAGAGTTGTTTATAAACACGCTGACCTGTGTGGAGCGCTTCTTGGCGGTTATTCACCCCATCACTTATTTGAGCCTGAGACGCGAGCGAGGGGTTAGAATCAGAAATATATGTATGGGATGTGTGTGGATGTTTTGCTTTGTAGAAGTACTACTACTCCCTTTACAAAGAGTTGCTGCTAAAGTCGATGTTTTCATCCTGTCTACCTGTTTGGTTGTTGTCCTGTTCTGCAGCCTCACTGTTCTCTGTTTCCTGATTCGTCCAGGACCAGGGCAGCAGGGCAGTGACAGAGAGAAAGTCAACCAATCAAAGCAAAGGGCTTTCTTCACTATAGTTGCAATACTGACAGTGCTGTCGTTGAGGTGTGTTTGGAATCTGACTTGGGCTTCTCTGTATGTCTCTAAAGCCAATCAGTGTTTGGTAATGGCCTGCGGTGTATGGCTCAATCTGCCCGCAAGTCTTTTGTTACCCGTTTTGTTTCTGCAAAGAGAGGGAATATTAGGGTCAGGTAGGAGCATGAAATGAAGCTGGAGAATCCTCTGTAACTGCAACTGAACGGCTGTTTTTTTTTATTCAAATAACTGAGGGTGGACTGCATTACTTGGCACAACGTAACCACTTGAAGAGCTTTATTTGGAACGGCAGCGCACAAGACAGAAGATCCAAGAAACTTTGGAACGAACTGTTTTAGGTCCTTTATTGAAGTTGGACTGTGTATAAACTTCATCAAACTGTGAGGACTTTAAGGGATCTGAATTTTTGGGACGGACTTCAAATGACTTTTTCATTGTCAAAATCTTTGTCAACAAGATTATATCAAGCCAGCACCAGTACTGACATCGCCTATCCATTCTATTCATTGTTGATGCCTTTATTTATTCCTCCTGTGAGTTTTCTGTGCACAAATGGTAGCTTTACAGGTTTTGTTCACAATAAATTGAGCTTTGAGTAAATAAATATGAATCTCTGAACACGTCATGAGTACAAACTCTACAGTTCTTGTTCCCATCTGCTTTCTCTTTCAGGGCTGATAGTAACTCCTGGAATAGAATTGGTGGGAGATGTGTCAAGCTTAAAAGCTATCGATATTGATGAACTGAGCTTTTTTTCATCAATTCCTATTGGAGCCAGTTCTCGATACCCATCTGTAGTCAAAGCGAAGCATGGACCTTGTCTCTGGATTGACTTGTGGGAAACTGAAACGCTGATAAACAACACGCTTTAGAGTTAGGAATCTACTCGTACATGTGACAAATAGATTTTGCAGTTTAATTGTTGTTTCTTTTTCTGTATTTTTACAAATATGTCGGTTACTTCCTCCAATGACTCCAACCTTGGTCAAAACCTCTCCTCGATTATCGACACCCTCCCTTTTTCAAAATGCATGTACTTGAAACCAAGCTCTCTGATGTACACCGCCTTCTACATCACCAACATCCTCCTTCTCCTCCCTCTCTGCATCTTCATCCTTTACCTGGGATTTCAACAACGGCGGAGACAGAGCTCCAGCCCAACACCTTCAACGACGAGTCACGCAGACGCCATCATCTACCACCTGGTGCTGATGGAGCTGATTGGCGTCTTGGGGTTCGTCCTCTGCCTTTGTGGTGTCTTTACAGCTCATGTCGACACATTCTGGGCCGGGTACTGTCTTTGGGGATTCACGTGGTATGGTGAGACGTTTTTTCACATCCTGACCTGCGTGGAGCGCTACCTCGCTGTCGTTCATCCCTTCACCTACTTGGGCCTGAAGAGCAACAGAGCAGTGAAATTCTGCAACGGGTTTATTTGGCTTCTCTCCTGTGGAGCAACAAGTCTGCTGCTTGTTCAAAATCCCGCTCTAATAGTGGACTTCTCCCTCTTATTTTCTGGCTTAGCTATCATCTTCTTCTGCAGCCTTTCAGTTCTCTGTGTTCTGATTCGTCCAGGACCAGGAGAACCTGGTGGGAAAGGAGCGACAAGCGACCAATCAAAGCAGAGGGCCTTTTACACCATCGTGGCCATACTTGGAGTGGTGTCAACTAGATGCTGTTGGAATTTGACGTGGTATCTTACACACATGTCTGTTGCTAATCCATGCATAATTACAGCATCTGGAGTCTGGTTTAATCTCCCCTGTAGTCTCATGTTGCCTGTGCTGTTTCTACACAGAGTAGGAACATTTTCCTGCCCTAAGAACGACAAATGATTGTACTTTTGATTCTGATATGAAATAAACCTTAAGTCAGAGCAAGTCATAGTAAGTGTATCAAATTAAACTACTGATTATGAACGAGTGCTCATGAAACTTGGTTGTGAAACTTAATAAAAAAGTTTGTGAACTCGTCTATTGTTGACATTCCTCGGGATCTGGCTACAGTTTCTGTGAAATCTCAATCTTTGTTGCATTCAAAATCTGGTTTTAGTTTCAAAAAACAAAATTTCAGATTAAATTGAGTCAAAAAAAAGGAAAAAGTCTTTACACTTCAGTCAAGCCTTCTCTCCTCGGCTAAAACTAACCAGCTGTACATTGGGAAAAAGCGAGTGCCCTCCTCACACTGCCACTTGTGAGATATCAGGTCCCTTATGTTTGGCCTATATGCTCCCAAAATGCATTGTTGCTGTGCAGTCCCTTCAGGCACCACCGAAAGATATACTACAAAGAAATCCTCCCTCCAATCCAAAGAAAATAATTTCTTCTCTAGGAGCCATTAACATTTATTTTCCTACATTTTAACATATTATCATAGTAACTCTATGTCATGTATTCTGCTAGAACGAGATAAATCTGGCATACCGGGCATTTCCCAGTGGGCCAACGTGTTGTCCAGGCACTTTTTTTAAATACACGTAAATACTCAGGGGGTCATCAACTCCAATTATCCAAGGGCCAAAATTCTTTCAGTAGACACTGAGGGCTCGATGCTCTTGTGAAAAAATAAAATGAATACAGTATCCTCAGAAATATATTCCAAATTTATGTTACTGGTTTATATTTGTCAGTAAGAACCATAGACTGTATTTAGAATGGACAGGGTGGCTCCGCCTGTCAACGTTCCACGATTTTGAAGCTACAAGAACCTGTTACTGGAGCCGCCAGAGTCTGCACAGTAGAGAATTTCCGGTGGAGCCAAGTAAAAAAGAGACATAAAAATATTTATTTCTTCTTCTTCAGAAGGTTTAGTCTCCTTTTGGCTCTTTCCTGAAGTTTCTTATATCCCCGATAAATAAATATAATAAAACTACTCATGAACGGCAGCTGTCAACTATCGTAAAACGAAACTTATATCGCGTTTTTTAACGTCCAATAACTAATGAGAAACTAACTTCTCAGAAAAAAAACACCTGAACACCATGCAGCCAGATGACATCATCATACCACCTTAGAGTAAGGATTTAAGAAACATTTCTACAAGGTATCGTAATTTTTTAAAGGTTTCCTACTCACATCAAGAATGCATGGGGCGGGGCTTATGATCTATACTGCAGCCAGACACCAGGGGGCGGGGCTTATGATCTATACTGCAGCCAGACACCAGGGGGCGGGGCTTATGATCTATACTGCAGCCAGACACCAGGGGGCGGGGCATCTGCTGGAAGCTTCAGTTTGAGCAGAACATCATTACGTCCACTGATTATATAGCCTATGCTAAAAACAGACTCATATCACCTGTACTGCAGAAAACCACCAGGAGGAGATTGCAGCACTTTAGGTTTCATATTCGTGAGGCTGTCAAGCTATCCATCACTGTCAGATGCACTACGGTAGGTTAAGGAGAACAGCGGCTTGAGAAAGGCTTTTTGGATACATTTAAAACGTAGAAAGAAAGAGCCTTTTGAGGTAAGTTGGTCAAGAGAAGCGCAGCTTTAATGAGGAATTGACTGGTAAGTTTGTGTGTTCAGTGCCAACTTTTAAAAATCCTGTTCCTGTGTGCTTCATTGCAATAAAACTCTCACTTCTGCTAAAGCATAGAATCTACAACATTAGCGCAACACAAAGCCTGCAAGATTTAAGGAGTTATAAACTGCAGAAAAAGCAGTCAGAAGCCCTACTTTAACTGGAGAAGAGAAGGCAACAAAAGTATTCAGAATGCAACCAGTTGATGGTTATTTCTGACTGAAGGCAGACTGTGTCGTACGCTACTTTTCAGAAGAATAAATAAAGTTAGTTTGCTTTCCTCTTGGGTATTTCTCAATTAAATTCTGAGAGCAGGATGGAAAGCTCTGGATGCTGGTTGGCATCTACCACAGGTGTTCATAGCTGATTTGAATTTGTGACTGGTTTATTTTTCATGTGCCTTTGATAAACAGTAATGCAAATGATTTGCAATCCATCTGTATGATGAACAGATCACCTGCTCTGTTTTCTACCATTGTTTTACTGCTGTTTATAGCACATCATGTTATATTAAAGCTTAAACGTGATGCCGTTGATCATACAGTAAAAATAATGACATATGTTCATTACATATTATATTGTATGTCATTTTACTTAAGACAAGATTATGGTTGAGGCTGAAACAAACCACCACCTTTATCAGTGGCCTCACACCTAACGCTGTCGCATGTTGCTGTCAGTACACTTTCGATCTACGACGGCCGTTTGGTTCAGAAAAGCGCTATACCTGCAAATTTGTGAGCATTTTGAACTTAGTAGGTACACATTAGTATTTTAAGTGTTTTGAATATTTTCAAATTTGAAATTTGAACTGTTACAGCCCGTGGAAGATGAAAGATGATATAATATAGTCGTGGGTACTTTGTTTTTTATTCAAATACTCATGGGATTGCCTGAAGTATCCAGTGGTACAGTATAAAATAAGGCAGAAAATCAGTCATAACAGACGTGAGCGTGAGAGGTCCGAAAAACATTTTTAAGGTTGGTGAAGTGATCGTCTTTTAATGTAGATTTTCTGGCGTGGCTTATTTTTCGATTGACGATTCGGAAATGGAGCTGAATTAGTCGCCATGTCTGTAAGTTTTCTGTATGATTATTGTTTTGGGTTTTTGGGTTTTCTTCTCTTTCAGATGTGGGTCAACTTCTCCTCCAATGACTCCCTTCTTCATCCGAACCTCTCCTCCATCAGCGACGACCTTCCTTTTTCCGAGTGCTTCGTGTTGAAACCGTCCTCTTTGGTTTACGCAGCCTTCTACATCACCAACATCCTCCTCCTCCTCCCTCTCTGCATCTTCGTCTTCTACCAGGTTCTTCAGCAATGGCGTGCACAGAGCTCCAGCTCCACAGCTTCAATCATGAGTCACTCAGACAATATCATCCTCCATGTAGCTGCTTTCGAGCTCCTCGGTGTCTTGGGGTTTGTTCTCTGCCTTTGTGGCGTCTTTACCGGTCATATCAAGACATTTTCAGCAGGGTATGACCTTTGGACCATCACTTGGTACGGAGAGATATTCTTCCACATCCTTACCTGTGTGGAGCGCTACCTGGCTGTTGTTCATCCCATTACTTACCTGAGCCTGAGGAGCCAAAGAGGGGTCAGGATCAGAAATACCTGCATTGGGTGTGTTTGGCTGGTTTCCTGTGGATTGGTAATTCTTCCAGTTTCAGAATACTTTGGGCGTAGATTGGACATGGCTATTTTCTGTTTTGCAGTGGGTGTCGTATTGTTCAGTAGCATCTCTGTTCTCTGTGTTCTGATTCGTCCAGGACCAGGGAAGCAAGACAAGGAAAGAGAGAAGGTTGACCAATCAAAGCAGAAGGCTTTCCATACGATTTCGGTCATATTAGCAGTGCTGTTGTTGAGGTTTGCTTGGAGTATGACTCGAGCCTCTCTTTACGTGGCAGAATATAACAAGTGCACGGTTCTTGTATGTGGAGTCTGGTGTAATATGCCCGGCAGTGTGTTGTTGCCCCTGCAGTTTTTCCTCAGAGTTGGACTTTCAGCATGTTGTGGAAACGACAAATAAGGACGAGAACTAAACTTCAGTAAAGTGAAATAACCTACAGCAAAACTCGGCAACACCATCCCACACAAGACCCTGATTGGGCGACCAACTGGAACCCCTGGACCAATCAGGAGAAGCTACAACAGAGGGGGGCAGACACTTCACTTAGATTCCCTTGTTATGCTTGTGATTGTGTGAGGCGCCGCATTCTTCTTTTGTAAAATTTGTTATTTTGTTCCATTTATTCATAAGATAACCTTAGTTTATTTTCAGTTCGCTTGTTGGAGAGTTGTTCATCCTGGAGTTCCTTCCTTAACTCCTTTGGTTTGTTTATTGTTCAAACATTTATTTTTGTTTAGCTTAATGCCTCAATTTATGTAAATTTGCAACTCCTTCATTTTCTTTGAAATAAAGAATTTTTATTCACAACATGCAACCAGGACTTTTATGTCACTTCCCTTCACCGTCAGAGCCAGGTCGTAACACAACGGTAAAGGTGTTGCACCAGCTGAGATAGTTCAAATGTGTCCATAACTTAAAAGTGGAATCTTACACCTCTACATCTCTATGTTGCTGTTGAGACCTGACCAAAAAAATTGGGGAGCGTAGACCTGGTGAAAGATTTTAATAGTGTCCAGACAAAACCAAGAAGTTCTGGTACCTTGATCTGTCCAGGGAGTTTAAGTGCTTAGAACCAACTGAGGTTTTTTGGTGTCAAGATCTACCAAGGAGGGATCCAAACCTGACTCTGGGGTTTGGATGTCCAGGCCTAACCAAGGAGATTTTGGGGCATAGACCTGACCAAGGAGTTTTGGTACCTGGGCCTAAACTGGGGGCTTTGGGGCCTAAAACCTAAATATTGTTTCGTTGGGGCTAAGAATCAGTCAATGAGTTATGGGACCTGACCGAAAAAAATTGGGGGGCTGGACCTGGTGAAAGATTTTTATAGTGTCTGGACATAACCAAGAAGTTTTGGTACCTTGACCTAACCAAAGAGTCTTGGTGCATATACAAAACCAAGAAGTTTTGGTACCTTGACCTAACCAAAAGGTTTGGGTGCTTAAATAAAACCAAGAAGTTTTAGGGCCTTGATCTGTCCAAGGAGTTTAAGGGCTTAGAACTAACTGAGGTGTTTTGGTGTCAAGATCTACCAAGGAGGGATCCAAACCTGACTCTTGGGTTTGGATGTCTAGGCCTAACCAAGGAGATTTTGGTGTCTGGGCCTAAACTGGGGGCCTAAAATCTAAACATTGTTTAGTTGGGGCTGAGACACAGCCAATGAATTATGGGGCCTGAACGTGACTAACGAGTTTGTGTGTCTAAACCGGACCATAGTACCAATGGCAAAAGAAGGAAATCCCCACTGATCCCACTCTGGTTCAAAAGTTTTGTTATGCTATGTCTTCATTGAAAATGTGCTTCGGAGCTTTCTTACATTTATGTTTCCTGACTCGATACCAAATTCTGATTTTGACTTTTCAACTTTCTACACTGTAAATTATGTTCAAGAGACAAAAATATCAGCAGCTCGATTGTTGGTGATGAGATGTCTGTATGAATCCATCCATGTCAGTTCAAATTTGTGTATGACTGTCAAATATGTAATGAATCTGTGATTATTTAAATCATGCAAAAACACCTGTGTACACTGCTGTGTTATTCAAATACAACTCATTTAAGCAAAACTTTTGAGTGGTGTAATTTTACAAGAGATTAGGCGTATCAGTATCTGGAAACTACTCACCAGGTAAGTGTGAACCATTTCCAATGATAGTACCATTGTTTTTGTGTTGTTAATTTGGTTTAAAGATACTGTAGCTCCCTCAGTCAAGAGGCATCAACATTGGGTTGGAGAGATACCACTGATTATTTTTCAGTTAAGAAAACATTTGAAAAACTTCAGGGGAAGTGATTTAGAGCTCAAGAATGATCATTTGCAAAGATTAGACCAAATAGAAGAAAATGCTTAAACTTGCTCAGAGGTGGATAGACAGTGTACCCTTGATGTTGTGGTTTTTATTGTGACTACACCCAAGCTTCATACAAAAAGCATAATACTTTTTTGAATTGCGTATACACAAGTATCAGAATTCTGTGTACTTGCTTAAGTTGTAATGAATAACTCTTGACAGATGTGTATCTTGCAAAAGGAGAGTTTCTAATAAAGTCTGCTCCAGTTTGTAGCTGCAGCTGTGCAGTACCCCACCTTCCTACTTCAGTCGTAGGTACATTTCTCACAGCTTTCACTTGTTGCTCTATTTACCAATCCTTTGGCTCATTATCTCAGTTGTTTGAACGTGTAGTTATATCTTTGATGAGGTGCAGGTTGGGCGATGTGCATATACGACTGCGTGAGACCTTGGTGGTGTGAGGAGTCTCACCTCGAGCTTAACATATCCAAGACCAAAGACATGTTTGTTGATTTTGGGAGGAAAACCCACACACGTAACAGCACTTTAATCAAAGGTCAGACTATGAATATCTTGGGACAATTATTGACAATAAGCTGAACTTTGAGGCTAATTGTGAAGCCGTATGCGAAAAGGGTTTGCATTGCTTACAGAAACTCGTTCTTTCACGTTGATCGAACTATCATGACATTGTTTTATTGTTCTTTTATCGAATCTGTCTATAGAAGTTTATCGAAGCTGCTTCAGTTTCTACGGAGGTTCACGGTCCCAAGATGCAGAACAAAAAGACACAGAAACAGCTTTTATCCAGCAAGTTGTCATCATAGTTGCACATTCCTTTTTTTGTTGGCACTATTTGTATTTATCTGGTCTTATGGTGATTTTCTTTTAGCTCTTATTTTGATCCTGGTCTTAGTTGTAGTTTTCAGTCCTTTTGGTCGCTTTTATTTGTTTTCCATGAGGTATTTTTTAAAGCTGGTGGAACCTAGGGTACTTTTTAGTGTTTTAATGTTTTAGTCGTGCGTCAAAGGATGTCATCATCATATTGCTGCAAAACAAATCTACCTACGGGTGCAAAAAAAATCAACCTTGACCTTGGATGATAGAAGTGAGCCATGTCCTGAAAGCTGCTCTTTTGGGATCAGTGAATATTTTTCTCTCTTCTCTAGATATGTCGTCCAACTCTTCCTTCTCCACGGTCGTCACCGACTGCTTCTTTATCAAACCAAGCTCCACCATCTACTCGTCCTTCAGCGTTACAAACACCCTCCTCATCCTCCCTCTCTCTGTTCTCATTCTCTACCTGGGTCACCAAAAATGGCGGCGACAACGCTCGACCTCGACGACGATGAGTCACACAGACAGCTTCACTTACCACCTGGTTATCGTGGAGCTGATCAGTGTGGTTGGTTTCACCCTCAGTGCGGTTGGTGTTGAAACAAACCATTACGTTACATTCAGAGTGGGATATTTCATAACCTCCTTCACCTGGTTCGGAGAGACTTTCTTTCACATCCTGACGTGTATGGAGCGATACCTCGCTGTCCTTCATCCCATCACATATCGAAACCTGAAAAGCGAGAGAGGAATCAAAATCAGAAACATCAGCAACGGTTGTGTTTGGCTGCTTTGCGTTTCAGCAACAGCTACAATGTCATCAGACAACATCTCTGTCATCGTGGGTGTCAGCGCCTCCTTCATCGCTCTGATTTCCATTTCTTTCTGCAGCGTTTCTGTTCTTTTTGTGCTGATTCGTCCAGGACCAGGGGAGAGGAGCAGGGTCGACCAATCCAAGAAAAGAGCTTTCTACACTATTGCGGTGATACTGGGTGCTTTGCTGTTAAGAATCAGTTGGAATCTAGTTTGGTTTTATGCTTGGGTTCTTGGGAAAACCTCATGTGTGGCCAGTATGGCTGGAGTTTGGTTTAATATACCGTGCATTCTGGCTTTACCTCTGCTTTTTTTATACAGGGAAGGAATGTTTGCATATTTGAAGAAAATACCAATCACAGAAAACAGGACATAATCATCATCAAACATTCTTGCCAAAAAAGAAATGTACAATTTAACCACCAAACCTTGAGTTTTCATCATGAGTGTCAAGTTTCTATGTTGAGATTGTTGTGAAGTGTGATCGTCTGTTTATTAAAGGGTATTTGAACAAGCTGTAACCTAAAACTGGAGCTTATTCAAATCAGAACACCTGTCAGATTGTTTTGTTCTATTTTTGTCCGCACCTGTAAACTCGTTGCTTTGCTTTTGCCAAAACTATTATTAGCTTCTGTTTGGTTCCATATTTTTTAATACCATAAGCATGCAAGGGTTAGTTTAAATGTACCCCCAAGAATGATATTTTAAACTTCAAAGTAATTACCACAAACTTTTATTTCTTATATGTAACATTTAACTATTTCTACAAACTTTTAAACAGCTTGAAAACAGGTGGACATTAAAAGTTGAACATTGCTGGAATCACTTGTCAAGAAAAACATCACATAAAACATAATGATTCCATAAAACATGTTTATTGCACTTTTGTACAGTTAACCAATACAATACAACCAATACAATTATCATATACAGTTTAATGGAAACAAATACAGTAAATAAATACACGTAACATCTTCTTTAAACATTTTTATGTCCTCATTTTTGAACTGGTGTGATGTTCTCTGACTGTGTCCCTTCTTTGGTGGATTTTTACCAAGAGTAGACACGAATAACCGATTGGGAAACATTTGATATAGCCAGAAAAACAATGATGGTATATGATGGAAGATAAGGCTCAGCCAACACCCTACGACTTAAATCTTGTGTCATAACCACTTTTATCTCAAACCATTTTCAATCTTGCAGCATCACAACTGTAAGTTTGTAGCGTTAAGACTTTTATATTGAAACATTTTGACTGTTTTATTTTCATCACTATGACCTGCTCCATCAGCAAGAAGTATTTTACTTAAAAAACAAATAGCAAGTAGTTTGATTGCCTCCCCTTACACCAAACACAAACCAGAATTTACTACATCTATACCAGTTTCTGCTGTTAGATGTTTCACTTTTGTCTGAACACTGCAAAAATGGAAATCTAAGCAAGTCATTGTGTCTTATTTGTAGTAAAAAATTGTCTAATTGTTCTTAATTTGAGCCACATTCACCAGACCAGGTCATAAAAATGTCTTATGTCAAGTTTTTTTAAGACAAAAATGAGGTGTAAATTGCTTGTAACAAGTCTAAAAAATCTGCCAATGGGATAAGACGAATTCGCCCGGGAAGTTTCTTGAAATTAGAAAGATGTCTTAAAACAAGAATCTTTTATCTTATCCCATTGGCAGATTTTTTTTCTACTTGTTACAAGCAATTGATGCCCCATTTTTGTCTTTAAAAAACTTGAAATGAGACATTTATATGACCTAGTCTAGTAAATGTGGCTCAAATCAAGAAAAGTAAGACACATATTACCAAAAATAAGACATAATGACTTGCTTAGATTTCAGTTTTTGCAGTGAACTTATGCTTGGGTTGGTTCTTTCTTGTTCTTACAGCACAGTAGTTTCCCTGTTCTCTGCAGAAAGAGCAAAGGCAGAACCAGACTGCTTGGAGAAGAAAGCCAAATGACGACCAACCAGACGTGACACTTGGTCAAAGCATTCTTTGCTACTGAGTTGGAAACAGAAACAGAAACAATGTTCCCTATGAACAGAAGCAGCAGCACTCCCAGAATGATCATTATTGTGTAGAAAGCTCTGAGTTTTGAGGGGTCGAGCTGCCGTCGGCCTCCACTCTTGTCCCCCGGCCCCTGACGAACCAGGACACGAAGAACATGAAGACTGCAGAGAGAGATGGCGACTACGGCGGAGGAAAGGGAACAAAGATACAAAACGCTAGCAGAGTTGAATTGGGTCGAAGGGAACATGCCTGCCGTCCAAAATGAGCTCAGCAACCACACACAGGAGACGACGACGTTTCTGATCCTGATCCCTTTGGTCGTCTTCAGGCTCAGGTAGGTTGTGGGGTAAACGACCGCCAGGTAGCGCTCCATGCAGGTCAAGGTGTGAAAGAGCATTCGTGCAGTCAAGTTGATAGAAAAAAAGCACAGACCAACTGAAATGACAACTATGACATGAGCGCGGGCACCAACATAGCAGAGCGTGGAACCAAGGACACACAGCAACTCTATGAACGCCATGTGGAAGGTGAAGACGTCGGAGTGGGTCATCGGTGCACCGTGGCCCTTTTGCTTCCACTGTTTGAAACCCAGGTAGAGGATGAAGATGCAGAGAGGAAAGAGGAGGACGAGGTTGGTGATGGTGAAAGCTGCAAAGATGATACCAGCGGAGGTGTTTAAGCACATGTGCAGTAGCTCAGAATCATGGATAGAGAGACCAGAGGGAAGACAAGAAACATTGCTGATGGAGCAGTTGGCTGGCATGGCTTTGGGCAAAGGGTGGGGGTAGAGAGAGAAAAAAGTAAGATGAAAAAAGTTAAAACTATTTAAATATAGGTTTAATAGCTGAGAGTCTGCAGCTAAGGATCATTAATGCTCAAACTTTTAAAACCCCTCAGATTTGGTCATGGGATGATATAAAATGTTGGCACAGAGTCGTAAAAAGTGTAAAACTCTTTTTCAGTGAAGGTTTTTTTAGTCTTTTCTATGTTTATGTTGTGGTTTTATCATTTAAGTCAGCTTAGTTTCACAGAAAAAAATGCTTGGTGTTTTCTCATAAATTAAAAAGTATCTTGAAACCTTCCGAATATCTTTGGCAAAACCTTTTTGTCTACTCAATAAGGTGTAATGAGTATTCAAAAAATTAATATAAGTTTATGATACACTCACCTGGTCCCTTTAGTTTTATTTGCTGATGTGTCTGAAAATCTTTCTCCTCAGCGTCTGGTCCATTAACTCCTCTTTCATCCGTATAAATGTTCAACACTGAGCGTGTTGCTGGGGCTTTATTTTTTTGCATGTAACCAAACCAAATCAAATTGCTGGATCACTTTGCATTCTCTTTGATTTATAGTTTTAGCGTACAGTAAATATTTCCATCTCATTAATTATCCTTCCATGACCTCACTTAAAGACGTGACAGCTGGAAGAGTTCATGGACTGTGAACAAATTTCTTCTTCCCCAAAATGTCCAGATTTTTCTCAGGTTGTTCCAGAGACCATTGATATTTATGATTAAGTTCTGCATCAGGCAACATTCCAACAAGGCTTTGTTGAAAACTATTTTTGGGCCATATTCAAGCATAATTTGGGGATAAAATGTCAGAATTTTGAGACTGAAAGGCAAAATCAGGAGATAGAGGTCAAGATTCACATTCAAAGAGTTGAGACTTTGAAATAAAGTCAAAACTATGGAATAGAACCAAAATTTTGAGATAAAAAGTCAAAATTATGAGGGATAAAAAGTTGAGATTTCAATACTGAGTCAAAATTTTGGAACAAATCCAAAATCTTGAGATTACCACTCAAAACTCTGACAAAAAAATGTATTAGGCATTCTTTATGTTTACGTTGCTTCAAATTTTCACATTCAAACAGAAAAGGTGTATTTCAAATAAATGTTTTGGTTATGATGCTACTTTGTTGTCTCTGAGGATCTTTGGGTGTTTTTGTGGTATTTCCAAACTAATCTTTCAAACTAAAATCCCATAGTTGTATTTTTTGATGGTTTCCCCTTATGCAATTTCTTATAATTAACATATTTGGACAATATTCATCTGTATATTATGATGTAAATATAAGTGCAAATGCTTCACAATTTTGTCAGTGGATGCCAAAAATGTCAAAAATTTTGCCAAGTAGGGCAATGGATGCATTTAAAAGGGAACCCCGACTGTAAGGACTAACAGGCATGAATATGCTGAAATGTTTGTCTCAAACTAGAATTTGTTGTTAAAAGACATAACAAATTGATTTTTCTTTTTTAAAACACAGTTTCTATCCTTGGGGCGCAGCCATTGTTTTACTGCCGCAATGCATTCTGGGTTGATGATGTAGATTGGTTGCTTGGTGCCGAGCATCTGGATTTGGCCGTTTCCTCACTACTAGTCGCCGTAAGTCACGAGGTTTGAGGAGGGAAAAAAACATAATAATGCCACATGTGGCTGCTTTTGGGTGCACTTTTCAGTCCAAAGGAAACAAGGAGACTGATGTTAGTCTGCACAGCTTCCCAAAAGACAAGAAAAGAAGGAAGTTGTGGGAAATGGCTTGTGGGCGTAAACAACTTCCCATGGAGCCGCGGCTATGTTCTGGCCACTTCTCCCCAGAAGCATTTGCTGCATTTAGCCGGCCCATGCTGATGAAAGAGCTGACAGGTGTGGGTCACTATAAACGGAGACTAAAGCCAAATGCTGTGCCGACTATTTTCCAACACAAACCCACAAAACTTCCTCTGGAAACCACTGAAGTCCGCTCCAGGACTTATATGATCCTGTATGAGATCGAGCCCGGTGCAACCATATGACGTCACTACCCAGACGTTATTGCGGCGTAAACAACAATGGCGGCCTACAGGTGAAAATAGTTTTTCTAATTTTACACAAACTAAGATATTTTGAGAGATTTTATCATCGTTCTTATGTAGCTGGTAAAAACACTGATCATTTAGGAAAATGACGTTCTGGTAGCCAGGGTAACTTTTAAATTGACTTAAAGTGATGCAGAGTCCTGAGGAGACCTTACAGAAACCAGAAGTGAATAATTGAAATGTTCAGACAAAAGCTGAGAAGGAGGGTTTTTAAATTCACCATCCACTAGAGAAATGTAAAAGTTTCTGTGAGCTATAAATGCTGCTCATGTCTATCAAAGTAATCGCACAACGATTAAAAATGAGAATATAACAGAGTTGATGATACTACATTCTTATCCTTGCACTGCTGCAGCGACGCTCTTACAACAGGGTAGTTTATCTACTCGATGTAAAAACAGCAAAGGTGAAACAAGGCTGCTGGGGAGGATAAACCAGAAGGCACTTTTGATCACCAAACACGGACTCCCACCCTTTGCCATGATAAAACGATATGCTAACAAGCACACTAGAAGCCCCACAAACTTCAGCAGCAGAGTTCCCATTATAGCCATCATGGTGTGAAACGCCCTTTGCTTTGACGGGTCGACCTTCACCCTGTCTCCACCTTTTTCTCCTGGTGATGGATGCTTCAGAGCCCAGAGGACGGAAAGACAACAAAAAGAGCTGACCACGAGGGCGAGGGCGTAGAAGACGAAGAAAGGGATATAAGCAAGCTCAGGTAAGAAGACGTGTGTCACGTACAACCAAATTAAACTCATCAGCCAGACACAACTGATGCTGATGTTCCTGATTCTGACACCTTTGGACTGCCTCAGGGACAAGTAGGTGATCGGGCAAACCACGGCCAGGTAGCGCTCAATGCAGGTCAAACAGTGGAAATTCGTCTGTCCGGGTATAACAAAAGAAAATATATAAAACCCAGCTGTGATCATCTTTTTAACTCCTGAAAACTGAGCAACAAGGTAGAGGCCAGATCCCAGCAGAGTGAAAAACTCCATCACCACCATGTTGTAGGTGAAGACGTCGGCGTGGCTCGTTGATCTCCTCAAAGAGTTGCGTCGTTGCTGCCTCCATCGTTGAAATCCAGCATGGACGACGAGAGTGGAGAGAGGGAGGAGGAGGAGGAAGCTGGTGATGCCGAAAGTGTGAAGAATGAAGGCTCCGGCTGATGATTGGAAGCAACCTAAAGCTGTGAATGATGTTCGGTTGGCGCAGGCGCTGACGCTGAATGACATTGTGAACACTGAAGGCTCCTGAGGAAATCAGAGAAAATTCCCGATGATCAAAGAGAATGATCACAGCTGTAGTTCTGGATATCTTGCAACTATGGGTAAGGCCAGGACCACACTAGGAGACTTTTAGCCCTAAACTAGTTTTGAATGAATTGGACAAAAAATGAGTTACAACAAGCCTCGAATCAACGACCCCGACCAGCAAATGTTGGCAGCACCATGGATAAAGTGTTCAGTCTTTGTGGCGTCTTCACTGCAAAAACTGAAATCTAAGCAAGTCATTCTGTCTTATTTGTAGTAAAAATTGTCTTATTTTTCTTGATTTGAGCCACATTCACCAGACCAGGTCATAAAAATGTCTTATTTCAAGTTTTTTAAAAGACAAAACTGAGGTCTAAATTGCTTGTAACAAGTCAAAAAAATCTGCCAATGGGATAAGAAAAATTTGCTCCTGAAGTTTCTTGAAACTATAAAGATGTCACTTTTTTCTTGACCCATTGGCAGATTTTTATGACTTGTTACAAGCAATTCAGACCTCATTTTTGTCTTTAAAAAACTTGAAATAAGACATTTTCCAGGACTTATCAGGAGAATGTGGCTTGTATCAAGAATAATAAGACTAATTTGACTAAAAACAAGACAATGACTTGCTTAGATTTCAGTTTTTGCAGTGTTTTTACTGGATAATATGATGTCTAATAGCAATGAGAAGAGAAAAATTGTCAAATTTTATATGGGTACTTCAAGTTCGTATCTTGTTTCTACTTTTCTCTCACTTCAAAGCCTGGTAGAGTTGGGCATCAAGTCTTGATTCTCTTGGAACCGTTCAAATTTTTCAGTTTCGATGCCTCGGTTTTGATGTTTTAACATTAGAAACAGACGTGAAGAGGATCACAGCAGATCCAGGTGCTGGTTTATGCTTCATGACAGATGTAAATTACCTAAAAGTCACACCACACTAAATTGAATTAGACAGACACTAAATCTGAATTTTGCAAACTGGAATCGAATTTTAAATTTTAAGGAATAAAAAAGCTGAAATTTCAAACAAGTAAAGCATTTCATAACATTATTATCCGCAAAATTAATCACTTGAATTATGTGACGGATCTCAGAACCTCAACCCGTTCGTAGATCATTAGATTTGAATGTGAATACATTTAGATAATAAAACAATCCCAACCTTGGTTTTCTCTGTTTCTTGCTCCTGTTGCACAGCCGAGCTGCTTTCCATTCAGGGGAACTGATAATTGATGATTTGAGTAAACATTAGGAGTGTCTAAATGCACAGGACATTTGAATTCTTTATGTCACATAATAAATAACTCTTTTGACATCCTCATGCTCTAGGGAAATTTACTTTCCGAAAGTTTTGCCCTGTGGTTCAATAGAGCAGCACGGTGCAGCGAGCGAAACAACAACAATGTGGTTAAAATGCACTGAAAATGTGCTGAATCATCACATCTATAAACACAGCTCAGTGAATCAGATTTACTCAAATAAATTTGGATAGAAATGCTGACACCTGGTGGCGATTCTCAAATACTGCAACTTCAAAGATAAATGCTTTTTTTTTTTTTTTAGCTGTGCAGCCCTGTTCTTGTTATTTGCATGATTATGTTGCACCCTTTCACACAGGGTTAAATAACACGGGAAAAAAAAACATTGTTTTCTTTGTAGCCTATATCTGCACATTCAGATTTGAATATATTCAAGCTCCATCGACACCATTCAACGCTTCTATATTTGAATTCCAGGCATTGTTGGTATAAAAAGACATGATGATAAAAGCTGCATTTGCATTCGCTCTAAAAATTTAATCCGAATTAATCTTCAGGGACTGGACTAGTTATTGATTCCTTTAAAGAATTTCGTACCCATTCTATGCGGTTAATATAAAACATAGAAACATGGCTTTGGTACTTAACTAAGTGAAATCAGCATCAGAACAGACTCAGTTTTGTAAATTCACAAGACGCTTCTTCCTTGTCTATGTTTGTTGCTCTTTAAGCTGCTATAGTCCATGCTTTGGTCCATGGGATTAAAAAAACAAAAAAAGAAAAACACGACAATTTTATTTGCTTATATAAATGAACCGTTAACTACCACAGCTCTGATTCAAAGCACATGTTTCTACTCAGTTAAATTATATTCCTCTGTATATTTGGACGTCCATTTTGACATCTCTCTGGCTTGGACACAGCTTGAGGAAAAATAAAAACTACTAAAATTGTGAGTATTCGTTTTTTTCGACTGTGCAGTTATTTCTATGCTGTAGATGAACTTCGGCAATGATTACTCTGAGAAATTCTTCTACGTTCAATAAAAGGGTTTTGTTTTCTTTAACTACTTCACAAATAAAAATTTTCAGATGTTTTTTCATCAGTATTCAAAAAGTTGGTAATGGTACCATCGCATATTTTGTCAATTGTTCTCTATCAAAATCGGACTCAATTTTAAGTTACTGCAGACTTTCAGAGAAACGTTTTGTATAAGGTGACCATATTCTAAAAAACCCCCAAAAGAAGACCCCTCCATAAACCAAATATTCATTTAAAGCACTCATTTTCTGTTTTAAGGGATAAATTTCACCCATAAATAACATACAGAGGCCATTTTCCACCAGTTAAAAATATAATAATGAAATGCTGGCTTTGTCAAGACTTTTTTTGCCTTTATGAAGTCAAAAATTTGTGGAGAAAAAAGTCAAATTTTTTATCAAAAAAGTCATATTGATGAGATAAAAAGTAAAAAATTACAACTTTTATCTTAAAATTTTTACTTTCCCCTCATAATTTTGACTTTATGATCTCACTATATTGACTTTGTTTCAAATTTTTGACTTCATCTCAAAGTTTTGATTTTTTACCTTTAAATTATGACTATCTTCAAATTTTAAATTTCTTACTTCATTATTACACTTTACATCTCAGAATTTTGACTTTTTATCTAACATTTTGACTTCAGAATAATGCTAGTAGTCCAGTGCAGCAACTTATTATAAATATCAATAATCAGTAGAACAAGCTGGGAAAAAAACAAGATATTTGGGGGAATTTTAAATTATAATTTTACTACCAAAAGGAGGACATATCCAGGGAAAAGAGAACGTTTGTTCACCCTAATTTCAAATACAAATATTTTGCATTCAAACTATGAGATATTTGAAGTGAACGTAGTGAAGTGAATGATCTTGCAGTATCTTGATTTTAACCGTTGAACCTGAATCTAACAGTTGCTCAATGACTGCTCATTTGGATATAATCTTCTGAAATGTGTGCTGTCACTTTTGCTGATTACACTTAAGAACTTTAAAAAAAATCTTTTTAGCAGCTTTGTTGTGCTTTTACGTTCAGACCAAGTCCAGTCGCGGTTGATGTCAATTACCAAACATCTTTTTTTATTGCTTTCTGTAATTGTCTCTTATCAAGGGTCAGTGATGGTGTTTTATTTTGAAAGTGCATGCCATAATCATGCCTAGCATCCTGTCCACATTACTTTTCTTTGTTCAGTTTGATGTGTAAAAATTAAGATTGACTACAAATGGATCATTTTGCTTCATTTTTGTTCTTGTTTGTCTCTCTTTCCTTTAGGCCTCCAACATGTCCCTTAACTCTTCCTCCTCTGATTTGGCGCTTATGTCCGGGATTTTTTCCCACTGCTTTGAAAACAGAGTCAGCAAACTGATCTTCACAGGCTTCACCGTCACCACTTTTCTCCTCGTCCTTCCTCTCTCCGTCATCACTCTGTTTCTGGGTTACCAGCAGTGGAGGAGGAAACACTCCACCCCAACCAGTCACTCAGACTTTTTCACCTTCCACATAGTGGTGATGGAGATTGTGCACATCATGGCGTCTGTCGGTTACTGTTTCGCCGTCTACGTCCATCACAGGATGATGATGGGCGCCATGTCCTATTTTTTCTACACTAGCTCGTGTGCACAGATGTTCTTTCACACTCTTACATGTGTGGAGCGTTTCCTGGCTGTCGTATTTCCCATCACTTACATGCGTGTCAGTAAAGGAAGTGGGGTCCAGGTTAGGAACGCTCTCATTTTGCTAGTTTGGATGTTTTTTTTTGCATTGTTGGTCACAATGGTTTCAACAACTGATGTCATTTTCATGCTGCACACTGTGCAGCAGGCCTGCTCGTTGATTGTCATCTCTTTTTGCAGCTTTGCTGTACTCAGAGTGCTAAAGCGCTCAGTGCCAGGAGACGGAGGTAGAGACAGAGAGAGAGTCGACCAATTAAAGCAAAAGGCTTTCAACACAATCATGGCGATAATGGGGGCTTTGGTGCCGAATTTTGCTGGCTGTTTGTTTTATGTTGCAATGTACGCCTCACCTCAAATTTCAAAGACGGGTCAGTGTGTGATCCTGGAGTCCACTTACTGGTTATCTCTGCCCAGTAGTGTAGTGTTACCGCTACTGTTTCTACACAGAGCAGGAAAGCTTCCATGGAGTAGGAGCTCATGAGAATATTGAGAACCTCTAACATTTAGTTTTGTCTCTAAACAGAGAAAAGACCAAATTTTTTATACATAAGATAAAGCTGATTCTCACTGCAAAAATAACAGTAAAAGCACCAAGAAAATTGTGTGAGAAATAGCGTAGGGTGGTTGCAAAATGTAGACCCTTTTAGTCTCATAAGCCAATTAAGGCGGTGTAAAACAGTTGCCATGGAAATAAAGGTCACACACTAATATTTTATTGGACAGCCTTTCACTTTGATCACGGCACACGTTTACTGTTTCAATAAGCTTCTGTAATGTCTCAAGATTTCTTTCCATTCTGTGTTGCATTAATTATTCTCCAGCACATCCCTAAGATTCTCAATGGGGTTGAGGTCTGGACTCTGTGGAGGCCAATCCATGTATGAAAAAGGCGTCTCATGCTCCCTGAACCACTCGTATGCCACCTTGGAATATGTCCGCCCCATAAGGGAAGAAAAAATCCACTGAAGGAATAACCAGGTGATCCAGTATATTCAGGTAGTCAGGTGACCTCATTCTTGCTGAACCTGAGCAACTGCAGCAACCCCAGATCATAGCACTGCCCCCACAGGCTCGTACAGTAGGCACTAGGCATGATGGGTGCATCACTTCACCTGCCTCTCTTCTTACCCTGATGCGCCCATCACTCTGGAACAGGGTAAATCTGGACTCATCAGACCACATGACCTTCTTCCATTGCTCCAGAGTCCAATCTTTATGCTCCCCGCTCCCTGACAAACTGAAGCCTTTTTTCTGGTTAGTTTTACTGATTTGTGGCTATAACTAGTCCTAAGTGTTTTTGGGGTTTTTTTTGAGCAGGCAGTGTATCTTATGATGATGAACCTTATGTTTTCAACAGTGTGCGCTAATTAAAATGTGAACTCTTTTTGTGCCTCCTTGTGTTTTTTACGGTTTCAGCAATATCCTGTTTTTAATGCTTTCGAGGCGAGGCCCAGCAGCTAAACCAAACCCCGTCGTGCCGACTCGATTTGGCCATGCAATCCGACCCAACCATGGAAACGAAATCTGAACTTGACATTTGTTTACTGAAATTCTGAGCAGAGAGTATCCCTTGAACAACTTTGAGATATGCAAACCTAAATCCCACAGACTGTCTGCAGGCCATCTTTATACACGCACATTCTTTAAAAGCATCCGTCACACGAAAGCGTGAGTGTATATAGAGAGGGGAGATGTCGGTGTTTTAAAGTTCAGTTTTAGCTTCGGGTGACGGGGGTTCACCACGATACACGACTGTAAAGGTGAGGTTCAATTCTTTGAGTTTTCCATACATGTTCACTGCCTTGTTTCTAAGAATTTACCGCTTTGTCAGATATTTCATGACTTTGCAGTGACTTGAATATAAGCTAGTTTGTATACGCAGTCCATCAGGTACTTACCTCATGACTTTAAAGGGTATTACACTCAATTTTAGGCATTATGTTTTCCCTTGAGAGCATTGCGGTGGCACTACATGGCTCATCTCAAGCTTTCTTTTATCCTCTGTCCAGAACAATTCATTTCAGCTACTGCACTGTCTCTTTAAGGCCGCCTTAGCAATCAAGAAGCCGTCTTCGATGTTGCAGAGCCACAAATGTCATGTTTCTCAACAATGCAAAACAGAGAAGGAAGTTTTGGTTCGGCAAATGTGCATTGCTGTGTTGTTGTTTTGTCAGGACGTAACTGGAGAGTGACGGGCTGAATTTTGGAATTTTGGAGGAGTTTGTTTGTTTGTTGATCTTCATCTAATACATGATTTTTGTCGTTTGTGCTCCTTCCCTCTTGTCCTCTTTCTCATCACATTTTCACGTAGCTATGTATCTCAACTCTTCCTCCAACTCTTCCCTTCCTCTTCCAGCATCTTTGAATTCCTCCTTCCTCCGTCCTGTAACAGTCACCTGCTTGAACTACAGATCCAGCATATTCAGCTTCACCACCTTCTCCATCATCAACGTTCTTCTCCTGAGCCCTTTTTACATCTTCATCCTCTGCCTCGGCGTTCAGCAATGGAGGAAACGGCGCTCGTCTTCCACGGCAGAAACGAGTCACTCCGACATTTTCACCTACCACATGGTGGTGATGGAGATGTTTGGGATCTTTGGTTGTGGGCTCTATTCTTTTGGCCTCTACTTTATGGAGCCGTGGTTGATTTTGGTGGGTGTTTACGTTTTCACAGCCTCTTCCAACGGACAGATTTTCTTCCACTTCCTCACCAGTGCAGAACGCTACCTGGCTGTTGTTCATCCAATCCTCTACCTCGGCCTCAGACAGAAAGGAGGCGTCAGGATCAGAAACATCACCATCGGGTGTGTTTGGCTGCTTTTTCTTGGATTGTTTGGTGTCATCAAGCTGGCAGCGATGTCTAACCCACTTCCATTTTTGTGTCTAGCGTTGCTCGCCATAGTTGCGGTGTCGTTTTGCAGCCTTTCTGTTCTGTGTGCTCTGGTGCGTCCAGGGCCTGGGGAGGGGGCCGGGAATCGAGGGAGGGCAGATAAAACAAAAATGAAAGCCTTCTACACCATCACTGTTATTTTGGGGGCTCTGCTGTTCAGGTTCGGGGGGCAGGTGCTTGTGCTCGCAATTTACAACTTCACTGCAGTGAGTGAGAATATAAGATGTGGGTTACTGATTTCAGGAGTCTGGTTTAACCTCCCGAGCAGTTTGGTGTTACCGCTTTTGTTTCTTCACAGGGCGGGAAAACTACTGTGTTGTAAGAACAGCTCAGAATGATTGACGGTTCTGGCATCTGGTTTGAAAACTCACAAAAGGATGGTGGGTGAAATTCATACATGGGACCAGGCCACAGAAGACAAAAAAAGATATAGAAACAAGATTTGGAGAACAAAGTCATTGTGCCATAAGATTAAAGTTTCAACATTACAAGGTTAAAGTCGTTTTGTTATGATATCAAAGTCAAGTTGTAAAGTTTGAGATTCAAGTTGTAATTTTAAGTTGTGTCTAAAGTCTTAATGTTATGAGTTTAAAGTCATGATGCTACGAGTTTCGAGTGTTAAAGTTTTACAGTAGAAGTCTTAATATTACGAGTTCAAAGTCTTAATGTCATGAGTTTAAGTCATTATAGCATTAAAGTTTTTTGTTTTGAGAATAAAGTCTTGATCTAATGAGATTTAAGTCACAATCTTAAGAGAATAAAGTTGTAATATTACAAGCATATAGTTATGGTACAATATTTAAGTCATACTGTTAGGAGATCAAAGTTGTAATATTCTAAGTTTAAGGTCTAAAGTCTTAACGTTACAAGTTTGAATACCCGAAGTTTTGAGATATAACATGAATTAAGTCACAATGTTATGAGAATTGAAAGATTGAAACTAGAAAGTGACAAGTGTAGAGTAGATGTGACAGTTTTCAAGTCGTAATTTATTGACATTAAAGTTGTAATGTTAGTTGGACTGATTATGAATTTTCCTGTGTATTGAAACTTATGGCCCACTTTGTAGTTTTATCCATTTATTTTACTGAAATTGTTCTTGTCTATGTATGTTTAGTGTAACTGAACGAAAGTGCACACATTAATAAATGACCAAACTTTACTTGTTCTGTGTTTCCATTTTAGACTCTTGAAATGTAATCACTCACATTTGTTTTCACAACTGCTTATGAGAGATGAACTGTTCAAGTTAGAGTCATTAAACACTGCTCATTTAAGTCATTACAGCAGGAAAATGATTGAGACTGTTCAGGTATGGAAATAAAGGAGAAAGAGAGAGACAGGTGTTCTAGTCCTCATGACTGTTTGATTTGAATAAGCTCCAGTTTTAGGTTACAGGTCATTTGAATCGACTAATGGACGGACGGGGTCGTAAATAGAGTCTGGGAATTTTCCAGCAACACTGTTTGTTTATAAATACATTCATAAATCAAATTAAAATACCTTATTTTAGGTCAAAAGTATGATTTAATGAATCAGAGGAGCTACTTTGAACCCCTTTACATGCAGTTTTGACACATTAAATAACATTTCTATTTTGTGGCCCTTGAACATTATTCAAATCTCTCTGAAATTCTCCATTTTTATTCTTAATTTTAAATACTTTTTCACACTCCTTCCATTTTGCAACTCTTCTCAGAGCCTTGAACGATCTGCACATTCTTCTCACCTTTGCAAATTGATGAGAAATCTTATTTATACTTTCAAACACATTTACCGAAAAATTCATCCCAGAACAAGGTAATCTGTATAATATTTGACGTCTTGGCTGAATTTACTTTTGGCACATGTTTCCTGTGGGTGATCTTGATTTAAATGTCATGACTCTTGGTCACAGGTGCTCAAAGCTGATTTGAATGAGCATCAGACTTGGTACACAATCGACTGTCATATTCAAATCAAGGTATTGGATCATTGTCTTGAATGCTTTGCTTGATATGAAATTAAAAAATGAAACAAACTTTAACGCTGAGTTTAGATTAGATTGATTGATGGGTAGGAGGTGCCCTATGTCAGTGCCCTTAAACATGGGTTAAAATAGACACTATATGAGCCTTTTTGTATTGTGGAAAAAAGCTTTAGAGCTCTCTCTGCTGACAGAGAGGATCATCTCCACCAAAAAATCCAATTAAAATACTTCATAAATATGGTTTCTGTTTTCTTATTGCCCCTATTTGGCAGAATTTCTAACATGTTTTGCATTTACTGACAAAATTATGAAGCACTTGCACTTGGTTTTTTGTTGTCTCAATATGTTTATTGTATGAAATATCATCTGGGGCAACCATCTTGGAAACACAATTTTGGGACTTTTATTTTGAAACCAAATCAAGGACTCATAGTATTTAGATTCAATTTAATCTAATTACTGATACTTGTTGAACTATTGGTAATGTCAAAGAACTACTTTAATTTCAAGACAGCTTACGATTGCCACAAATGACTTTCTTTCGAGACTGTCCTTTTAATTCGACTTTAAAAACACTTATATCTCTTAACTGTTTTTTCGTTTTTTTGTTTTTTGCATAAATGCATGTGTACACTACATTCCAAATGTTTTAAAATGGCCTATTAAAAAGTCATATCCGTTAATGACCCACTTGTGAGAGATAACCATCAATGTAGTCAGTGTATTTGTGTTCTGTTCCTTAATGAAAAAGTCAAATGGGAAAGTCTAAAACGTCCAGTTTCTTGAAGGCAATTTGTAATCAAATTTGCCTCCAGTATAGAGTGCTTCGTAAAAACACTTTATCCCTTCAAATAGTGCTGTTTTGCAGAAAATTTGCCTTCTAAATGCAGACTCAATAAATACCACATCCATTTTTATCGACATGCAAAAGGCGCACAGCCGTGCTCTTCGCTGACATCTGGACAAGATACTGACGTCCATCACTCAGATCCTGAACACACGCAGAGGAGGATCAGAGATAAGGTTGGCATGCCGTGGTTATATAATCTCACATCATCTGATCATTTTCTAGATAAGGTGGAGTTTTAGGCTATCTTTAATGAAATCTAGGGAATATGTGACATCAGGACAGTAAATCTTAATCCTTTTGAACCATGTTTTCATGCTAAATTACTGGATTTGGGGAATAAAAGTCCTGATGTGTGGAGTCTTTGTGGAAGCACAGTTCTCAGTTTTCAGACGTCAATAGCTGCAGGGTAAGTTCACGCAGAAAAAAACTACTTGTAAGAGCAGCGGAGTGACGGGTATTATGGGATTCTGTCTCAAAAAATGCACGGGGTCTCTTAAAGGTGGAGGGTGGTGAGAAAATTTGACAAAGCGGGAGACAATAACATTGATATAACGCTGATGACATGTTGCGTCCATCACTTGTGATATGTTCAGGTACGTTGAAGTAACTGAGAATCGCCTATAATCCAAAAGGGGTCCCCTGAAATGTCTAGATGAAACTTAACAAAATTACTGATGAAAATGTTTTCTTCAGTAACTATTATTCTTTTAAAAATGACAACACAACACACTGGAAAACTGTGTTCTATATGTTTAAGTATTTAGTTAGCATTTTGTTATTAAGTATTTGAGTATTTTCAGTGTTGTATTATGAAGTATAAGTGTAATTTGAGTGTTTTATTTTTAAATATTTTAGTATTGTACTATTAAGTATTTCAATATGTTGTTAGCCTTTCGTTATAAAATATTTTCAGTATTTTAGTATTAGGTAATCCAGTATTTATGGTATTTTTATTGCTAAGTATTTTAGTATTTGTTGTATCCAAGCTTTTAATTTTTATTTTTATTTTCCTGGATTCAATATTTTAGCATTTTAAGCCGTAGACTAAATTTCCAGTGCAATACTGAACTTTGCGCAGTTTTGTTCTTATTTGTCTACAGGTGTTTACATTGTTTATTACTCTATTTGCCTTTTTATTGTCTCTTGAGGATAAACAAAGTTTTTTGAATTTGAAAGTTCACTTAGAACAAAGTTTATATCCTGATCAGAAAAAATAAAATTGTCACTTTGTACATCAAAGTATAAAAAGGCAGGACAAAAAAAAATCTTAAGATTAAAATAATGTCTCTGGGGTCCCCAGAAATCTGGGATGTCAAAATGGGGTCACGGCCTAAAAAGGTTGGGAACCACTGGTTTAGAGACTTGCTACAATCTGACACTTTTTCTTGTCTATTTTCAGGCTCATGGAAATCGCGAGCGCCTCCTTCCCCCTGAATATTTCCCTCAAACCTCCCAATCCCTCTCCAACCAACTCCACTACCGTCTCCAATTCCTTCCTGAACAGCTGCTTCAACACGCCGTCTGGTTCATCCATCTTCACCGCTTTCACCGTCACCAACATCCTCCTCCTCCTCCCTCTCTCCGTCTTCATCCTCTACCTCGGTTTCCAGCAGTGGCGGAAGCAGCACGGCAACGAAAGCATGAATCCCATCGACGTCTTCACTTACCACATGGTGGGGATGGAGCTGATCGGCATCACCGGGTCCATTTCCTGCTGTTGCGGCGCGTTTATCGATCACGGGCTGTTGATATGGGTGGGGTGTAACTCGTTCGCCATCAACTCGTGTATAAAAATGTCCTTCCATGTCCTCACTTGTGTGGAGCGCTACGTGGCGGTCGTTCACCCCATCACCTACATGACCCTGAGTAAATCAGGCGGGGTCTTGTACAGGAACATCAGCATCGGCTGTGTTTGGGTGATATGTGCCGGACTCATAGCTTTGCGACTTCTTCTTGATAACAACTTCACCATGATCCTTTTCTTCTGCAACTTGGTTTTCTCTTTAATCGTCATCTCCTTCTGCAGTCTTTCCGTTCTCCGTGTCCTGATGCATCCAGTGCCAGGAGATGAAGTGGGGCAACACGGGAAGGTTGACAAATCAAAGCAAAGAGCTTTCGTTACTATAACCGCCATAATGGCCGTGCTATTGGTGAGGTTTGGAGGGAACCTGGTTTGCATGGCGTTGGCGAACTCGTCTGTGTTGAGCTCCAGCGCCGCCTGTATCGTGAGGATGGCAGGGATCTGGTTCTGTCTGCCCAGCAGTTATGTGCTGCCACTTCTGTTTCTTCACAGAGCGGAAAAACTGTGTTTCACTCCCAAATCTGATTCAGCGTGAGGAAATGAATGAAGAGCCAAGTTTTGGGACAAGTAGAATACAATCAGTCGGGTTTCCAAACGTTCGATGGATAGTAGCATAGACGAGAGCCGGTAGAAACTACATTTTTGTTTGTTTGGTTGGAGGATAGAAAAACATGCATTTGCCTTACCTTGTTTCCCATTCTATGCCATTAATGCTAGGCTGGTTATATTTTAGAAACGTAAAAAAGAGGACCCCCTACCTGACCTCTTAGAGATCCTGCAAAAATACCAAAAAGGTCCTCAAGGACGACAAAGTCACTTCATAATCCAAACTTTTATTTATAACACTCCTTTTCCATCAGATGTGAAAATTTTCAGTGGTGTAGCCCAATTGTGCAAATTGGAAATACAAAGATGAAAAATCTAACTTTGTTAAATTAAGTCAAATTTATGAGGTGGAAAAATTCTGCTCAAAATTTCTCAAAATTTTGGCGTTTTTATTTTTAATTTTGAATTTATATCTCAAAATTTTGACTTTTCATCTCAGAATTTGACTATTTAACTCAAAATGTTGACTTCACATGGGCCACGCCTCGCTCATGCTTGACACATTGACAGGTTGATGCATCAGAATAATGCCATCAGTGGTAAATAGACCAAGCTGAGAAAAAAAGACATTTTCGGAAATTTTCTAAAAAAAAAACCCTTGACATAATTTTACAACAATAAAGGAGGACATGTCTAGACTAAAGAGGATGTCTGGTCACCCTTCTGAAATATTTTTTTGTTTTGTGACCACCCTGCTGCTTCTCCTTGAGGGATTTTTATGAACTTTTAATGTTTGTTCATGCTTGTTTGTTAATAAAAATGAATCCATGTTATGATTGTTGCAGGTGTTGGGTGTGTTTTATTTTGGTCAATGTTTGGATTTGTCGTCAGCACAAAAGAGCCACTTTACAATATGAATGTAATAGTCATAAAAATCGGAAGCAAAATGGATTCATAATACAAAACCTTTGCTGTGAAAAGCACATTTATTTCTACATTTAATTCCTGGTTTGGACACATTTACCAAGAACACAGAAAATACAGAGTTCGGCCTTAATGACACACTTTGTTGAGATGCAACTCTATGTACATGTAGTGTTTATTGATTTTTATGAAAGAAGTTAAAATTGTATTATTTATGCACACCTTGATTTCTGGAACTAGCTATATGGTCTTTAACTATTTACAGCCTTTTATACTATTTACGAACATCCAAAATCTTATAAAGGCAGAAAAGTTAGCGACCAAATTTGACAGTCACGCATGAGTGTTGGAATCATAGACATGACACGGTCAACTTTTTCCATATTTTGTGCAGCCTACGGTTACAAGAGGTAAATCCAGGTTACAAGAACCAGAACAGCATTGAAAGAAAAATATCTGTTAGGCCAGATAACATAACTAAAATAAAAGGTTTTCTCAAACCGTCCTGTATCATAACTACATCTATCATCTACTAATTATTGGAATTCTTGTACTTATTTAGATGTTTTTTTGAAACACCTCAAGAGTCCTTCTCTTTGTACATACAGAAGTGGTAACGCCAGACTGCTTGGGAGATTAGACCAGACTTCGTACCACATCGCTTCACACACTTTACTATGCCCTGCCAAATAAAAAACTATCCAAATCAGATTCCAAATACACCTTATGAACGAAGCTCCGGTTATTGCCATGATGGTGTAGAAAGCCCTCTGCTTTGTTTTGGCGACTCCATCCCTGACCCTGCCCTGCTCTCCTGGTCCTGGACCAATCAGAACGCAGAGAACAGAAAAGGTGCAGAAGCATGTGGTGATGAAAGACAAACTGAGACAACCAAAATCCATGATCACAGAGATAAATTCAGAACCTGAGATGATTAATCCAAGAGTGCAGAGCAGCCAAATAGAAGTGATGCAAATGTATCTGATTCTGACACCTCTCTCACCGCGAAGGCTCACATACGTGATGGGGTGAACGACGGCCAGGTAACGCTCCAAACAGGTGAGGGTGTGAAACAATGTCTCTCCATACCAGGCAAAACAAGAAAGCCTGTATCCCACCGATTCTACAACTGCATTCCCGCTACGGACACCACAAAGTTGGCTTATGTTTCCCACAACATAGATCAGCTCCATGAAGACAACGTTGTAGGTGAAGCTTTCTGAGTGACTCATTGTTGACGCTGATGAAGTGGAGCGCTGTTGCCTCCATTTTAGAAAACCCCGGTAAAGGATGAAGACGCAGAGAGGGAAGAAGAGAAGGCCAAATGTAAAGTAGCACGACAGAAAGATTTCAGGTCTGGGGATAACACAGTCCACCTGATTGATTAAGTATATCGAGGGGTTGGAAAAGTTATGGAACATCTGGAAGGAAAAAAGGAAGGAAAATCAAAAACACGAATCTTGAATGATGAATCTTCACGTCCGTCAATTTGTCAAAAAAAAAACAAAGTCCCCCTTTTTACAATCAAAATAAGCACAAATAATAAAACTACAGAACAACCGTATACAGAGTGACCTGTTTAAGTTTCCAAACTGATAGAAAATGCTGAATTTCTGTCAATTCTAGCAAAAAAAACTACACAAAAAAGCATACCAACCTTATCAATAAGTGCTCGGATCTTCCTCCTTGTGTGTCTCCGCTCCAAATATTCTTATCCACTTCCTGTTGCTTTATTAACAACCCTTTCTTTGTTGATCTAAATTCAAATGTAATCCATTTGAATAAAAAGCAATGATTTGTCAATGACAGACTGGATGGCGAATGACCATCAGGGTGGATGGAAAATGTTTAAATATCCCATCAACAGAAAAGACTTGATGTTAGTTTTTCTCATGACTGTAATTTATCACAGATTTGGGGAGGACAGAATATTTAAAAGACTCCTAAAAGAGGAGAAGATGAAGTATGGGCATGATCTCTGACTTATTTAAGGACAATAGAAAGAAGATTTTCTGGACGCAGGTTTCAGAGTTGACTTATTTGTTTTGGGGTACACTGTGCCCATTGTGTTCTAGCAGGAAAGCAAACCTTTGAGATTGCAACACAAACAGAGTCAAAATTGTTGTAATTTTGCTTTAAGTTTTATTTGAGCGCTGTGAATAGTTCAATCAAACCAGTTAAGCATCTCATTGTACTTCATTTGAAATTTCTTGTCAAGAATAGAACCACACTTATTTTGAGTTACTGTTTAATAAATACCAAACACATTGAGCTAAAAGGTAAAGAACTAAAGTTTGGTCCCCAAGAGATTGGAAACAGCTGATCAGAATCTTGTAAAATATTCAGAGATGAAAACAAATATTGTTAATGGTGTGTTTTTTTCCCTTGATATTCTAATGTGAAATATGGAACTGAATCTGATATTGTTTCAAACCACTACCAAACATTTGTGAGACATCTATAACTACCCACCAGTTCAACAAGTATCAAGAAAAGTATTTCTACCCCATGGAGCACACTGAAAATGGACCAACACAAAAATAAGATAATCTTGTGAAATCCCACATTAGAAAGAACATTTAGAAAACTAAATATGGTCCAGTCAGCTAACAAATCTGACAGTTATTCATCTGTGTTTGCTGTTGATGAAATTCTTTTAATGCAGAATTCTTCTCATTTTGATGTTTCTGAGAAACAGCCTAATAGTCCTTCTCTTTGTAGATACAGCAGCGGTAACACCACATGGCTTGGGATATTAAACCAGACTTCATACAACATTGTCAAACACTCGCTGAAAAAACCCTCCAAATAAAAAATGGTCCAAATCAGATGCCAAATACACCTTATGAACAAAGTTCCAGTGATGACTATAATGGTGTACAAAGCCCTCTCTTTTGTTTTATCAACCTTATTACCAGCCCTGCCCTGCTCTCCTGGTCCTGGACGAATCAGAACGCAGAGAACAGAAAAGGTGCAGAAGCAGGTGATGATAAAAGACAGACACAGTAGACCAAAACCAATCAACACTGGGATAAATTCAAAAAACAATACAATTGTCTCAAGAGTGGAGAGCAGCCAAACAAAAGCGATGCTAATATTTCTGATTCTAACACCTCTCTCACCGCGAAGGCTCATGTACGTGATGGGGTGAACGACAGCCAGGTAACGCTCCAAACAGGTGAGGGTGTGAAAGAATGTCTCTCCATACCAGCTAAAGGAAGACAGAATGTACCCCACATTTTTAACAGTCTCCTTATGTCTATAGATACCAAAAAAACTGAGCGTGTATCCCAGAATATAAACCAAGTCCAAGGCCACCACCAGATAAGTGAAGCTGTCTGAGTGACTCATTGTTGACGCCGACGAAGACGAGCGCTGTTGCCTCCACTGGAGAAAACCCCGGTGAAGGATGAAGAAGCAGAGAGGGAGGAAGAGGAGGACGAAAGTGATGTAACATGGAAGAAAGATTTCAGGTCCATAGATAGTGCAGTTCCAATGACTAGAAGAGTTTTTGGCCGAAAATGAGGGGTTGCGGAACATCTGGAAGACGTGGAAAATACGTGTTAGAAATTATGCCAAATAGGCATTTCTATTTTTTTTCAATCCTCTCTTCTTTTCTTTGTTATCTATGTATCTTATTTGACTTATTTATTTATCCATCTTTACCATTACAAGTAACCGTGTGGTGCAAATTGGTCATTACAGTGGACACCTATTTCAAAGTTATTTACTCCTAAATTCAATGGTTCATGTGGTGGAAATTCATACGAGCCTCTTCTTAAGGCCTGAAAAATATGTTTTCAATTTTTTTTCCCAAACGTATATATATATATATATATATATATATATATATATATATATAATTATTGTTTTTGTAAATGTTATTGACAAACATTTGAGGGTGAAAAAGCTTATAAACTACAAATTAGTCAGTGTTTAAAAGGAAAAAAGAGAGTGAGAATGTTTCGCGAAGCATTAAAAAAAGATTATTTATGAAATTACAAAAAAAAGTCATATTTACATTTAGTTCACACTGTTTTATGTTGAATACTCCCTTACAAATATTTGAAAAAAAACATGCATAACTTTTTTTTATGCCTTAAGACAAATAAAAACACTCAAGTGACCCGTGTAAGTTTCTTAAAAATCTAAAAAAAACATAAACCAACCTTTTTGGTAAGTTTTCGGATCTTCTTCCTTGTGTGTCTGTGTTCAAATATAATCTTGTTAACTTGGTGTTGCTCTGTTAACGACCCTGAGCTAAATTCAAATATGGTTCATTTGAATAATAAAATGTTTTAGCAATGACAAGGATGACAAATGACTTTCCGAACTTTTTAATAATAAGAGACACAGATGGAACATGTTACAATGTACAATCTACAGAAAAGACATCTAGTCCTCGATATACAAAAGTTATTCACATTTGAGCTTATATATAAATCTTTTATAGTCCACAACTTAATAGACATACTCTGTACCAACAGTATAACATATTATTTTAGTTGTTCAGAAACAATAGTTGCAACAAACAGTTCATTTTTGCATTACTCAGCTTTTTACGAAACAGAACACGGAGGCATCTTTCATCCTTTGTCCTCACTTAAAAAAAAAAAAAGGCTGTATCACGTGTATGTCAATGTTGGGTGTGAATTAGGATTGCAGGGGATTATCCCCACCTACTGTTAAAGAATGTGAATAGCACTCTGCAGTATTGCGGATCCTTTTCAAAATAAAAGCACAGGATCACATTTTTTCATCAGTAAAGAATCACCGCTCTAGAAATCTACCACTTTTAACAATGTGAAATAAGAAATGAATTGTGAGCTTGATACTGTAATTTCCGGACTATTGGGAAGAAATAATTGTACATATATGGAATGTTTATGAGCCAGAAGTTTCTACGTTGTGACATGGACATGTAAAAAATTCTTATCAGACAAACGCTTTACACAAACCAGTAAAACAACAATAACAGCTACGACTGTTTCGTGCCGCTGAATTTACGAACTGCAGAAATGATGAAATAGATGCACATTTTCTAGAATGCAATCAGCGTTCAAAGCCTGTTCAAAAAAAAGTAGACATAATTTTCAAGTCTTGCAAGCAACTTTAAGCAATAAATTATTATCTTTTTCCCTAATTTTTCCCTGTGTGGTTTATTTCTGGTCTAAAAAAGTCAGTTAGCGATTACTGTAGTTGCATTTTTTGAATGTAAGGCCTTCCCCAACAGCACACAACACAATGCCAGAATTTGAGTTCATGTTCTTTCACGGTGTATTGTTGAATCTATTTTCATTGCAAATATTTTTCTTACTTTGTGTTTCGAGTACAAAATGCTGATAACCCTGCTCTATGCAGAAACAACAAAGGTAATGCCATACTGCACGGTAGATTAAACCAGATTCCTCCTGCAAAGATCACACATTTGTTGTCACTCATCACAAACAGAGCGGCCAATACAATACCCCAAACAAACTTGAACAACAGCGTTCCCAGTAAAGCTATGACTGTGCTCAGCGCTCTTTGCTTTGATTTGTCCACCTTCCTCCTGGTCCCGCCTACCTCCCCTGGGCGTGGACGGACCAGAGTGTAGAGAATAGAAAAAGCACAGAAAGAGTTGATGACCATCGAGCCGCTCAAAAAGATGAAGTACAGGGTTAAGGACATATTTTCAGAAACAAAAGAAGCCGTGATGCCAAGAGAAAGCAGCCAAACACTCAGAATGCAGATATTTCTGATCCTGACCCCTCTTTTGCTTTTCAGGCTAAGATAGGTGATTGGATGAATCACAGCCACGTAACCCTCCAAAGACGTTAAACAGTGAGTGAAAATCTCACCAAACCAGGTGTATGTCCAAACGCTGAAACCCATTTTGGTTAAACAGTAGCGATTGCTGCCAATTCCACAACAGGCGAGGATCGACCCGCACACGCCAACCAGCTCCATGGTAACCATGTGGTAGGCGAAGCAGTCCGAGTGACTGGTCACTGCAACGGTGGAGGAGGAAAGGTGCTGCTGACACCGCTGAAGACCCAGGTAGAGAACAAGAAAGCAGAGAGGGAGGAGGAGGAGGATGCTCATGAAGAAGAACGCCATCACAAAAAAAGAGCTCTGATTGGCGCTGAAGCACATTTCAAAAGAGAAGGAATCATTTTGATGAAGAAGAGGGTCACTGGACGGAGAGGACGCATGCGCCGACATCTAGGACAGAAAACAAGAATAAAAGCAATAAAAGCAAATATTTACCAGTCAGCTGTTTCATATAGAAATTAGAAACTTCAATCTAGAATAGAACAGAATCACAGCAGCTCACAACAAAGTGTGAAAATGCAATAATAAAATAGAATAGAATAATAATAATAGACCTAAGAACTTTAACATTTAGAATAAAGCAGAAAAAAATATCCCTATCTACATAAAACAGCTGTACAGATACCTAAAGTGAGGTTACATGTGCAAAGATTATTCCAAAGATTAAATGATACCAAGCACTGTTTACCATTCATACGTTTATTTGTACATAAACGTGGCACGAAGTAGATGAAAAAATGAGGTTTTGATCGATTAAAAATGTTTATTTTGTAACAAAGAAATAATGCAGAAAGAAAGAAATCTTGCATTTTTGCAAGAAATCTGATAAATAAATGAATAAACAAACAAACTCAATCGGTGAAACAAAATCCAGTTAGCTACCCTTTTTTATACACATCTACATACTTTAACATAATGTAAATTATTCTTACTAATTGTCATTATATATCAACATTGTACAGTTCAAATAAGTCATTATAATTACAGAAATGTGTTGGTAGTAGTATCTAGTATCTAGTAATAGCATCTATACATCTATAAAAATATTTAAACAGTTGTACATGATACTTCTCTCTTATCATGTTAAAAAAAACAATAAAAACTCAGAGTTTGGACTTCCGAATCTTTTGGCCCAACAGGCATCTATAATTCATCTATTAGTTAAGGCATTAAGAAAATTAAATGGAGAAAATTGGAAGTTTATTTGTTCCTTACCGTCTTTCCGTTGTTCCTCACATTCAGAGACGACTGAAACTGACATCTGCTCCAAATCGACGGTGTATTAAAATACGAGAGAGATACTTTCTTCACGGATCATTTCTGCAGGCAAATTTATTCTTTTTCTCAGGAGACCAGAGCACAAAGTTTGCTACAAATATTTACATACTCATTTGCAAAAACATAATCGATTCTGTACAATACAACCTGTAAAAACACTTTACTATTGCTGTTTATTTACTATTTATCATTTGGCTTTAGATGCATTTTTAGTGTTTGCATGCATAACAATGGTACAACGAGAGCCACCATCTGCAGAAATAGCACAGCTAACACACTGAATTATCATAAGTGTGCAGAATAAAACCCAAAGTTGCTGATTAAATATCACGTGTAAATAAAAAGTTCTCTTTTTCAGGTGTTGTTTAACTGTCACATAATTATCGTCAGTGAAAGCAGAGTTAGGCACATGGTAATTTTTCAAATAAGAGTCAATGTCAGGATAGGTTTTTTGGCATTGGCAGAAAAGATTTGTCAGTTTCTTTATGGGCACAAATGTGTAAGAAGGGATGTAAACAGAGTTTCAAGAAGAAAACATGGTGGTGATCGGCTCCATCACTTCCACATTTTCTCCAACAGGAATGACTTTTTGACACAGAATATTTTTCCATTTTCGGAGTGATAAAATAACGTACAAGATTCTTCCATGAAAATTCACATTCAAATACATAGAGCAAGTAGTGGAAGAAGTATTTTGACATATGTTTCCCCATTACTGTTTAGTTATTTCGTCATTAATTTCTTTTTCCCATCTCCCTTTGATATAGTGTGTTGCATTTTCTCTGCCTTCTTCAATCTCATGGTACAATTTTGAAATGGGTGATTTAATAATGCCCCGGTATGCCTGTATGACTTATAGCTTTCTGTTTTTAAACGTTAACCTGAATTATTTCTCCTACTGCAGCTCAGTTTACCGGCTCTCTGTAGGAAGAGCATCGGTAACAGAAACCTGCTGGGCAGAAAGAACCAGACCACACACATCCACAGCGCGCACATCCCTTCCCCAACCAGTCGATTATGAGCGAACAGCATCGTCGAAAGCATGTTTCCTCCAAACCTGAACAACAGCACCCCAAGTATCGCCAAGATCGTGTACAGCGCCCTCGTCTTCGAGCGGTCGACTCGTCTCTCTTTCCCTGGACCCATGTGACTCAGAACACACAGAACAGTAAGGCTGCAGAAAGAGAAGACAATCAGGAACAGGACGCTGAGGCAAAAAGAGGCGATGGAAATGGCGACTTGGTCCGCGGTTATCAACAGTACGGTCCATGAGAAGGTGAGCAGCCAAACACAGGTGAGGGTGATGTTTCTGAGTCTGATTCCCTTCGCCGTCCTCAGGCTCCGGTAGGTGATGGGGTGAACGACGGCCAGGAAACGCTCCAAGCAAGTCAAGATGTGAAAAAGGATCTGTCCTGGTAAGTTAATGGTATAAAAGTAGATACCAATCACCCCCAAGACCTTGAGGTCAGCGTAGAGACTGCAACACGTCAGCGTGGTACCGAAGATGCTTATGAATTCTATGACGACCATGTGGTAGGTGAAGACGTCGGTGTGGCTCGTCTTCAAACCAGAGCCGTGCTGTCGGGATTGTTGGTGTCTCAGGTAGACGACAAAAACACAGAGAGGGAGCAGGAGTAGGAGGCAGGTGACGGTGAAGGCGACGTGGATTGATGTACCGGTGGTGGAGTGCATGCAGTTTTGCAAGACTTGATAGACGTCGAGAGCAGGGTTTGGAAGAGAAACATTCGTGGACAAAAAGGAGCGAGACATCATAACTATAAGAGAGGGGTGGGAACACAAACAAAGACGAGGATTGTAAAATTGTGCAACACAGAGAAAGTAAGAGTTTGCAGCAGGAACTTTACTCAGGAGCTATGAATCTTTTCTTTTCCATTGGCTTCTTCTTTGGGGAAATAAATGGTTCCTGTTGCCCATTTTTATGCCTTTTTTTTTACCAACAGAGCCTTTTAAAGCTAAAGGCACTGGAAGGAAAGTACAATATATTTCTTTAAAGCAGTACTACGGAGGATCGAGAACTCAACTACCCATAAGCCCTAGCACGCGAATACAGTCGTAGAGATACAGATCTGCCGGTCGCGTGCATTTGTTTTGAAGGTGAATCACAGAAGCCAGGACTTCGCTCAAAAGTATTCTTCTGTCTCGAGGCAAAATATTTATTTTTGACTAAATGACGATGTTAAAAATCGCTGAGTTCAACTTGGTTTTATCACCGTGGAGTGACCCCCGCCCTCGTCCTGTTGAAGCGATAAAGTGAATAAAAGTAAAGACAACGACGAGCTGGCGATATCACACACTTGAAATAGTTCTAAACAAAACTACACACTGGTGCGTTCTGGATTTGTTGTGCTGCACTTTTTTCCTGTCAAGTTTTTTGAGGAACTTTGTCATAAATTGGTCGCTCAACGTTCCTTATAACTTGTAAATAAACTGCCCATTCTAGACTAGAAATGTCCTGTACGTTTTCTTTACATTACATTCTTTCCTCTAATTTTATAATTCTTCACTTTTGTGTGCTTAGCAGTTTACAGTCATCGTCTACATTAGCTTTCAAAAATCACCATGTTCACAATAAATAGCTACAGCCTGGGATAACTTGTTTATGAATATGAACACTAAGACGGCCCTTAGTGATACAAGAAGTCACATTACAAACTCAGCATCGCTCGGACATCCCTACTCGTCTTTTATTTCACGCCAGAGAGTGAACGCTGAACCGACGTTTATTTTTGTTTTGCATCCTCCGACAAAACTTTTCTCTTCCTCAGGTTCTTTGCTGCCAGCTCCGCGATTGGCTTTCGCTGAGACTTCCGTATTTTAAACAAATCAGGAGTCGGGGGAAGTGACGTTTGCCGTAAAACAGTCCAAACTTGTAGTTTTTAATGTGGCAGGGTTCCTACCATCCACCTCCAAGTTACAAAGCGCCAGTGAAAGCGACACAGACCACGACAGAGGGGTCATTCAACTCACTGTAAAGTGGTGGATCATAACAATGAATATCCAAGGATTATATTCTGTTTGAAAAACTACATAGTGTTGGTTTAAAGCAAGCTTTACTCAAAAAAAATAGCGCACTTTCTGCTGACATGGTTTGGGACAACTTCTGACACCAAAGTTCCTAAAAAAAAATTTAGAGACCTGTATAAGTGACGCCATTTCTGTCATTAGTCTGATTTGCATCCACATAAAGACCTTCAACCTGCTTTTTTACACCCATTACTTTGTCAAAGAACATTAAACGTTATAAAAAAAAATCAAACCAACCTATTTAGAATGGATGAAATCAAATGTAATGGACTGAATTTTCACCATAAGCTTGTTTTTCCAATTCTAGAAAACTCCTATCCCAATAAAAAGCTTCCTGCCTTCTGTAATATACAAATATAGAAATTGTACCTTTATCTTTCCATATGGAAATTAAACTATTTTAATACTATATCCAAGACTCGCGATAGGAACATACTCTATTACCTGAATATACACATATCTTGGCCGTAATGTGAATAATGGTCTTATTTCAGCAGTAGAAAAATGGTTCCTAAGTAATCTTTATAAAAGAAGTTGGGAAAAAATACACCTACTTGACTAATCATTCTGACAACAACAGAGTAGTCGTAACAGAATGGTTAATTTGGTGATTATTAAATCAGAACAAGCCTGCTAAACTCTTCCCTGAACTTATCTTTTAATGTATCAGTAAATCAAAGGAATATTAAAATACATTTACTGAACTAAAAATAAAAATCAGAATCTTTTTCAAGCGCACCTACCCCATTAGTTGTAATCAACTTCCAACTTCATCAGATTTTAGTTTTAGAGTACTATAAAGCTCTGAACTTATGTCAGTATTATGATGTAACTATTATCTTTCTGAGTCTGTGATTTAAGAAGATGTTTGCATATTGCAAAACCAATCCAGACACTTTACGGTCAATTTATTTAGTCAAATGTTCATCCCCACTGTCCTTCACCCCCTCAAGAAAACAATGCAAATTAAAAAAAAAAAAAAAAAAAAGAATTAATATCTGACCAGTTTCCATTTCAGAGGTAAAAATATTGGTTTAAATATGTTCACAGGAATAGATTTTGTTTCTTTCTTCTTTGTTGTAGTGGTTCCCATCTGAGTAAAACATGTAAATATACTTTAATGATAGCAGTGAATGTGTTCAAATTAAAGAAGCGACTCAGCCACGATTATTCAGTCAGTCAATCAATTTTTTTTATTGTTATTCTGTTCTAATCTTTTTGAAGGGGTTGGTAAATTATTAGAATAATTGAAAAACCAAGATCAGTTTTTTATATCTAACCCTCTGATGCATGAAATATGTATAAGCCTGTGTCAAGATACATGCACCAAACTTTCTGTAGAAATAGAAATGGATTAAGTTGTTTTTGGTAATATCATCGATAATTATTATTTTTTATGCTTTGGAAAACATTTTAACTATTTCTCACTTTTAAACTTTACATATTGCATAGTTAATATGCTTTTTAGCCTTTTAACCCCCTGATGCATTTCTGTAAGTTTCTGGAAAAATCCAATATTTGAAAAAAACTGGAAAAAAATCATTTCTAGCCCTAAGAAGAATTGAAAACATTTTTATGTCTGATATTCAGTTTAAGGATGGAAACTAATGTATTAAGGAAAAGATTAAGAATGGCTTAAAATCCTGTTTTGTGGCTTTAGTATTGTGTTTTATTTCACTGTCATAGGATTTGATTATATATTCTCTTCGTTTGTGAAAGTAAAGGTACTTGTAGTTTTCAAAAGACGGCACTAGATGTCAGTGTTTATCTCAAATCTGTGAGAGACGGGTCACATCTACTTGAAGAAATGCAGCTTAATGCTGACAAACTGATTTTATATTGGCTTTAAGAGCTCATAATTTTTCATTTTTCATAGCTTTTATGATGCAAATTTCAGTTAGTCAATGATTATCTGCCCAAATGTAATAAACTTAGAATGGGCGCATGCTTAAGTAAAAGACTCAGGTATTTCTTTTTTTTTTTTTTTTTTTCAATAATTTGACAATAGCAGAAAAAGTAAACATCAACAAAGTTTTTTTTTCCAAGCAATGACAAAGATTTTGTTACTAAACATCTTAAGACTCAAGCATTTGTCTGATGTGCATTTTTTTATTTCTCCTTGAAATTTCTTTTTTTTTGTCCTTACTTTTTAGAATCAGTAAGACCTAATAAGTCTGAAAACTAAACTTGGTTTTTGTGCAGGATGTTATGTTTTTAGTGTTATTGGTACAACTTGACTCACTCATGGGTGTTGGGTAATGATATCACAAAAAGATGATGTGGAAAGTGTTTCTGAATGTGCGTAATAGATTTAAGTTTTAAAAATGTAGTTTCATGGGTCTGAGGGGCAGAAGTGTTAAGAGTATATATATTTGTATATAGTGCACAGTAGGGCTGAACGGTTTTAGAAAAAGATCTAATTGTGATTTTTCTGGCAGATACAGCGATTTCAACTCAATTCACGATTTTCTTTAAATCAAACTTAAGTGAAGTTTTCACAATGTACAGTAACATTTACAAACTTGATAGAAAATTACATCAAACCATTGAAACATCAAAAGCTTTTACTCTAACACGAGGATGAAAATGAAAACTGAAGGTAAGAATTGTTTCAAACTTTGAGATAAAAGGTCAATATTTTAATATGAAAATTGGAAATTTTGAGAAATAAAGACAAAATTCTAAGAAATAAAGTCAATAACTTCCAGAGTTTAAGAAATCAATTTAACATTATGTGGAAAAAGTCCAAACTTTCTCACTTAAGGTCAAAATTTTTATTTAATTTAATTTTTGTTTGAGATAAAAAGTTAAAATTCTAAGATCTAAGTCAAAATTATACGAAATACAAAATTATAGGATAAAAGGCAAATTTTTCTTTAGATAAATAGCTGAATTTTGACTTTTCTCAAACCCAGAGTCTAACACCTATTCCTGCTTTTTCTAAACCAGACTTTTTAAATTGCATTTTTAGTTATAAAAACTAAAGAACAGAAAGAGCTATCTTTGACTCTTAACTTTTAAAAATAATTTTGTGGACAATATGGACATTGTGGACCCTGCCCTCATGGGTCAACTGTATTACAGTCAGTCTGAAAAAATAAAAAATAAAAAAAAAATAAAAAAAAAAATTATTGTCTGACACTTCTTTGGTGCCTGGGGGGGGCTATTTTTGTGTTTTGTGTTTTTACTTTTGCTTTCGTGTACTTACTTCTTGTAGTTCTTGTATTTATTTTATCTTTGATACCTGCTGTATGTTCATGTCAGTTCAGTTAGAAAAAAAAAGTGGAAAAAACAAGGTTCTATTTGGATTATTGTGGTCCTGTATAATGATGAGAACCTCAATAAAGAGAATTAAAAAAAAAAAAAAAAGAAATAATTTTGTGTAAAATATCCTTAATTTTGTCAAGTTACATAAAATAAAATACAAGACAATTCAAGACAAAATTCAACAATCTCAAGGAAAAAAAGGATTTTTCTCAACGGTCTCACACTCAAAGACAGGTGTGTGTGAAACAGCTGATATAACAGATCCTGGAAAAAAATCGCAGCTTTAGCGATCACATGATCACGATGTTTGAAATAGCGATCAGAAAATGATAAATCGTTCAGCCCTAGTGCACAGCTTTTGCTCCTGAATGGTTTACTTAAAGAGTATTAGTTTCATATTTCATTGTGTCTTGAGGTTTTGCATGAACTCAAATGCAGCATTTTCAGTTCCTAAAGTGTATCTCTGATAACTGTCAGCAGCAGATCTTTCCGAGCATGAGAAAACTCCTTTTCACACAGGGGGGGGAGTTTCCTGTTATCCTAAGCTGTAACAGGAGGGGAGGAGTGAAGGGAGGAAGGAGGAGGATGGAAAAAGTAGGAGGGGGGAGGAAAGAAGGAATGTCCAAGCTAAGCATTGTGTTTGGTTGTCAGAGAGAGGGGAGTGGGAGGAGGAAGGAAGGGAATACTGGAAGAGAGAGTCTGCTGGGAAGTAGGAAGCCTGTCAGAGGGAGGTGTGACTCAGTCGAGGACGGAGAGGCCGTTGAAGACGACTGGAGACGTGGATGAGGCAGCGAGCGGAGTTAAACCATCACAGGACGAGTTCACTGAAAAATACAAACTGTCACATCAGATCTGCACTGGAAACTTCTTGCTGTTTTTTTTTTTTTTGCAAATTCTGTTAAAGTGATTAAAAAATCCACTTCATTGTCTGGTATCTGGGTTTTGGTGGCTTCAGGATGAGTGGAGCCGGGGAGGTAGTGTGTGAAGGTTGGCTGCGCAAATCACCTCCAGAGAAGAAGCTCCGGCGTTACGTAAGTACTTTTTATTTTTATTCGATTTTAAATTTCGAAGCACAAACGCTCAAAACTTTGATATTTGCTTTGAACTGTGGCGCACGCACACATCACGAGCGTCTGTTTTGTTGATATTAAACATGCACCTGCAGGGTGTCTCTGTATCTTTTCATGAAGCTTCAAATTCACACTTATTTACACATATCAGCTCTTACTGTTGACACACTGGGTGGTTCGCTTCAGCTGCTGAGATCATAAAACGACACAACATTCAGCATTAAACAGCTTGAAAACTATCCCAAAGATGATTTCTAGATGTAATTTTGCTTTTTTTTGGAGTTAAAAAAATGATATTGAACTGTTTGGAACAACCCTTTAAGATCAAAAAAATAATCTTTAAATCCTGAAATAGCACAAAGCTGTTTCTCAAGTAGCCACATGGCATGTTTTCCAGTAAAGACACACACACACACACATACTCACACACACACACTGCATATCTGGCATGCTTTGCCCCTGAGTTGAGCTAATCTCATCTCTCCTCCACATACTTTCTCCTGATCTCTCTTTCATTTCACTTTCACCTCCAAGACTCCGTTTCATTTACTCACTCGTCCTGTTTCCTGGTCAATTTCCTTTCTGTGTGTGTGTGTGAAAGTGTGTGTAAGTGTGTGTGTTTGTTTATGGAAAGCCAAGGGCAAAGGAGTAATAAAGTGAGCACAAGAAAGGTTATTGTCTGGACAGAAGAAAAGAACTTTCCTTTGCTGTTGTTGTTTTTTTTTTTTCTGCTGGATTCAGGAGTTTTTAAAAGTTGTATCTAAAAACTTAAAGGTGAAAGAAAAGTTTGAAGGAGATTAAAAAGAAGCTGAGGGAAAACCAGGGCTCCAAAAGAGAGCCCATTGTTAAGACTGTGTATACATTCAGACATGATGGTATATACAACCTCCTGTGTACACACACACAGAGTCTTCCCAGCTGTGTGTCTACTGTCAACACACACTCACATGGAGCTTTTTATAACGGCTGCAGCAGGCTCACACTTTGGGTATCTGAAGTATTAGACCAGAGTTTGTGGAGTGTACCTCACCATATACTCCCCATTCTGTGTGTGTGTGTGTGTGTGTGTGTGTGTTATGTAATAAACTAATCACTCTCAGCTGGGCTCGGTTGTAGGAGGGGGCGTCCCTGCAGATTTAGAAGATTTAGAAACACACTCTCACACCCATGGACTGGAACACAACCAGAGAGCTGGAGGAAAACACTGTGTACGAAAACAAACACGGCTCACAGCTGAGGTTAAACACAGTGCAACGAAAAATATACAAGTCCATGTCTGAGGGTTGTACGGTTAAAGATGAATTTATGTATTTTCCAGCTCTTCTGGAACGTTTTCAAGAAGTGCCATCAAATAGAAAGTCCCAGGGTGACAGAGGAGGAACAGGTTCATAAAAGAGGAACCAGTGAGTGGGAGGTTTTATTTTTTTCTTTTCAATCCTGGCGTTAATTTATGTTAGGACGCAGGATGGAGGAAGTGTTATTTTAGACCCATTGTGCCCTTTTCCTGTTGAGGTCAGAGGGTAAAAGAGGCAAGAAACTAAAGTTGGAGAGGAGATGGAAGAAAATGTACATCAAATGATAAAAAAANTTAAACTGGTTTGTATTTCAAGGTAGTTTTGCACTACATCATTTTTGAAAGTTAAGAGGCAAAGATGCTCTTTCTGTTTTTCAGTCGCTATCACGAAAAAATACAATTAAAAAAAGTCCAGTTGAGAAATTCATTGTATTTTAAGGTCAGAAATTTGCCTTATATTCAATAATGTTGTCTTTATTTCTCATAATTTTGACTTAGAATTTGGATTTTTATATCAAAAGTTCTACTTTTTATTTCAAATATTGCCTTTATTTCAAAATTTGTTGACGTTTTTATCCTAAAATTTCGATTTTTTTATCTTAGGATTTTTTCTTTATCTGAACATTTTGACCTTAAATGTTAAAATTTAGACTTTTTTTCTCAGAATTTTGTCTTTACTTCTCAAAATTTCCACTTTTTATCTCAAAATATTGACCTTTTATCTAAAAGTTTGAAACAATTCTTACCTTCAGTGCTCATCCTTACGTCAGAGTAAAAGCTTTTGATGTAATTTTCTGTCAAGTCTGTAAATGTTACTGTACATTGCGAAAACTTCACTGAAGCTTGAGTTGAAGAAAATCAAATATTGATAAAAATCGCAATTAGATCTTTTTCTAAAATCATTCAGCCCTAGCTTCAGGAATAATATCAGGAATTATCGGTTTGGGGTTTTTATGAACGTCATCGTCTGTTCTTAAGTCTTTTGCATTTCTGAGCCTTCGTGAACGCAGCATGAGACGTTTAGAGTTACATTTTATGACAAAAACTGTCTGGCACTATTGCACATTTCATTGACGAAAAGAGGAATTGCAAATATTATGCCAAGATTAAAGAAAATGTACATCAAATGATAAAAAAAACTGTAACACAGAGCTTCAGGTGAGACTTAGTTGTGAGCTTATACCTGTACATAAATTGTAGGGATGGCCAATATTGGCTTAAAAAGATAATATGAGGAATTATCTCAGACACGCTTTATGACGTGGGTAGAATCTCATACATTGTGACCAAGCTAAGATGTTTGTTTTCATACAGAAAAATTAATCCCTTACACATTGAAACAAGGGGCAAAAGTCACATGAACCAATCAGTATTCTTCCTCTTGGAGCTTAATTTTTTTCTTTTAAGACGGCTGTTTTTTCTGAATATTTTTCCACCTTTCTTGTTTTCATTTGCATTGTTTTGTTGCACATAATATGGCAGAGTCATATTGGTACTTTTTCCAAAACTTACCTTGAAGTTGTTCTCTTATTGTGCACAGTGTTTACATGTGAAAAGCCATGTTGCATCTATGTTTGCACCCAGTGGGGCATCATAAGTGAATTGGGTTTAATGTGTTAAGTCCACAATAGGCCGTATGTTGTGTTGTGTTGGTGCAAAAGCCTGAATATATCACAATCAGGTGGAAAAGCCAATATCAAGCATCACTTATAAATAGCTTCACCCGCTGGTGGAAGCTACCATTTCCACTCTATTGGTGGATTCAGTACATTAGTTAAATAATTGGTACTCACAAGCCCCTGGGATGTTTCCTGAAGCAGCGAGGGAAGGTTGAGACCAGGTGAGGAATGATGGGGACACACTCAGGGTTTATGTCTGGTTACCTGGAAAAAACAGCATTTGATGAGCTGATAAAACTGTGTGGCACAAAAATAAAACAAACAAATTTCAATAAACCGTTGTGTTCCTTTCAATTTCATTGATAACAAACCATCAAAACATCAAAAGTTTTCACTATAATGCAAGGATAAAAATGAAGGTAAGAATCATTTTTAACTTTTAGATATAAAGGTCAATATTCAAGTTAAAAAGTGGAAATTTGGAAAAGTAAAGACAAAATTCTGAGACAAACAGTCAATATTTTGAGATAAAAAAATCCAAATTTTATGTAATTAATCAAACAATATGTGAAAAAAGTCTTAACTTTCACATTGAGGGTCAAAATTTTAAGATAAAGGCAAATGTCTAAGATAAAAAGTCAAATTTTTGAGATTAAGCATCAAAATTTTGAAATAAAGGCAACACTTGAGATAAAAAAGCGGGAATTTTGATATAAAAAGTCAAAATTCTAAGATTTAAGTCGAAACAATATGAAATACAGACAACATTAATAGATAAAAGGCAACATTTTGAAAAAAGAAAAGAAGATTTTGAGATAAAAAGCCAAATTTGACTTTTCTCAAAACCCTTAGTCAAACTCCTCCACTGAGTCTGAACTTTAAATACAACTCACGCTATTTTTAAACTGGACTTTTTAATCATATTTTTAGTTTTAACAACTGAAGAACAAAAAGAGGCATCTTCGACTCTTAACTTATAAAAACAATTGAGTGCAAAATAAGAGTTTTATGTTAAAAAAAAAAGATAAATGAAATACAAAACAATTAAAAAAACAAAATCAAATAAGTGATAATTGGAAAAAAGGAATTTTTTCCCAACAGTTTTACACTTTAACATGTGTGTGAAACAGCTGACACTAAAGATCCTGGGTCAGTCAAGAGTAAAAAAATCGCAGTTTTGACAAAAACATGATCGTGACGTCTGAAATGGTGATTTCGATCAGAAAACGATAAATCTTTCAGCCCTACTCCCTTGCATATTATTGATATGCCACTAAAATGTGATTTCTTGATTACAAAGCCTCAAATTGGTAGCAATATTTTTTTAAACAAGTCCCACCATAAGTTGATATATTTTAGGGAAAATCTGTCCAATTTGACATCATCAATTAGTGATTTTCCAACAGTGTACCTGAAGGTTTTTGCAAGTCAAATATAAGACTCTTTAAGACCTTTTTAATGTCACTTTGGATAAAATTTAAGACCAAAAACACGTAAATATGGTCGAAATCATAGCATTTGTCACTTAACGAGACTCATTCAAGTTGAACATAAAGTTGCTCATTGGTTAATATCTGTATGTAAAAGTGCAAACAGTGACCCATAGTCATAGACTGGTGAACTAGGATGCAGATAAATTATATCAGCAGCTTGTAAGACAGTTTTCACTCTAAAGCTTCTTCTCAAAAAGTCTCGTTAAATAAAATTAAAAACAAAAACATTAACAAATCCTGCCCTGGCAAATTGAAGACCTTTGAATAATTTATTTAAGACCAGAATATAACATTTGAATGAATTTAAGTCTTTAGTTTTAATACATGAATTTAAGTCTTTTTAAAACTTTTTAAGTATGTGTAGGAACCCTGTAAAAAGTGTCAATATTCAAAATGCTGTTTACGTTTCCATTTTCATTTATTGCAGACGTGTGCTTATGACTTTTTTCTTTTAATTATGATAATACATGGGATGGCTTTAAGGTTCTGATATCAGCGATGAAAAAGTGTAAATTTGGGCTGGGTTTTTATTGAGGTGGAGGTTTTTTTTTTTAAGTTGTATTTAGGCTGGAAAATGACAATCAGACCTGGCAACCCTGTTCAGAAACTGCATCAGTCTCATGATGGTTTAGCACCAGGGTGGGACAGAAGCTACAGCAAGCTAAACACACTTTAGTTACTCTCTAAAAATCAGAAACAGCCGTAAAAAGCTGAAAAGAGGCAATTTTATTCGCTGAAGAAACAAAAAAGCTGTAACTTTAGCCACAAAACCAGGAGCTAACCGCGGCTAACGAGCTAACCGTTACTAATTATGGATTCCCGCTTTACGCCTCACGTATTTTATCTTTCAACGCTCAGGTAAAGTATGAAACACACTCACACATGTTCTGCAATTAAACTAAAACATCAGAAAAGTGGATTTATAAGTCTAAAAGATGAAATTATTTGACTTATCGTCAGGTAACAGAGTCACCTTCACCTACCTCGCGCCATAGCTTCGTGTAGCTGCTCGTTTTAGCTGTTCACGTTATTTTTTCACTTGTAATTATTAAGAAAAAATAATAAATATGCCAAAGAGTTAGCTTCATCGTCTTTGTTAAATTCGACTCCTGAATAATCGTCGACAGAGCGGAAAGATGATTCCAGAAACGAGGCAGCGACGGTTACAGAACCGGATCAAACCGGTTCAAACTGGTTCAAACTGGTTCCGTCAACGCCAAGTACGTCAACGGTTTTAACTGTAATCTCTAAAAATTATCAACAAAAATGCACTTAAGTGGTATAATTTCGTGTTTGAATGTATAATTTATCAAGATTATTTTATTTAGAATATGGCAACACAAAAGTAAAATACTTATTCGACCTAATTTGTATCATAACATAAAAAAAAAACGTTTTAAAATAGTTTTGATAACAAATCAGTCGCCACATTGGTAATCTTTTGTGTAAGCCCTCTTAATACGACAATATCAGTGGAGACAGATGAATTTAGGTTTATTCTATTTTAGAGTATGGTAACACAAAAGTAAAATACTTAGGCTATTTGACAGATTTATCGTAAATCGAAAAGCTTTTTAAAATAGTTTTGATACCAACAAATCAATAGCCAAATGGGTAATCTTTTGTGTAAGCCCTCTTAATACAATAGTATCAGTGGAGACAGATGAATTTAGTAAGCGGCAATATGAGTACACAGGTTGTTAACTTTTGTACCCCACAGCAAATGGTAACCCCTCAAAAAAATAATAATGAATAGGAATCTGCAAGGTCATAAAATGTTTCACTGTCGGTTTTATTATTTATCAGAACTCAGCAATAAGGAGATATTACTGGTTTAAATCCAGATTCACCGTATTATAGCATTCAGACACACAACATAGTTAGTGCATTTTCATAACAACTGTGACTTTTGATTATATAAACTCATAAACTCGTGAGGTAATCTATTGGCAAATTTGCAATAATATAACCATACAAATTTGCCATTTTATAAACTAACAAATTTGACACTTTACACACTTTCAAATTTACAACTTTACATAGAACTTTTTATACTCAGGCATGAATTTCATCAGTTTTTTTAATTGGCCTGTTAGTGTTTTCTCGCTACAGGGGGTCACCAGTCACTGGCACCAGTATTTTCATGGCTAAAAAGTCTAAAAAGACTGCAAAAACAAATTCAGTAGTTGTCATGAGCAGGCAGCTCTAATCTTAAACTTGTTTATGAAATAAACATATATTATGTTCTTCAGTCAGATGTATTGTTTCATGTTTAAATTGTCAACAACAACAATAAGGACAAGAATAAAATAAAAAGAAGACTTTCATTAAGGAAGGCGTCTATCTTGCTGACATATCCAAAAACAAACAGGAGAGTATGAATTTAGTGTAATAATAGTTTAGGATGATTCAATCATGATAAAATTCCAGTGGATTGAGTGATGATGAATGTTGACATTTGCGCTCTTTGTTTTTGTGGATAGGCTCTATCACTTGAATTGTATTTGTGGTGCAAATTAATGAACATAGATCAAGTCCTAGAATGTATTAAGGTCTGACATTTCAAACTTATTGTGTTAATATGATGTGTGCATTATTTACAGATAATTGATGAAGTGACAAAAATAATATAAAACTGAAAAATGTGTCGTCTTGCAAGTTGCTGCCACACATGCAGACAGGGGCGCAGACAGAAAACACACACACGTCTATTGTGATCTCTTTCTGGCATTTCCTTTTCAGCTATTTCCTCATCCTGCATGTGTTTGGAGAGAGAGGGAAACATTCTGTGCAGTCTTTAATTGCTGCACTTTGATCAAACACACACACACACACACACACACACAAACACTCAGCATGCCTTTAGAGTCACGTTGATTTTGGGTAAGAAACACAATGAAAAAGCGATCACAGGGGATGGATTTGGCTTTTACTTTGAAACACACACACACACGTGTAGACTATCCTTCAAACTAAAACACCACAGGTTTAAATCACTTTTATATAATCATGAAAAAGCCTCTTCACACTACCTACACACACATTAAAGCCCGACCACACACATCTACACACACATGGTGAGTCATGTTTGAAATATGTGGTGTCATCTCGTGGACAGCTCATGGGACATGGACCCTACCCATAATGCTTAGTGCATGAAAACAACAACCTGAGAGAAGAGTCAAACATTGAGTAACTCTGGTTAACATTCATGTGCAGTGAAGGGTGAAACTTTTCACACGGGAGTGAAACACTAGAGTGGAGCTGGGAGTTGTGAGTAAATTGAGGGATTTAAAAATTACATCATCTCCTAAATCTTGTGTTTGCCTGGAGCTTGGATTCAGGATTGTCTCAGAATGAAATAATAGATGAAATAATTGAAGTTAAATCTTCTTCTCTCCAGGCGTGGAAGAGGCGTTGGTTCGTGTTGCGAAGCGGGCGCCTGAGCGGGGAACCGGATGTTCTGCAGTACTACAAGAACCCTCAGTCCAGGAGACCCATCAGAACCATCAACCTGAACCTGTGTGAGCAGGTAAACAGAAAGAAACCTGTTACAAAACAAAAGAAAATGCACTGTTATTATTCCTAAACTTCCTCTCCTCCATCATCCTCCCCTTTCCTTGTGTCCTTCCTTTCATCAGTTCTTCGGTTGTTCTGCTCTTCCTTTCTTGTGACCTTCCTTCCTTTCCATATATCCTTACATCTTTGTGTTTTTTTTCCATCCTACCTTCTTTTCTAGTGATCATTCTCTATCTATCTTTCCTTTCTTGCATCTCACCCTCCTCTCTAGCGTTCTTTCTTTTTTATCTGTCCTTTTTTTCTTTCCTGTGACCTTCCTTACCTTGTATTCCACCTTCCATATGTCCTTACATCCTTGTGTTCTTCCTTCACTCTATCCTTACATTCTTTTTTTGTTTTTTGTTGTCCATCTTTCTTTCCTACCTGGTATCCTTCCTCGCATCCTACCTTCCTTTCCAGTGTTCTTATTTCCATATTCTTCCTTCACCCTACCTTTCTTTCTTATGCTCTTCTTTCAATATATCCTTAATCCTTGTGTTCTTTCTTCTATCATTCTTTCCTTCCTTGTGTCCTTCCTCACATCCTACCTTCCTTTTTGGTGTTCTTACGTCCTTCTATCATTTCATTCTTGTATTATTTCTTCCATCATCCTCCCATCCTTGTGTCCTTCCTTTCATCAGTCCTTCATTTGTTCTGCTCTTCCTTTCTTGTGACCTTCCTTCCTTTCATATATCCTTACATCTTTGTGTTTTTTTTCCATCCTACCTTCCTTTCTAGTGTTCTTATTTCCATATTCTTCCTTCACCCTACCTTTCTTTCTTATGCTCTTCTTTCAATATATCCTTAATCCTTGTGTTCTTTCTTCTATCATTCTTTCCTTCCTTGTGTCCTTCCTCGCATCCTACCTTCCTTTCTGGTGTTTTTACCTCCTTCTATCATTTCATTCTTGTATTATTTCTTCCATCATCCTCCCATCCTTGTGCTATTACTTGCATCTTTCCCTCCCTCTGTTCTTCCTTTGTACTTTTATGCACCCATTTGTCCTTCCTTGCATCTTTTCTAGTGCTCTTACGTCCATCTATGATTTCATCCTTCTGTTCCTCCTTTAATCTATCCTTCTTCTTTCTATCCTTCCACCCTTGTGCTCTTCCGTCAATATGTCTCTACATCCATTTGTTCTTCTTTCCATCCCTCTTTCCTTACTTGTGTCCTTCCTTGCATCCTACCCTCTTTTCTTGTGTTCTTACCTCCATCCTTCTCACCTTTCTGGTATTCTAACTTCAATCTATTCTTTCATCTTTCACTCCTTCCTTCCTTCCCTGTGTTCTTTTTTTCATCAATGTTTTCTCTGCATTGTTCTTCTTTTCCTGTGTCCTTTCTTCCTTCCTTGCGTTCTATCCTCCATGCATACTTCCTTTTTTGTACTTACTTGCTTAATTTTACCCTTCCTTCCATTCCTTCCCCATGTCGTATTATCCCTTCTTCTTTCTTGGCTTGTTTCCTTCCTTCCTTCCTGCCACCTATACTTATTTGTACTTTTCTTTTGCATCTTGTTTCCTACCTTCCTCTTTCCTGTCTGTATCTTCAAACTTGTCCATAAACCTGATTCTGAAATCCTGAGTCGTTCACTCATCCGTCTGCATCTCTCTCTCTCTCTCTCCTCGCTCTGCCTCAGGTGGACGCCGGCCTTTCCTTCACTAAGAAGGAGCTGGAGAGCAGCTACGTGTTCGACCTGAGGACGGAGGAGAGGATCTGGTACCTGGTGGCTGAGTCTGAAGAGGACATGAACCGCTGGGTGTCCTCCATCTGCCTGCTCTGTGGCTTCAACCCCACCGACGAGGGTGAGACGGGGCGAGGGACTGAATCCTGTTTGTTTCACCTTTTCTTGTTTTGAATTTAAATCAGAGGGATGTGTGGGCTGAGGCAGACTCAGTGTGAAAGCTGGTGGGAGGAGAAGAGCCGTGACAGAATTAGACAGACTCTCATGTCCTCAGGGTTAGTCACTCGGATGTGTTTGCTGAAGTAAATTATCATAAAATATGGAACAACCTCAGCTCTGTGCAGCTTTCTAAACATTACAGCTTTACTCAAATGAAATCTCAGTCTTATAAGTTACATATTCTTGAAAGAAAACAAGGAATGATGCTTTTTCATTGATTTTTTATTTTTATTTTTTTTATCCACAGTCACAGACAGATCAGCTCCGTCCAACTCGTCGTCCACAGCTGGTACCGGAACCGTCGCCATGGTAACGGCATCAGTCCCGCCCCCGTACGATCCAGTGAGAGTGAGGAACTCGAATTCTGGTGGAAATGGAGAAGAAGATTACCTGTGGTTATCTCACTGCCAGAGCCATATCAGGTAAACCATTCGCACACCAGCCCTTGGTGTTTGAGGCCCGCTTCTTCAATCTACTGTGAATAGGGATACGAATATGGGGAACGATAAGAAACAAGTCTGAAAACACAAAGAAATGTTCATTAGTCTCTCAAATAAACGATAAAACAAAAACAATATTGAAAACAAAGCACAAGCTCAGTGCTATTGTATATGGGAAATTACATAAGCTTACGGTGAGAATACGTTGATATAACTTATGTTTTAAAACATTATTTCATCTTTCATGACAGAAATATATTAAAATAACTTTTTTGAACAATACTCAAAACTCAAAAATGTTGAAATACGAACAGGTAAATGTTTTCAAAACAAGAAATGTGGGCTCACGGCTCATTTCAGCATTACTACGGCAAGCCTGAGGTTCCAAACAACTAAAAACAATGCTTGGTGGCCTGCTTAACTAAAAAAAAAATACATAGAGGTGACTTGATGTGCAAATTTATCTATAGATAACTAAATCTATGGACCAATTTCACATTTATTTAGTTATGAATTCAATAAAGTATTGTTGACATGGAAACCCGTAAAGCTACTTTTTGTACACAGAAAATTCATAGAGGGAATTGATAAAGAATCAGATTGATCGGCAGAATAGATAAGGGAATTGGTATGATTAGATACTCGTCAAGAGTTATCCCTACACCAGACCTTGGTGTTTGAGGCCCGCTCAACTATGTTAGCAGATCATAAGGGATACTGTATCAGCGAGTCTCATAAAAATCCTGTAGAGATCTCAATTCTCCATGAATAAAGACCTTAAAACTTCTGAAAATACGCTTTTTGAAGCTTTCAGTTTTGAGATTACTCATTGTATTGAACTCATTGAATGACAAAAAAACCCAGAAGATAAACAATAAGTTAAAAACGGAAATCTAAGCAAGTCATTCTGTCTTATTTGTAGTAAAAATTGTCTTATTTTTCTTGATTTGAGCCACAAAAATGTCTCATTTCAGGTTTTTAAAAGACAAAAATGAGGTGTAAATTGCTTGTAACAAGTTGTCGTAAAGTTTCTTGAAATTAGAAAGATGTCTTGATACAAGAAACTTTTATTTATCCCATTGGCAGATTTTTTTTTAATTGTAACAAGCAATTTACACCTCATTTTTGTCTTTAAAAAACTTAAAATAAGACATCTTTATGACCTGGTCTGGTGAATGTGGCTCAAATCAAGAAAAATAAGATAAATGTCACTAAAAATAAGACGTAATGACTTGCTTAGATTTCAGTTTTTGCAGTGTGTCAAGGGCCTGCTGCAATATTCTAATCACAGTTAGTGCAATATTTTTGAACCTGAAATATGTCTGGACACAGGACAAAAAGTAACAAAAATTGGAAAGAAAATTGGGAGAACTTGAGTGGTTGAACAGTCAGTTAGAAGCAAAAAGGGTCCAAAAGTGGCAAAAAAGAGTTAAAAGTGACTAAAATGGGGAAAAGTAGTCATGGGTTGTTGTTTTGCTGTAATTAATGTCAGAGTTTATTTCCTACAACCACATAAGATGAAGGACTAAGAAGTCATAGCACAAAAGTCTGGATTGCAATACAGGACAAATAATCTCAATTAGATTATTTTTGAAAATCATTCAGATATATTACAGTTTTGTCCCGTCAGAAGAAAACCATCTGCAGCTAAATGGAGCAGCCTCACAGTCAGGTTTACAGGTTGAGGCGTGTTGAATCTGGGAAAAGGGATTAGAGGTTTATCTGTGTCTCGATCACACCCACAGGTTTCCAAAAAGCTCGACTCCTCAGAGCAGTGCGTCAGAGCGAGGTGCGTGGACGGTGTTTGAGGAGTCACTTTCTGCTCCGTTTCTCTCCTCAGGCCGCCTTTAGGTTCCTCTACGTCTCTGGAAACCGACTACACCGACAGCCTCTACCCTCCCGCCTCAGCCACCTCCTCCTCCTCTTCCTCCTCTTCTTCTCCTTCCCTCCTTCCCAACGGCGTCCCGCTCCCTTCCTCCTCCTCCGGATCGAGGACAGCTCCGTGGAAAGCCGTTTCTTTCAGCCAGTCTCTGGACGCCTCCCTGGTTTCTGACCTCCAGAAACGAGCCGACAGACTCCGATGTCACCCTTCTCCTCACCCCAGGAAGCACTCGCTGGACATCCACCTGCGACCTGTCGCCATACCGCTGGATGACTTAAACGCCACCATGCACCCAACGCTACGTGGTTACCAGATTCCCCGCGCGGCATCCACTCCTCTTCCACGCGCCCCTCGCCGCCCGTCGTCCACCCCCAGCGTGGACTCCCTGACGCAAGCGGAGCTCCACACTTCAACGCCGACTCCTCCTCCTCGACCACCGAAGCCTCCAAACATGGCAGCGCAAGGAGAGAGCGCGGCGGTGGGAACGCTGTCCAGATCCACCTCGGAGCCGGAGAGACGGGAGGACGGTGGAGACACTCTGTCAGGACGTATGCAAACAGGTAAGAAGAGTCAGGTAGCTGAGCAAGTTGAAGTCAGCTTCTTTTGGTGATAAAACATCTGCGCTTTTTATCATCCAAGACGTTTTTACTGGAAACGTTTGTTGTTGTTGTTCTCGTGGTGGCTGAGCTACTTCTAACTTGCTTGTAGCTACTTGCCGCCAATATCTGGAGTGATTTCCAATTTTCTGAATGCTATATCGGAGAAAAAATAGTGTAAACTGAAGGAATACAAAATTTGATGTCAGAGCTTTAGTGAAGAAAAGAACAAACAAATTTTACAGGATAAACTGAAAATCTGAACATTAAGAAACACATGCATTATAACATTTTTGGGTCTTTTTCTCTTATTTTTTACCAAAAAAAGGATTTGACAGCATCACCAGATCCTCCAGCATCTCACAGCTTCTTCACTTGAAGATTTCTGCTCCTCATCATGAGACAAAAACTGAAACTGAAAGTAGAAGAGAAAGATATTCAGCTACTCTCACGCACTGTACAAAACAAACAAGGCTTGATATATTATTTACAAAGGTTATTTCACAATACAAGTCTAAAATCATGCTCACACAGTAAAAATAAGATTTGAAACTCTTTTCTTAAATGTGATAGAATACTTGAGGGAACCCAAAATTGGATGTTACAAGGTTAAGTAAAGAAAAAACACATTAATCAAACAAAGCAAGCAAATTTTACAGGATAAACTGAAAATCTGAACATTAAGAAACACATGCATTATAACATTTTTGGGTCTTTTTCTCTTATTTTTTACCAAAAAAAAGTATTTGACAGCATCACCAGATCCTCCAGCATCTCACAGCTTCTCCCTCACTTTGCACAAAAGTCACTTGAGGATTTCTGCTCCTCATCATGAGGCAAAAGCTGAAACTGAAAGTAGAAGAGAAATATATTCAGCTACTCACACACACTGTACAGCAGTTGTTCTCAAACTTTTTGAGTCGTCACTCTTAATTTAACATGCACTTTTATCTGAGACCCCAAGGGTTAATTTTTTTATTTTTCATTTTTACTTGAAGAAAACAAAGTTCGATCTAATTAAAACCTGAAGGAAACACTGGGGAGAAAATCAGTCCGAGTTTGTTTTTGAATGTTTATGTTCAGCGTGTAAAAGAACAAACCAACATTTTTGTTTTTCCATTTTTTGAGTTATTTAAAGATAAAAATTATGTGTGAAATGCTTTTAACAAGTGATAAATATCTGCGAATGGGATAAGAAAACTTAGCTCTTCAAGTTTCTTGAAAATTAAATTCCTTAATATAAGAAACATTTGTTTTCACCCAGAAGCATTTTTTATACTTATTTTAAGCAATTCAGACGTCGTTTTGTCCTTAAATAAGTTGAAATGAGACATTTTTCTGGACTGGTCACTTGAATGTGGCTCATATTAAAAATAAAAAGACAATTTTTCTAAAAACAAGGCATAAACACGAGCTTAGATTTTGAAGCTTTTGAATTCCAAATATGAAAAACTTCATAAACAATCTTTCATTGAACTCAGTCACAAAACTGCAGTTCAGTTCATACAAACTGAGCTGATACAACAAATTATGGGACAGTATTGAAATAGGAAATAACTTAAAAGATCCTCGCATGAAGTTTTGTAATTTAACATTGTTAAAATTTTGCCAGAATGATTCGGCGACCCCCAAAAATTATGTCGCGACCCCCATTGGGGTCAGGACCCCAAGGTTGGGAATTACTGCTGTGCAGAACAAACAAGGCATGATATATTATTTAGAAAGGTTGCTTCACAATACAAGCCTGAAATTATGCTCACACAGTAAAACTAAGATTTGAAACTCTTTTCTTAAATAAAATACTTGCGCTTATTTACGTGTATGCACACAAATACTCACATACAACACAAACACAGCCTGTTAAAAAATACCCAAATATTGTCCAAATAAGACTTGGTTCTAAAAAAAGTCACCACACAATACAAGCAACTGATTACACATGAAATCTAACCTTTACCTTTTCTCACATGAAGTTGCTCCTTTTTCCTCAGTATCACACAGAAACTTCAGTGGATGTTTTATAACTCTGAGGGATCTTCTTTTTTGGCATTTTTTTGGAAAAACTCTGGTCATTTTTCTCTGTGCCCCACTGTCTGTGTTTATTCACGGGTTTTCTTAAATGCCAGAGTGAAATTAGTGACCGTAAAAACCACATACCCACTGAAACAGCAGCTTCTTAACTTTCAGAAATCGTTGGAACTTTTCCAACTGTGAAAACCATTTAAGACTAAAGGACATTGAAAGTAGGCTTGCTCAAACGTGTCAGCACCAGCACACCTGTTGTTAAATGGTTAAATTCTGTCGTTGTGGGTCTTTGTAAAGGTTTTTGAGGCTGTTTGCTGCAAACTTATTTTTTGTAGAGTAGAGCTCTTTCAGATTTTGTCTCCACTTTAGTTCATATTAGAAGTCGCAGTAAAACCCTGGAGGAAACTACTTCATATTTTCATTTATTGTCCAGCAGAAAGTTTTAATCCTCGTACGTCAGAGATCAGAGAGCGCTCTGGCTGAAAAACAGCCTCATTGTGCAGAAACCACAGGATTGTTCCAGGTTGGTGGATTAAATCCTTACAGCTCAGACAATTTGTGCCTGATTTCATCATAGTTTGCTTGGATTTCATTTCAAGACCAGAACTTTGCCCCAACAAGTGCACAAAGATTATTTTTCCTTCTTCAATCTCTGTTTCTAGTTTGGTATAAATTGACCCCAATGATCTGTAAAATGGAGTCAAAAAATAAAATCAGGTCTAGAGTCTCTTCATCCTGACACGTTGAGGTGTAATTCTTGTGCAAAGTTTGTTTTGGTAGCAAATAATCCTTGTGTCAATGTAAAACCTGAGCTCAAAGAGGAGACAGTCGTGTTCACTCGACAGCGATTCAATGAGTACTAGAGCTGGAGCAATGTCGGCATTTATAAGACGAAGTTCACACCTCAATACCTTCTAAATTTCCTTATCAGACTGTAAATTTTTCAACTGAAACAGTGGTTCGTCGTCGGACTTCAAACTTCAAAAATAAAGTTCTTTGAACTGGCCTTTTAGAGTCTTTCTCCCTTAGCAGAATTTGTTTTTGACGTGTTATAAGCAATTCAGACATCACTTCTGTCTTTAAATGACTTTAAAGAAGACATTTCTATGGACTGGTCTGGTGAATACGGGCCAAATAAAGTATGATAAGACAATTCTTACTGAAAATAAGACACAAACACTTGATTGAATTTAAGTTTTTGTAAATGTGAAGAGCTTGATGTGGTCCAAAGCAAATCTGCACCATTGGCAATTCAAGATAACTTAATGTAGATGCTTAACCAATGAGCTTCTTGCTAAATTATCTTCAAAGGTTTGCCAATCATTGAGTTATTTAATTATTCGTTTATTTCCTCTTTTCTCCAGGTTGTGACTCCTTCTTCATCCCTCGGTCTTTGTCCGACAGAGCGAGCATGTTTGAGTTCAGCGAAAGTTTCAACAACTACTTTGTGAGTTCAAACTTCAAGTGTCGTTCACGTTTTTTCCGTCCCCTGATGTCTCAGCGTTGTTTTAAAATAAGTCGTTTTCCTCCTTGTAGTTTAACAAAGGCATGGTTCCCCTGGGCAGCGTTTGCTCCGAGGACGACGACGTGGATGAAAACTATGTTCCCATGAGCGCCGCCACCACAGAGCCTCCTGTGGCGCCGAGGTAAATCAGTAAGAGTGAAGAATCTGATTCGTCCATGGCAAGTTTTCATGGTTGTTTGACCAAAAACTGGACTTTGGCTCCTTCTACCTGCTACTTTCACATGAAGTGTGTAAAATGACTGTTTGGTTGAATCTGTTTAGTCGTATACTTCTCCAGATTTCAATTCGGGTTGTGGAGCTCATTAATTTCTTTCTAATGTCTAACTTTATCATAACTATAGAAAACAAACCATGGGTACATTTGGTGTTTCAGTCGTTAATTCACCACATCAATCAGTGGTGAAGTTACAGGAGCAATAAAAGTAGATCAGTTAAATTAGATGTCAATGAGATACAAAGGAAAATAAATAAATGAAATTAAGCATGTGAAGGAAGTTGTAAATTTTTTGAGAATTTTTATGTTTTTTTCATTATTTTAGTGGTTCAAGGAACATTTTTGATTCATTTGGAAAAACAACAAATTCAGGGAGAGATTAGAGTCCTGATTTTATTAAATGTGTAAAGGAATAAAAGTTTATTACAGCAAAATCCACATATTTGATTTTTTATCTTGCACCAAAAGTTATCGTGTATTGAAAATAAATCTGAAACCAACTGACTTTTTATTTTTCCAGCTGGTGTAAAAACTGCGTCCACATTACCCACGTAGGCTGTTATTGTAAATAAAAAGTGATGAATGATTTAGGGGCTTTTATGAATTTGGTAAAAGTAAACAGCTCTTTCATGATGAAGTGAGCAGATTTACCGCTGTAAGAAAGGACAGTGAAGTGAAAATAGAGACCCTGGCAAAGTGTAAAAACAACAACACAACATCAACTCGACTAAATAAGGTCATCCACAGTCATTAAGTGGAGTTGGAGAGCGCCCCCAAACTGACAAACGCCATTAGCGCTGTGCATTGTGGGAAACAGTACGCCAGGTAGACTGGTCCGTTACAGACTGAGAAATTTCCTCGGATCAGTAGAAACATCCGGGAACTTGTAGTTAACTACAGATCTACCAAGTTTTCACAAACTGATTCAACAAACTGAATTTCAGCCAAAGTCGTAGGAAGTTTGGAAAACAGCCTTTGTTTCTTCTTCTTTTCTTCAGGGCGCCCCCTCCCTCTGACTCCACCAACCAACTCCAGGACACCAACTACGTCCCCATGACGCCGCTCACGCCGTCCCTCCCCGTTCACCCCAGCCCCCCCACGGGTGACCCAGCATCCCTGGGGAGGCAGGTTCCTCCTCCTGCCCACATGGGTTTCCGTAACTCCCCCCTGACCCCCCTCGCTCCTGTGACCCCACCGCTGCGGAGGAATATCCCAAACACCGCAGGGGGAGTGGAGATGGACGCCATGCCTCCTCCGATCCACCGCAACCTGAAACCACAGCGTAGAGGTGAGAAAGAAATGTGTCTTTTGTCGCTAAATGTTTCAAAACCAAGAAAGGAACAAGGGATTTTTCTGCTTAACGCTGCGACTGAATTTGTTCTGATTGATGTTTTTTTTTTCTGCAGGAACTTCGGTGAGTCAGCCTGCAGAGAGGAGCGACAGTCAAACAGAACCCAAACACAAAACAAGAGGTCAGAACCACAAATCCCTGCAAACAGTTCTCCTTCAAAAACCATCACAAATTATGAGACACTGGTTGAAAAATGACAGATAAGATGAAGGAACTTGAAAATAAAATCGAACAAATGGAAAAAGTTACAATGACAGTCAGAAATCAGCTTTCTGTTTTTCTGTTTGCGAACATAAATTGTACATATCTACACTCTCCGTCTGTAATTTTAAGATTTGTATCTTCTAAATGCATTAAGCACAAAATAAAAAACCCTTGGAATCTCTTTGCACTATTTATAATATTCAATAATTATTCACAATTTCGAACTGTAAGAAGTTAATGAAGGTTTTGAATATAACTTACAGAAACTTTATTGGTAACTTTATTATTTGTCCTATTGATTTGTTGGGTTATATTCTCAAATATTTTCTCCTCATTTACATTGTTTGATTAACTATAAAGACACTTTTTTATTATCTATTATTTGGGAAAGTGCAGTTTATTGTACATTTCACTTAACTTTCTATTCACATCAGACTTCCTTGCTTCCTTTTTATTTTTTTATAGTATTGATGTCCTTCGTTTCCATCAGAATTTAAGAAAGACTGGAGCAGAAAGTGTGAAAGTCCTTATCTATTATTCTCTGTCAAATTAAAAAATATAGATATAAAGAAATTAAAACCAATGTGTAGAAGGTTGCTATTCATAGTTCACAAATAAAGTCTGATCTTACCATTTTGACCCCATTGTATAAAACTTTTCTTGTTGTGCTCTTAAAGAAAATGTTAGTATCCTGAGTAATTTACTGTCATGCAGATTACAACTTTGAAGACACCTTATAGTTACTTATAATCTTGAAAAATGCAAACTAAGAAAACAAAAAAAGGAATATATTTCCCTGGTCAGCTCCTGTTCATGTTTCTCTCTCTGTTAGTCATTTCTCTTCCCTTTCACCTGCTTTGGTTTTAATAATTCACCTGCTTCCACTTTGCTGCAGAAAAAGTGGTGACAGCCTCACACACTCGAACACACACCTGCACGTATGGAGCCGTAACCTACAGGAAACACACATGAAATATTCATTAAAGCTCAGAGTGGTGAACCACGGCTTCCAGCTGCTTCCATGAACTGGAGTGGGACGTATAGATAATGGATGAAAGGATGAATGAATGAATGGATGAGTGGTTGTTTTTGCACAACTGAAACAAGCTTCAAACTGATGCCTCTGTGCAACTTACTATTAAAAGTGAAACTAAGACTCATCTGAAATAGACCTTTGGTTAGACATAGTTATGTTTTTTGTTGGTAGACTTCAGTACCATCAACTCAAAGTAAATTAATTCAGAATCAGTTCTTTATCGGCCTCGATGAGCTGAATTTACACTACAAGAACTAAAATCAACTGACAAGTCCAGAAAAGTGTCTTCAAATTGTTCAAAGATGTCTGAAATACTTAGAAAATAAAATCTGCCAGTGGGGTAAGAAAGAGGAGACAGTTAAAATTTGGATTTTTTCATAACAAAATTTTGATTTTATAATTGCAATTAAAAAAATAAAATGAAAGGAAACAAACTTAAACAAAGTCAGTTTTTCATTTTCTTTTTCTTTTTTTTTATTAACTGCATTACATTATTTGTTTTTGCATCATTAAAAATAGTTTACTTCAATCAGAAAAGGAGATTTAAATAACATTTAAATAAATGTTTGGGTAATGAAGCTACTTTATTTTACTCATGTATCTTTAGGGGCCCTGATTTGGGGTTTTTAGAAAAATATTTTATATCATCACCCTGCATTTGGAGTATTGCTTTGGGCCTTTTCAACTATTTTTAGTGCTTTTATTTTGAAGGGACATTGTTCTTGATATTTCTAATAACATACTTTGTGTTTCCTGCTGCAGGGCGGGACAACACCACTTTATCTTTTTTGTGTGAAAAGATTTCACCGCACAATCTCAAATTTAAATTAGTTTATATTTTTTACTTCTCAATCAAAATTAATTTCATGTGAGCTTGTGTATTCTAAAGCACAAAATAAAGTTTCACAGAGTGCCATGTTGGAAAGAAGAAACTAAAATAACAAATTCTTACTTCAAGAGACTTGACAAGCAGTTTTTTTTTTTTTACCCCTTTGGAAAATGTTTTTACTTGTAACAAAATTCAGTCGTTGTTTGTGTCTTAGACTCACCTGAAATAGACCAAATTCTTATCAAACTTAATTTGAGCTAAATTCAGCTGACAAGTCCAGAAAAAATGTCTTATTATAAATGAGTTAAAGACAAGAATTATGTCTGAATTTCTTGCCACAAAGAAAATAAAATCTGCCTGTGGGGTAAGGAGAAGAAGAAGCGTTAAAATGTTGATTTTTATAATTGCAATTTGAAAAATAAATAAATAAAAGGTAAAGAAAGAAATCTAAACAAAGTCAGTTTTTCACTTTCTAATTTTTTTTAGTGGCAGAAATATGCTGCATGACATTATTTATTTTTACATCACTAAAAAGATGTTGACAAACAGAAAAGGAGATTTAAATAACATTTTATGAAGCTACGTTGTTGTACTCCTCATTTGGAGTTTTTAGGAAATGGTCACTTTCTTCGGCCTTTTCAACTAATTTTAGTGCTTTTATTTTGAAGGGACACTGTTCTTAATATGTCTAATAACATACTTTGTGTTTCCTGATGCAGGGCGGGACAACACCACTTTACTTTTTTGTGTGAAAAGATTTCACTGCACAATCTCAAATTTGAATGAGTTTAATCAAAAATAACTTCATGTGAGCTTGTGTATTTGAAAGCACAAAATAAAGTTTCATAGAGTGCCATGTTGAAGTTTTTTGAAATGTTACAATAAATTGGAAAGAAGAAACTAAAAAAACAAATTCTTACTTCAAGAGACTTAACAAGCTTTTTTTTTTTTTTACCCCTCTGGAAAATGTTTTTACTTGTAACAAAATTCAGACGTTGTTTTTTACTTAAAATATCCTGAAATAAGACGCTTTTCTGGACTGGTCTGGTAGATATTTCATCTAAAATAACTTGATTGGATGTAAAAAGTCTGTTTTTTTTTTCTCCTCCAGTGAAACCGGCTCCTCTCGACATCCCAGCGGTGCAGCAGGACTGGCAGGAAGTCCCGCCCCCCGTCCGCTCGCCCGTCACTCGCACCTTCACTCGAGAGTAAGTGAGTGTGTTTGAGCAGCGGCTCGGCGTTTTATTTGCTGTGTCAACAAAAACCCTCCTCACACGTCAATATTTAATGTTTCTACACTGAGGAGGACGTGGGAGCAAGGGTTTTGAATGTGAGCGGTTAAAAAGAGACAGTAACACTCTGCTGCCCCCGTGTGGTAGAGGGGCGGTACTGCACTGCGTTTTGAGAAGACTTATACTGTGACTTTGAATCACTTTTGTTGTTTTTTACGATTACAGAACTAAGGATTACCCAAAAAAAGTGACTGAATATCAAGTATCATGCATTAAATTTACATTTTCTGTGGATTTTACTGCTGACTGAGGATGTAAAAAGAGATTTAACCCTTTAAAACCAGGACTATTTTGCTTATTTTGACTGTAAACCAGACAAAAAAATGTCCTGTGAGTAAGTGCTCAAGCTGTTTTTTTTGTCTTTATTTTCATTTTACTCCATTTTATATGAGAGTTAAACAGTTTAAAGTGAAGAAAACCAGAAACAAAGAATTGGATTTTTTAAATTTACTCATTTTTCTCATTAATTTTCCCACAAAATATTCAGATTGAGCATCAGGTGGAACATCAGCACATCAGACGTGTCAAATAATTTCATTTTATTTGTTGATGTTGTCAAACTTATGAAGATGAAAGTTTGGTTTAAGGAAGTTTAACGTGTTTGTTTCTGTGTTTCAGTCCTTCCACTCGTCGAACAGTCAGACCAAACTCCACCCAAAGCTCCTCCCCCTCCTCTGACTCCGATGAGCCTGACGACAGCTACGTCACCATGACCAAAACATCCAACCTCAGTTTCAGCGCCGAGGAGTCGGTACGGCTTCTCCTGCTTTTCCTCTCCATGTCTGAGTGTCTCGTTTTTATCTTTTCTTTTGTTCCTGAACTTTATTCTGTGTGTGTGAAGTCTCTGAGGTTGATGCTGCACCGAGCGTCAGAGGGCGGAGTCAGCAGCCCGATGCTGTGGCGAGCCAAAGGCAGCAAACAGGTGGAGTACCTGGACCTGGACCTGAACACGGGACGATCCACACTCACCAAACAGGTACCACATCTCTGCACCTGACAAAAAGAGTTTTACGCTCTTACATTCAGCCACCAGGGGGAGCCACAGCAGCTCATACATTATACAAAGATAATGGACCTCATTCACGAATAAATGCGTAGAAATGTTCTTACTCCCCGCACGAAATGAGCAAATACGCAAAATCACCGTCGGATTCATGACACGTGCAGCAGCTGTTTTTGTTCGCTCCAGCGTATATTAGTGAATCAGAATCATTCTAAATCCACAGGCGCGTTCCTGCATCCTGAAATTAACATAAACCACGCCCCAATTCATCCATATAAGGACATCTGTTCAGAGGTTCAGGAGGAGGAGCAGTCTTCCTTTAGGTCCTCATCATCAGCATCAACCTCACAGCTCGTTCTCTCGGTGTCTCAGAGACTCGTCTGCAGACGCTCGTCCTGACCGGAGATAAATGATCAGCTGATTCTCCTGGTGCTGTGAGGGAGATCGTACCGTGTATCCGTGACATAAATAACACATTAAAACAGCTGCTGGATATTTTTACAAACAGGTAAATAAATCTGAGTGAACAGCTGAGCTGTGTGTGCGTCATTTACTCAGAAAATGTTAAAAATCATAAGAAGAAGCAAATTATTTTACGTCTTCATTCAGTTTGCACAACTTTATGAAACTGTTTGTCAGAGCAGTCGATGATTTAATCAACATAAAATAATGTGACATTCTGATATGCACATGATTATATTTTTAATCTTAACTTAGTATTTTATTTCAGAGTCAATATTATAAACATGATTAGGACAAAAATGTTTCAGTTTCATGGTTATTTAATAAATTTAGCCAATGCGCAATTTTTAATTAATGAATTCTATTTAAGGCTTTTTTATTTTACTGAAAGTAGTTTTAAAATGTTATGTTTTTAGTTAAAAGAGTCTGTGTTTTAAGTTATATAAACAGCTGATCATTCATTATTTGTGCGTACTCATGGTCTGAGGAGGTTCTACATTTGTTCGCAAAGTAAGAAGAAATTCAGGTAAGAAAACTTTGATGAAGCACAGGTTTGTGCGTCAAACGTTCGTACGCATGATTTAGGCATGAATTTGTGCGTACGAACGTTTTGTGAATGAGGCCCAATGATGTCAAGTTTTTTTTGAGGAACTTTGTCATAAATTGGTCGCTCAACATTCAGCCCATTCTTCATATTTAGCAGATTAACCTGGCAAATTTTCAGTTTTCTCTGAAAAATACTAGAAATGTCCTGTACGTTTTCTTTACATTACATTCTTTCCTGTAATTTTATAATTCTTTATTTTTGTGTGCTTAGCAGTTTACAGACATCGTCTACATTAGCTTTCAAAAATTACCGTGTTCATAATAAACAGCTACCACCTGGGATAACTTGTTTATGAATATGAACAGGATGAGACCATAGACTGTATAATGAGTGGACGTAACGACGTTCGCCTCAAACTGAAGCCTCCAGCAGATCGGGGCGGGGGACCACAGACCGACGTCATATCCAGTATTCGGGGCGGGGGACCACAGACCGACGTCATATCCAGTTAAGCCCCGCCTCCCCATGTATTCCAGATATGAGCCGGGTAAACTTTTAAAAATTACGATACCTGGTAAAAACGTTTCTCTCATCCTTTCTCTAAGGTAGTATGATGATGTCATCTGGCTGCATGGTGTTCAGGTGTGTTTTTTTTGACTCTTCAATCAAAGAGTAATCAATAACCTGCAATTTTTGGCGCTATATTCAAAGCAAAATGCTATCAACTGTCGACGGCAACCACTCATCAAAAATAGCCCCTATATTCTTTGAAGTCCTTTCTCGGTTTTCCTCTGATTTGGAAGACTTCTTCTTCTTTATTTATAAAAATAAAGAGAAAAAATGTTGGCTCCACCAGAAATTCTCTACTGCGCAGACTCTGGCTGCACAACGGCGGCTAGAGAAACGGGGTTTTTTGGCTTCAAAATCGTAGAACGGTGACAGGCGGAGCCACGCTGTTTATTATATATACAGTCAATGGTTGAATCTGAATCTGAGAGTGATCTCAGAGTTTTCTTGGGAAAGCTGGTTCTCGGTTCCTGTCCTTATTGAATACATTTGACTTGACTGATGTTTAATTTTATTGTTTTCTCCAGAAACGCAGCCCGGCTGAAGGCGAAGGCGGCGAGAGCGAGCAGCCCGGAGCAGGCGAGGAGCGCCCGCGTAACCAGCGCACACGCGTGGACTACGTGGTGGTGGATCCCAAAAGGACCAAGGCCCTGAGGAACACCAGAGAAGCATGGCATGATGGGAGAATGTCCACAGAGAAAGAGAAGAGTTAGAAAAACCCAAACAGGAACATTATGACATGATCACGTTCACTCGATTTATCGACTTTAGTTTGTGACGAAGATTTGGACGAACTCTTTGAATGGAAGGTTAAAAAAACAGCTACTAGATCCTTTTACAGGAGGAATAACGTGACAAACAGGAGCAAACGATCAGGTAGAGATAGATGAAGAAAGTGATTATCTTCAAACTACTGAGACTACGCTTTATTTTTTATTTCTGCCCTAAAGTTAAAAAGTAAAGACTCTGAGTTTTCGCTCTGTTGAAGAAACCGACCTGTTAACTCGCCGCCTCTTCAGAGGGATTAAAAAGATGCTGTGATTATAAATAAATCTTTATTTTGTCGTCACACCAGCGGCTGATGCAGCGATGGATGAAACTTTACAGCTGAATATTTTCTGATTCTTTGAGAGAAAATGTGATTTTATGTGACAAACACTTCAATGGTTAATAAATGAATAAACTCTAAATCACTCTGTGAGCTTTTGCCTCCTGTGAGTGTTAGAAATTCAATAAAAAGTCAGAAGTTTGGATTCAAAGTGAAAGTAAAACCATAATTATACCTTAAAAATGCAAACAAGGAGATTTAAAAATGTCAAAAGTATGGATTTAAAGTTAAAATGAGATTAAAAAGACTGAAATAAAGGAGATAAAACATTATAATGGGTTAAAAATTCAAAACAAGGAGGTTTTAAAAGTCATAACTAAAATATAAACCGCACAAGAGAATATTTAAAGTCAAAATGAGGAGATTTAAAGTTGGGGTCAATGAGGTGACGTCCCCTTTTTTTGTGTCCGAGTGTAATATTTCCTTCCATCATGAATTGAGTATTTCATCACATGTATTTCTTTATTCTATGAAACCTGTGTTATTTGAACACATCTTTAAACTATTAAAATATAACATGTTTTTATG